>VZSF01003149.1:15182-57676 GCA_013398295.1 Chionis minor | reverse complement strand
CTGGGCTGAGGGGAGTCGGAGTGAGGCGGAATTTGGGGGTCCAGCCCCCAGGGTGGGGTGCACGGGGAGCGCGGTGCTGGGGTGGTTTCAGTCCCCACGGGGCGGGGTGGGTCCAGCCCCGAGGCTGGGACGCCGGGAGAGCGGGGAGCAGGGAGAGGGGTGGGGGTCCCAGGAGCTGGGGTGCCCGCTGGCTGCTTGTCACTTGTGTGTGTGTGTGGGGTGGATCTGGGTCCTCCCCGGCTGCCCCCGGTGTGGTTCGGGGAGGGCAGGCCCGGGGTGCAGCCCCCCAGCTGCGGCAGGTGCTGGGCCCCATCACGGTTCCTGGCAGAGCTACCAGAGAGAGCCTGAGCGCGGGGCTGAGGCCGGTGCCTCTGCGCTCCAGAGAGCCCTGGGCAGGCTCCATGGCAGAGGGAACGGTCCCCCATGGCCATCTCTGCCCATCCCCTCTGCTTCTTCACCTTGGGAAACACAGTCTGGGCCTGTGGCCACACTTCTGAACTACTGTCTGGTTATGCTGTCTGATCGCTCTGCTCTTCCTGCCACCCGAGCAAAAATCATTCATTCAGCCCCTGTGCTCTGGAAGTGGAAGGACCTGGGTCCGTCTGAGGTGGCAGCGCATTAATCATCCCATCCTGTCACATTGTGAGGCAAAACAGTTAACTGCAGGGACGCAGCTTGATGAAGGATTTATCGTTAGCAGCTCTCAGGGCATTTGCGGCGTTAAGCTAACGTGTTCCTGTTACAGCATGTGACCTCGTTAGCTGCCTGGAGCCTGCTTTGTCCGGGGACGGGGACTGCGGGCAGAGGTAGCGGGGAATGTTGGACGTTGGGTTCTGGTGTACTGAGAAATGTGGGAGGGCAGGGAAGGCAGCGGGAAGCTTGTGTGTGCTCTCTGTAGAGCCGCATATGCTTTAGGGGGAAAAAAGCTTCAAGAAAATCTGTGGATAGTTTGCATTTTAACACACAGGAATCGTCTGCTCAAGCTCTGTGTATTGGGAATTTCCCAATTGCACACCAGTTTATTTGTGATGTAAGAGCTTAAGCTTTAGAAGCTGTGAAAGAAATGAGCGCAGTTTTGTGGGCAAGTACTGGCTTTTGCAGTGCAAAATGCTGCTCAGCTGTCACAGCGTTCTTCGCTGGCTGAGTTGATGTACGTTCTTTGTCTGGTTTCTGCCGCTGTCAGAAAGAAGACAAAGTTAAACGTCTAAAACATTTGAGAACTTTGTAAGGAGGCAGAGAGGAGCCGAGGCTGACAGTGCCCAGCACGTCTGTGACTAATTCTGTGTAATGTAACCGACGGTAACGCGAAGTTGGGTGTCCCACAGTGGACCTGCAAGTCTAACTGGTAGCTCCTTGCCTGCAGGAAGAGATGTCGGGAGAAAGTGTGGTGAGCTCAGCGGTGCCGGCAGCTGCGACTCGCACTACCTCCTTCAAAGGGACGAGTCCGAGCTCCAAGTATGTCAAGCTGAACATCGGCGGGGCCCTCTACTACACCACCATGCAGACCCTGACCAAGCAGGACACCATGCTCAAGGCCATGTTCAGTGGCCGAATGGAAGTCCTCACGGACAGTGAAGGTAAGGGGCCGCCCCCCGCGTCCCTCGCACCGGCGTCCTTCCTCTTCAGGGAAAAAAAGGGCAGAAGGGGTTGCAGAAAAATATTAGAGGACAGAGGGGAACATCTGATCATAGGCCCAGATATTTCTACATTTTATTAGTGCTAAAACTCATAGCTTATACAACTGAGAAAAGATGTGGAACAACAGACACGTATGACTTGAACAGTTGTCTAAATAACAAAAGGACAGTGACAAGTCCCAAGGCTCCTGTCAGGCCCGGAGAGCGCAGGCCATCTCTTTCTTGTGAAATACTAGCACTAAAGCTCTTAAGCTTATGGAAAATGGTGGGGATAGTGATTAAGGAACTATGAGTCAGAACTTGCGTATTTACTTTGAAGCTCAGAAGGCAGTTCCCTCATCTTGTTTTCTTACCTCAAATACAAGTGTAAAATTTGCTTTGAAGATTGGGAGGGGGAGGGCTATGAGCTAAAAGCTGATTTTTGAAACAAAATCATTTTCCTGTGAGAATACTGATTGTTGGCTTCACTAAAACAGAACTAGTTGCAAAATTTTTAGAAAACTTGCCGTAGTATTACTGATGATACAAGGAGAGAGCTAGCAAATGGCTCTCTCCACAGTAAATGTGTCTCAAAGAAAGAATGTGCAGTGTGTCAAACTACAGTCTTCTAAGGGAGCAGTGCTCAAATACTTGACTTCCTTACCAGATATGTTGATTTTATCTTCTGCTGAGATTCTTTAAACATTTATGCTTAAACTAATCATGTAGCTAAAACGTGTTTGTGATAACTGCAACTGGTAGCATAGTTTTATATGAGCATTCTTGCATTGTGGGAGTGTCACAGAGTTTAATTAGAAGCACAGCTTTCTATTTATGGTTTTGCACATAACTATCTTTATGGACTTGGATACCTTGTCTTTAACAATAGCTACTGCATTGCTGAGCCTAAAGGTTCAAAACACCTTTCTTGTGACCAGTTAATTATTTGAAGATTTCGTTTGAACTCCCTGAAAGCATAGAAAATGTAGTACGTGGTTAGATGAATTGGACTTAGTTTTGAGTGCTTTAGAATAGTCTATATTTAGAGATCGTGTGGAACAAGTGGTGGATTTAGTAGGGCTCTTGTGATAAGCTTTCTTGAGATAGGAGGAAGCCGATTTGGAGGAAAAAAAAATGTAAAAAAGGCAACCTAATTACCTGAATAGTCCTGTTTTAGCTAGAAATCCTTATAATTAAGGTGCGTGAAAAAAAGCTGCGTTGTTCTGGGTGTTAGAGCATGCGCTTTGCAAGTTTCAGCTACTGTAAATCAGTAAGATTGGCACCGTGGTTTGTGGGCTCCAGATCAAAGGGTCTCTGGGCTGCCTCTCATGGGTCAGTGCAGGTTGCATAAAAAAGCCAGCCTGTGGGTCAAATTGAAAAAAAAACAACCCTGTCAAACGGGAATTGGCACCCTTACTGGGAGGACTGGAGGGGTGTTCTAGTGGAACAGTTGTGAACCAGTTCATCGAAGAGCCTCTGCCCTTGCTGCTAAACTTCAGACAACTCCAAAAGTTGTCTGTCCCTAAAGCTGCTCTCTGTTTCACAAAATTTGATTATTTGAGGTCTCAAGTCCTTCAGTTTGGAAATGGATTGGAGGTTCCAAATTAATTTTGGAAGGCCACCCTGGCGTGGTCTCAGCGCTTCCTCCGGGCTTCCTGGGCAGGTACCACAGGAGGGCTGGGACATCACGTTCCCAAGGCTCGGAGTCCGTGTAAGTGCAGGTACTTTTTGCTGCAGAGCAGCTGACAATATTACTGCTAATATGAACTAACTGGAGTTCAATCTGCTAAAATATGCTCGAGACAACAAATCACAAGTTGATTTTGCTGTGAATCCCGCAGTGTCTGTGTGGGATTGTTCCATTTAGCCAGTTTGTGTTTTAATAGGAATTTGATACTTCCTGTATGTTGTAACTGAGACACTCCCATTGCAATAGTTCTTGCTTTATCTCCCCTTGCCTGGCGTGATGCTGGAAACTGGGACAATAGCATTATAGCTGTTAAAGGAAACTCTTTTTATCTGAAAGTCTTCAAAATACTGCTAATTGGTCACACCCAAAATCTGGCACAAAGCAATGTGTTTCTTAGGAAAAGAAGCCAGGCTTGCGGAGAAACTGGAAGGAGTAAAGTTTTTAAACAATCCGTGGAATGTGTCACAGGGGTCCTCCTCTTTGTTTAGATGCATTCTTCTGACCCCAGCACCATCTCCCCAGCTCTTTCTCAAAGCTTAACAATTACAACATGCTGCCAGTTGGGCAGTTGGAGAAAAGACTGGAGTTCTCTGGCAGTGGGTGGCAGATGATTATTTTTGGCTTAGAAATTGTTCATGAACCGTAGCAAATTGGCATATTTTGAAAATGTTATTTTTATGGTAATGAGCAGATAGAAGGATGTGAGTTTTCCAGGTGCACCCATCTGTTTCCAATTTTCTTTTCTGCAGTGTGATTCCCCCCCCTCGCCCCCATTCCCCTCGTGCTGTTAACCAGTTGATTGCAAGGCATGTTTTTTGTTCAGCTGCCAGTAAGACTGTTGAGCATTGGGCAGTCTTCAGTATCAGGCTACTATTTAATCTGTCAAGGCTCAGTCAGAAAATGTAGTCTTGTTTATTTGAGTTTTTGGATGCTGTCCCTGAGACTTCTTGTAAAACAAAAGATTAATTTCCTAGAAGTCTAACGTGTGTACGTACAGTTCATGGATTATGTGTTCCTACCTCAGTAAATGGATCACAGGACACTGCAATTAAGAAATGGCTTTGAAAGACTATAGCTGGAACCCACTTCTTAGGCTCTGCACAGCCGTGACTGAGTGGCAGCAGGGTCGTTTTCCTGTGAGTCATCTCATTTTGGCTGCACGCTTGGCTGTTTGGTTAAAACAGAAGGTTTTTTGAAAGCTGTTTTAGCAGTCACTTGTGTTTTGCAATGCTGCTCGAAATATTTTCTCATCCCCCCCTCCACATGAAAATGAGCAATTCTGCTTTGGTTTCGCCATCTGTAAACATAAAGTTGCAGCAGATTTTTACAGCCTACAGAGGGAATCACAGCGGAGATGACAGCAAAGTTGTTTGGGGATCATAATTCTGCTCTCAGCCTGCCCTTTACCTCCCTACGTGTTGGTGTACTCTGGTAAACTCTGTCAATGGCTGCATTTGTGGAATATGGATGTCCTTGTTTATTACCGTGTCTTGTGCTCCTCCTTCTCTTTAAAATGGGAGATCTTGCTTTACATTCCCATGCATTGACAAATGGGCTTTTTTCTGCTCTGGTTGGTTAGGTATACTGTATTTGTTAGCTTGGATCAGTCTTTTGTTCTTTGGTTTCTCTGTCTCTCAGTCTCCTGCCTCCAGCTTTCTCATTTGTTATTACAGTCTGTAAAATTACAATTGCGAGCATACATTGTGTTTTATGTAGACAGCAGGGTAACGAGGGAGACGGAAAGCCTGTAGTAAACTGCTGGAGAGTGTCTCAGTTTGCCACAGAACAGCGTGAAAGGGCCGTGTTCGCTTTCCAAATTGAACCAAATGTGCAGACTTTACTAGTAATTCCATTCATGCAGAACATACAGGGTCTGCTTTAACCTACTTTCCTTATTTGTCCAAAATATGACTCCTTCCCCACAAGCGTTTCCTCGCTGCATTCCTGAGCTGCAGCCCGTAAGAGTGGCCATCTGTTCATTTATGGAAACTCAAGCCTCAATATTGCCTAACATTTCTCAGGGTTTGGCCTGATTGAGGCAACAGGCTGGCAACGAGAGGTGAAGCAGAGATCCATGGATTGCCAGCTAACTGGAAAGCATTTCGGTTGTAGCCGTTTCCTTTTCTTCACACCGTTGTCAGTGCAGAGCAGCGCCGGTGAGCTCCAGGGCAGAGACTGTACATTACGTTCTGCTTGCGCATGCTGTTGCATCATGTCTTTCGGCAGTTTAAGACATTGTGCTAGTAACCACTTTGTTCTACCAAATTGATGCACTTTGGGAATATAGAGGCTGAAAGAGCGTTTGCCATGACATTGCTGAAGTCTGTGCTGCCTTTCTCTAGCTGACCTCCTTGCACATCAACTGGAGATCACGGTGGGTCCCCGGGTTGTGTTCAGCTGCAACAGCCTTTAAATGGTCAAGTCTGGTTGGCTCTAGTAAGCTCTGTGTAAGAAACAGCCACACATATGTGTAACGGGGCCTTAAGGGAGAAGGCAAGAAAATAACGTGTCAGGGCTTTGGGAGCAGAGGGAGAACAGAGCTGGTTAGTCTGAGAATGAAGTATTCATTCCTCTGGTTCAGTTAATCATTTGCCAATAACTGGGTGACTGAGAGACAAGTGAGCTTCCTGCCTTACTCCCACATACTCTGCGCTTGAAACACAGACCATAAATTCCCTGTACTTTCTGCCTGTTCTCAAGCAAGGAACTCGAGTTAGTCTCTCTTGGCAGGAACCTGCTTGGTACAGCAGTCCCAGGCCAGTGTCAAAGCCTTTTGCCACGTTTGCCTTTCCTTCTGTACCGTGGTCTTCCTCTGTCCCTAGGCTGGATCCTGATTGACCGCTGTGGAAAACATTTTGGGACCATACTGAACTACCTGCGTGATGGGGCTGTGCCCCTCCCCGAGAGCCGCAGGGAGATAGAAGAGTTGTTGGCTGAAGCAAAGTACTACCTGGTCCAGGGGCTGGTGGACGAGTGCCAGGCAGCCTTGCAGGTAGGTCGCAGAGCTGCAGAGGGATCGCGTTGCTCTGGCTGGAATGAGGGGTCAAAAAGAGGAGGTTGCTCTGAGTGGGAAGCAACATTGGGGCAGGGCAGGATTTTCTGCTGACCTCCACTTGGTGTCTTCTTGAGGCTGGGATGAAATTGAAATACTTCCTGTCATTGATCTGCTGGAGTCTGTCCACACCCAGAAAAAAGTTGTGAGTTATTCTCAATGGTTAGTGCTACCCAGTTACAGTGAGGGATAAACAGTTGCTCATTTTCCCTCTGCTCACTCCTGGGAGTGTGCAAGGAGGAGTAGCCCAGCTCATCTGCGGTGTTCTCTGCTGCTGTTGGGGTCTTATGTGGTGAAATGGTCCATCATCAGCGTGAGCCCTGAGACAAAAGTTAATACTTGCAGCGTTGATCAGAATGGGGTAGGTCCTTTGGCCAGACCAGAGCAGCTTCTGGCATCCACAGGAGCCCCAGGCTGCTGGGAGTCTTGTTTCGTTCTTTGTTTTCCTCTGTGGTGCTCATCTTAGATTTGAAGCCACTGTTACTGCTTGAGTGAAGCCACATTCCAGATCCTGCCACTTAAATAGGTACATAACATTGAGTCCCTGTGTTTGCAGGGTGGTGGAGAGCAGAAATTAGTATCTGGGGTGGTCCCAGAGGAATGCTGCCTGGTAGCTGGAGTGCCAGCATGGTTCAGAGCATGGACCTGAAACAGCCACTCAGTAAGGACAGATTGCCCGCTGAACTTGGTCTCGTTGGCGCCAGAAAGTGCAGGACCTTCCCAGTTAATGAGAGTGTGCCCTAAGGCCTATTTACATTCAGCTGCTGTTTGATTCTTGTTTCAGCAGAACAAAGATGCGTATGAACCGTTCTGCAAGGTACCAGTCATCACGTCTTCCAAAGAAGAGCAAAAACTTATAGCCACTTCTAACAAGGTAAGAGAGGCCAGGCCGTGCTGTGGCTTGGGAGGGCGCTGCCCTGCTGCCCTGGGCTTGTGTGGGACCTTGACCAAGTCTTCTTTAGAAAGTGGTCTTTAGCTTTCAGCAACGGGCTTACCCTAAAATACATGCATTTCAACTGTTGAGCTGCAAAGCACTGAAAAATTACAGCAGACTAAACATTTCTCCTGAATTCAAAGTCAAATGTCCCTCAGGCTGGGCCTGGCCATGTATTTCTCCACAGGCGGTATTAAAACAGAGGGTGCAGGCAGTAGCAGGCTGATCAAGCAGATCCTGAGGGCTATTAGATCGTCCATTTATTTGACCATTCCGGTTATTAATGACAGACACTTTTCTTTAGCTAAAGTGAATCAATGACTCTGGAAGCCTGTTCCCTGTGGCAGGTGGAGGGGAGGACGCTGGTGATAATGAGTAGCCTTGGCAAAAAGGCAGGGAGTGGGTGAGAATAGATTATAATCTAGTCACAGAAGCGACTGCAGCCCCATTGCCAACCCGTGCGGGACAGTTTTGCAGCAACAACAACAACAAAATCCCACTGGGCTTGGGCCTGAGGGTGCCATGTTGTACTGCAGCCTCGCTGCTGTGGGGTCTTGGCCTGAGCTGAGATTCCAGCTCTTACTGCGCTTCCTGTAACTGATCTTTGGTTTGTTTTTTACAGCCAGCAGTGAAGCTGCTATATAACAGAAGCAACAACAAATATTCCTACACCAGGTAAGTGACTTCACCTGGACTTCTTTGAAGTTTTTCACAGCCTAAATTCCGTGATAAGCATTCGCTTTTTCTTCACTCAGAACCAACGACAGATTGGTGTTGGCAGACACTCAATTTTTTCCCAATTAATGAATCAGAAGGGAGCCTGCTGTCATCAGTGGAAGGCTAAGCATGTGCTATTTCTGTGCCAGAGGAATTCCTCTTATACTTAGGTGCAGCCGGCAGAGACTCCTGGCCAACTGCTGGCCTGTGTTCTTCACGGGCTACAGCCATTAGGTGAATACAGGAAGCCTTCTGTGGTGCAGTGTTCACAATAAGTGGTAAAATCATCAAGTGTGGGACCTTGTCCCCCTTTCCCTATGTCTGTGTATGTTTCATGACATAATGCTGTTTCCATCCAGCTGGTGCTGAGCTTGAGCTTAGGAATGGTTTCATTTGGGTGACAGAATTTTGTAGGCAAATGAAATGGCCTTGGATGGTATTATTCACAGTTCTGTTGACGTCGTATTACTGCTTCTTCAGCAGCAGGTTTTCTTGCTTGTACTAGTTAAATGAGTTATCCACTGCAGTCCTGGATACCAGCTGTAAACACTACCTTGGTAGAGACAACAGTAAGTCAAAAGAAACGGTGTATGGGGCTGTAAATGCTCGCTGCCTGAACCCCCCTTCTGTTCTGTGTGCTGTCTTAATTACCCTGATGTGACTGCTGCCTTCCTTCATCTCTCGCAGCAACTCTGACGACAACATGCTGAAGAACATCGAGCTGTTCGATAAGCTGTCCTTGAGGTTTAACGGGAGAGTGCTCTTCATAAAAGATGTGATTGGAGATGAGATCTGCTGCTGGTCTTTTTATGGGCAGGGCCGGAAGATTGCCGAAGTCTGTTGCACTTCCATTGTTTATGCTACTGAGAAAAAACAGACAAAGGTATGAGTAAACCCCTGAATGCTTCCAGCAACGAGCCCGGCTGCCCTCAGACTGGCATCCTGACTTCTGTTCCATTTTGAACACTCCTTTCATTGTTTAGTATCTCTGTAGAATAATCAATGCCATTCAAAGTGGGAGCAGCACAGTGAAGATCATCCCATGTGTTCGGTAGGGCGGGGACTGCTTGGCTGTGGCACTTCACATAGGGCAGTTGTGATACTCCATAATGCCAGTTCAGGCCAGTTCTTTACCTTTAGACAAACTTGCTCGCTTAACCAAGTTTGGTGTACATCCCCGTGTAAAGACAGGTGCCGGTGAGCAATGGCATGCCTTCCCCGTGCCGCTTTACCTTTCCCAGGAGAAACCTGTCTGAGTCCGCCCTGCGGGCAGGCCAGCTCTGAAAAAAATCCCCAACCCTGGTTGCTGGGTCTCGAAAGCTGAAAGCAAATAATGGAATAGAAATGATTGTGCTAGGAGGATATCTGTGGCTAGAGTGCAATTAAGAAATTTTAAAAACAAAAAGGTATCAGGAATTAAAAATTACATAACCTGGTGCTTGCAGTGACTGGTGATAGGTGAGAGTGACCTTGTTTCTCTCGGGTGGGCAGGTGGAGTTCCCAGAAGCCCGCATTTACGAGGAGACACTGAACATTCTGCTGTACGAGTCCCAGGACGGGAGGGGACCCGACAACGCGCTCTTGGAAGCCACAGGAGGGGCAGCTGGCCGCTCCCATCACTTAGATGAAGACGAGGAGCGAGAGCGCATCGAACGCGTGCGAAGAATTCATATTAAACGTCCAGATGACAGGGCCCATCTGCATCAGTGAGCTAACCGACAGCCGCAGCCTGCGCAGCTCTGTCCGGAGGGTGCTGCCCTTCCTCTGATCGATCATCTGCAGCAGAGGACCAGACAGTTTCACTTCTGGTCAGCAAAGTCTGTAAATTACGTTTTGTAACAAACTAGATTATTTGGGGTATTTAAATGCAGTAGTTCTAGGACAAGAATAAATAAGGTTACTGGGCATACGATAGATACTGTAAGGACCTATTGAGCATCTGGAGAAATGCCCTGAATTTTTAGCACTCTTGTCTTCGCTGTTTTGTGGCTAGAGAGGAAGAGGGCTGGCTTCCTTTGGCTTTAGTTATTATCCTGCACTTTAAAAACAAAAGAAAACAAAAAAGCAAACAAAAAAAAAAGGTTAGTCGGCCATACACCTTCCCTCTAGGCACTTGACCCTGTCTCCTTGGCCTTCAGGTATGAGAGGAATGCAGTGACCTAAACTACCCAGAGCTACTGCAGAATTCCTTTTCTCCCAGGCCTGTAGGTGACAGGGTTGGTAGCTCAGGAGTGCCTTGGTGACTCCCAAGTGACATGTGCTGACTCAATTTGTGTAGTGCTGGGCGGCAGAGGGAGCCCTCTTGGAGTGGTGGGAGGGAGCAGGGGGAGCTGCTTGGGCTCAGCTGCCGTGGCTCCCTACAGCTCTCGGGACCTGCTCTCTGAAGGGTTCAGTGGAGCTTCTACAGCACTGAAATGCGGAGACGCATCGCGGCTTTATCTGTGCACTTCAAGCATGGAAGGTGTTAGAATTCCTCCAAAAGGAGGATCAGGAGCAAATTGTATGGGATTGCTTTTCCTTAGGGTGGTGTTGCTACCAGTTAGTGCTTAGAACTTCTGCCTGACACTGGGTCTCAGCAGCGGGGGGAGTGTATTCCCGTGAGCTCACAGATCCGTAAGCTGTGCTTTCCGTACCGCCGGCGAGGCAGCCATCGCCCCTTCAAACACTCCGTGCCAGTCCAGCGTCGGCAGGAGGCCAGCGGCTGTAGTGCAGTTCTGTAACTGATACAGGAGCATTGTCTTGCTTTGAGCGGGGGCAACGCGAGTACCATGAGGAAGAGGAGTAGACAGTGGCCCAGGGGCGGTTATTCCTTGTTTGACTTTATCCTGAGCATATTCCAAGTCTTTTCAGAAATGGCAGCTGTGTGTGAAAGGGCAGAGCTAAAATGTTGCGTAGAAAAGATCTCTCTAGTTTAGTTTTCTAAGAGTACTTTTCTACTATAAATGAATATTTTATCTACCTCCTCGTCTCTTGTTGCCTATTGTGGAGTCAAGTAATAATTATCGTGGAAGATCGTGTATTATTCAGTAAGACGGGATGCTAAAGGATAATGAGCAGAGCCACGGCTGTAACGGTTAATGAAACAAATCCTGAGAGGGAGAGAAACCCGATGGAGGAAGTCTTAAACTCGCAATCAGGCTGGCACCTTGGCAGACACCAGAGTACTTTGGCCTGCTCTAGAGGTTTTTGACCCTTCATCTGGAATATCTAGCACTGGCCTTAAGGGCCAGACATCTCCTGCAGAGCAGCAGCTCCCTGTTCCTGTTCCTCAGTGAGGTGGTTATTTGCTTCTGCGCAACTCCCTGCTGCAAGGATTCCTCCTCCTGCCTCAGGGCTGTTACTGGTGTTTTTAAAACCAAAGGTGTTGTCGGCATCACCAGCTACGTCACTCCAATGCTTCTGTTTCAAATAGCGGTTACGTCCCAGGCTGTGTAGCTTGTCTGTAGAGGCTAAAATAAAGCGTTAAGCATTTGCTCAGTGTTACCATTTTGGATCAAGTAAAGCTAAAATGATTTCAAAGTTAGGCTGAGGTCATCTTTCTAGTAACCAAAGACTTTTCTAAGTTCCAGACAGCTGGTGCCTGTAACTTGTACCTGTCTCCTCTACTCTTTCTTCTTCAGCTGCTGATTTATAAGTAAGAGCTCAACAGTAAACAGGTGTATCGGTTATACTGCAGTTTGGCAGCTTCGGCTGTGTCCTAACAGTTACAGGCTTCTATTTTAAGCTCTACTTACATGTGTTTGCAACACACTGCGGGTTTGTAGAATTCCATAGTGCAGAGTGTTGTGAAGGGCCCAGCACCCCTCCCTTCTTACCTTCCTTACGCGATAAGCTGGGCAGTGTGAAAGGAAAGTTTCTTCGGATTGCTGTTTCTTCGGCGCCATGTACTTTGACACTTCCTGGCGTGTTACTGGGCTGTTTATGGGTCTCTGAGCATCTGTAACAGACCTGCTGCCCTCGGAGGGTCTGGACGCTGCACTGTGTGAAGCCGTTCAGTCTAACTCCCATGTCCCAGCCGTCCCACTCCGCTCCCACCGGCCAGCGGTGGGTGAAAAGGAAACACCAGCTGATTGCTGTAGAACATGCCAACAGTCCTGCAGCACACCCCGCGTGCTTCGTTAATGGTAGAGCTGGCGCTCTCCTGTGGGACAGGAGGGACAGGCCACCTTCGTCCTCAGCTGTGCCGAACTGCGGTGCAGCGGAGACTCCAGCCACCCAGCGCTGGCTGCTCAGACGCAATCCAGTCAAGTCCTGTGGTGTCAAGAGCAGGTTCAGCTCCGGGAGGTGACACGTGTTGACACCAGTGCTAAGCACCTGACAGATCACATCTATGTGATTAACTTCTCTGTAAATAGATTCTTAACTGGCTTCAGGATTTCCTCTTTCAGGTTTTGCAAACTAAGTTCTTAAAAACCAGGGGATGATTATTTTTAATCTTTGTACAGCAGTTTATATAGCTATTGGTTTAGTAAGTCACTCCAGGAGAGTTTGAGTTTCAGTTTTGTTACTGCATTTATGGGCAGGCTCTGCCTTAACACACTCCTGACTTACCCCTCTGCACGCTGTTGTTGTGTGGTAGTTGTACTGCTGTCGTCTCAGAACGTCCTTTACCTGCTGGCCGCTTGTCCTTGGTCTGGGGAGACTTTGTTAATGCCATTGCACAAATGCTCTCAGCTCTTGAGCCTTTGTACTCTAAGTGGTTTTGCCTCCAGCTCTCAGGTGAAGATGGGGTACAGGGCAGCTGTCCCGGTCACAGGCAGCTCTTTCAATGATCTCGTACTGCCTCATGGTGACAGGGAGGGCAGACCTGCCTGCTTTGATTCTCCACACCCCAGACCGGACAGCAGCAGGGACACAGTACAATGGAGTGAAGCTGACTAAAATCTTATTTATGGAAGTGATTTGGTCCATCAGCATAAAGCAGAAAAGCTGGACTAAAAACTGCAGTTTGTAACACAGTTAGGGCTGCACAGTAGAGGCAAGAGTGACCGCCTGCCCCTGGCTTAAAGCTCCCTGACAGGGCGCTCGCTCCCACCTCTGTCGCTGCAGCTGTAGGATCAAAACAGCTGCTCCTGTATTTCCATAAGGCAGGTTTTGAATCCCACGCTGAGCTCCGCCTGCTGCAGGACATCACCTGGTTAGAGCTCCAAGCTCCAGTCTTACCTTAGAGCAAAGGGGAGGTAGAACCTTGCAGTCATAATGGAGTTGTTCCACTGGACAATAGCAGCAAATTCATCTGTTCTGTACAATCATTCCCTCCCAGTTTATACTTATGCACAAAAAAGCTTAAAAGCTGGATTTCATTGTATGGTTGATGTTTGCAATATGTACTTTTTTTTTTAAAAAAAATGTAACACAATAAATTAGAAGATATTTCATATTTACAAGCGAGTCACTTTATTACTTGTTTAAAACACGCTGTCT
The DNA here is from genome assembly GCA_013398295.1 of Chionis minor. NCBI lineage: Eukaryota > Metazoa > Chordata > Aves > Charadriiformes > Chionidae > Chionis > Chionis minor. The sequence continues at coordinate 44,243 of VZSF01003149.1, read as the reverse complement.
TCATGATCCATGGAGCTGGAAGGAACTTTCAGGAAGAATTACCAGACATCATCCTTCCCTCCCCCAGTTAATTTTACTTCCTGGCAGAGACACTAGCGATCTGGCTCTCGGGACTCTGCAGACCCCAGGATTCAAAGGCAGCAAGCAAAGGGACTTCAGGCTGTAGTTTCAGCCTAGGCCAGACAGGCGCTGCACTAGTTTGCCTCAACATGAGGCAGCAGAGCGAGCACTGTGAGTGGAGAGGCTGGCGGGACAGCTGCAGGGAGCGGAGGGAAGCCCTGTCTTCCACCCCTTCCCCCTGTAGCTGCCCCACTACACTTCAAGGGAACAAGGGAACGCTCTTGAGGGAGCAAAATCTCAGCTCTGTAGATGGAGACGAAGGTTCTTCAGCAGCAGGAGACTGGTTTCTTCTGCACTAGATTGCACCAAGACAGCACGTCCCTCTTTAAGAGGAGGCTTTTTGGTCATTGTTTATGGGTTTGCTCCCACTGCACCGTGCCTAGCTGCTGCGCAGGGAGAACCAGGACAGTGTTACTCCAAAAGCAAAGATCTTTCCCCGTGTCAGAGCAGACAAGAAAGCAGCTCACTGTGATTTCCTGATGAGCAGCTTCATGTGCTGACACACCAAAAACATCAACACCAGCCCTAACCGCTACATTTAACCATCTCTCCACACACCGAAGAACCAGCTGCTGGTTTTAAAGGCACCGCCAGTCTGCCAGAGAGAAAAGGTGTTTTCAGACCAGAATTAGCTTCATTGATCTGCACTTGATGCAGTTCTGGCAAGTTGTGACTCAAAAGACAGCTAGAGAAGCCTTTTTGCTTCTATCTTAATCCTTCCTGACTGGTCAGAGCTCTCAGCTCTCACCGAGTGCACAGAGACAGACATTTTACATGTGGAACCGAAACTTTTGGTTTAAACATTTCCCTGTGACTGTGTAATGAGCATCTATGCTCATTGGAATGTTACAGCAATATAATGGAATTTATTTAACTATAATTAAATAGTTTTAAGCTATAAAAAGCCTAAAAGGTGCAAGCAAACTCTCAAATCACAGCAGCCCTATGGCATCAAAGATTCCAGGGGAGATGCGAGCGCTGGTCTCATCCTGCAGGCTCCTTTCTGTTCCTAAACAAGACGGTGACCAGGAACAGGAACTGTTTCTCATCAAGACTTTGCCTGGGTTGCCACCTGGGACAAGAAAAGGAAGGACTCATTAAGTACAAATGTTACTTCCTTGAGGTGTCCTTTCTATGGGAAAAGAGGTTGTACTGTTTCTTTTTAAGAGTTGGCATATTGAGAGAACTCCCTTCATCCCCGGACTGCAAGGACAGGCCATGCTTCCTTGGAGCTGTCGGCTAACACTACCAAATACGCTAAGCTCACCAGTGAAGCAGCAAAGACCCACCTCTTTCCTTGTTCCTCCAGCCACACCTGCCATTTACTGCCTCGCAGCCATGAGCTGATACAAGGCAGGTTTAGCACCTCCCTGCCTGACCGCGAGCAAGGACAGAAGCAAAGTTCCCTTGTTTTCCATAGCTACACGTGGAGCCAGAATTTTTTCTCCCCTCAGTGGCAGTTCTGCCAAGACTGCCGCTGGGTCAGAGCTCCTTCCTGCTCAGAGAACCTGCTTGGGTGACAAGAAACGCTCTCCCTCCGTCCCCCAACCCATTTCAGAAATAACTTGGTTGAAGGAGGCAACAAGAGGTGGCAAAAGGAGAACTCAGCTGGAGTTTGCAGGTGCGTGTTGAATTTGGGTGCAGGTCAGATTCTCTAAATGACCAAGCCAGGAGAGAACCTTGCTCCCTCTCCTCGTGCTAGCTTGAGAGAGTAAGTAGCAGTGACAATTCATGTGGCAACACATGTAGCTGCAACTCCCAGCACAGCAATGACCATCTATTATGTATTATCTTATGTAGATAGACACCAACTGGGTAGTTACATCCTGCACCTCTCTGCCCTGTATGAAGATCTCCTAGAAAAGGGCCCTTGCTAGAATTTAGCTGTGCTCTCTGCAGGGGTTGAGCATCGAAGGAGAAAGCACAAGTCGTAGCCCAGTGCTTAGATGAGGCCTTACCACCGTTAGTTGTCCATTTTTGGCTTTGAAGACCTGAGGCTCCTGCCCGACGGTAAACACCATTGTCCCTTCCTTCCCAGAGCCAATGCAAAACTGAAGACTGCAAACACACAGAATTACTCATTAGATGCTTTCCTTGCAATAGGCTTTACTCTAAGCCCCCTTTATTTTTGTTCCCTTAGCAAATCTCATTAGATTAGAAGATCAGAGCCCTCCAGCTTAGGTAAATTTCCTAAACAATTGCATTATACCACACAACCCAGAAGGGTTTGATGAATGGAGCATGCCTGCCTGGTCCAGGCATTCGAATTTTCCTGGTGCAATTAAGCACTAGAAGATAAGCAGATCTGACCTGGAGAAAACCACTGAACACACAGAATCTAATTACAATTGAAATGCAAAGGCCAGAGAGAAAAGCTGGAGCAGAAATACAGGTTTCCTATGCCAGTTTCAATTTATGTAGAGATTTGAGAGACAGACTGCATCCACCTGCCATTAGCTTGGTGGCGTGACTGGGAAGGTTCCTGCACCCAGCAATCACATTTCAGGGCCTTCTGAATCTTTTAGGGAGAGGAGCATTTATCCTGAAGTGACCCTCAGGAACAAAGCCCAGCAAGCTTTCCTCAAAGCTGGTGCTAATGAGATCCATTGTGAAACCACTAAACCCACAACCTCACGGCCCAGGTCATATCAGCAGAAGTCTGAAAAAAAGTCCTTTTAAAGTATAGTCACCTATAAGAAAGTTGGGGTTTTAGGCAGTTCTTAGAGCAGAGCAGCACACCTAGCAAGGTGCAGCCACAGCCATTGTGGAAGCAAACCTCATTAGCATGGGAAAAGGTAATGATTTTAAATAATTTTCTTGTTCTAGTGTATCCCATCTTGTGTCCCCTGTGCCTATGAAAGCAAGCCACGAAGCCAATCGTGCTACTGCAACAGACCTAATCAGCTGAAGGCACTGTCTGCTGGGGTGATGTTAATAGTTTTGACCTAGGTAGTCCAGGCCTAAAAGTTTTTGAAGCAGGTTCTTCCATAAAATACAGCCTGCACAATACTACCCATTCCACTCCCTTCCTTACCTTCCCTGCACAACTTTAACAAGGTTTTGCTTATTGGCCAGCATGCAGAGTTTAGTGACTGTCTCAAAGATATGCTCACACTGAAGTATCACATCTCCCTGGAAACAAAAATAAGAGAGGCATAAAGTCATCTGGCATCGTCCCAGCACATAAGCCAAGCGGCAGTTGTGTGTTGAGAAATTCCTTCCTAATGCTGCAGCAGTGACTGCTGTGCAGAAAGGACTGATAACGACACAGCAATTACAACAGTCATGTACAAATTTGGTTTGTTAAACATCCTTTCCAGGGACTATTAGGATTTATAGTGATTTTGACTCTTAAAAAAAACCCCCAAACAACCAAAACTAAAAGCTTTCATGGTGAGATAGCAAGAATGTAAAGGTCCCTCTGATTACAGAATTAGTGAACATCAGTAACTGTGTAATTCCAGTATTTCATAGGAAAATATGAGAATTGTCAGCTACAAGACCTTACTTCCAACCACAAGCTTGCAGTAGCCACATTTCAATTTTCTACCTTCTGTTTGTTGTCCTCGGGAACGTGAATGACTACAATCCCATCGCTCAGATTACTGGTGGAAATACCTTCAAAAGAAATTCAAGAATTAGAGGGAAAACTACCCAAGACAGTTCCACAACACCCTCATCACCTTCCCAGTTTTCAAAATACCTTCTGAAGATCACTTTTTCTGTCATCCACTTGTCCATAACACATTTCCAACAGTGGATATGTAAACACGATGCACTAGTTATTTGCTCCATACCTTTCCATGCTACCTTTGTTTTGGTAAGGGGGGAGGGAGAAAGTATACATTCTACCCCTGGACTGCAGTTCAGACAACGGCAGGATTAAAAATTATCTACAAAATGGGGTAGAAAAGTTGGGGTTTTTTTCCCCCATCCCCTCCATCTCAGCAGAAACTGATGTCCTCCCGCATTTAAGTACTTGAAAGAACTGCATCCTCTTACTCATAATTTATACTTCAAGGAACTGCACGCTGACACATAGACCCTTTATCCACCCCCCAGGAAAATGTGTTCTCAGATAGGTAATTGCTTCAACTATCTTAGAGTGACCAGGTTTCAGACGTTCATCTTTTCACCCCCAGCGTCGCCGACAGAAAGGGAAGTCCCACACTGACTTCCACCATTACCTTTCAGGGTGGCATAGTCTATTTTCTGCTTGATCTTGGCCATTTCTACCACATACGCCGAAGACTGGGTCAGAACAAGTAGCCGGTCTCGTGCTTTGAAGCCGTTCCTGTCATATTTTATCACGGAGGTCACATACTGAAAACAACGAGTTGGTATCAGCATTTCTCACTACCGCAGGGTCCCACGCTGGAAGCAGTTCAGCAAGGAGCAGCACTGCACACCCCAGCTCACAACAGCTGCTGCCAACCTCTGCTTATAACAATCTGGTTTCTTTATACTTGGAAATTCAGATGGCAGAACCGTGCTTTGAGAAAGACAGTTTACCTGTGCCCTCTATGCCATAACCAGGGAAGTGCAGTGCACACACCTGCACTTCTGCCCATCACAGCCCAAGTAGGGTTAGCGATGCTTTTTAAGCTTCTTTTAAAAAGAATCTTAAATAATTTGGATCTAGGTGCATTTTAAGACCCGTATAAGTTTTAAAAGCAAGGAAATACTCGCTACACTGCTATTCATCGATCTGCCCTGCCACATAGACATGTAGACATGGCTGCAAGACAGCCTCAGGCATCACGGATTGCCCAGTCTGTGTGACCGACCCACTCTGGGACTCCAGCACAGCTGGTTCAAGGGCTGCTGAGCTCCAGCCGTCCGTCCCTTACCTTGATCTTCTCCCCCTGGATGAGCTGCAGTACTTTGGGGTTTATGTCATTCTCTTCTGAGGAGCAAATCAGAAAAATAAACTGAGCGTAGGCAACAGACAGCCACCGCTCCCACCAGCCAAACACCAGAGAGCTGCATTAATTGTCTTCATTGGTCTTTGTCCCCTTGACACACTCCCTTCTAAACTGAGGGTGTTCACTTCCAGCTACTCCTAAACCCTTTTCAGCCATTCTTCCTGTCTGACAAGTAATTCACACTGGTTATTTTTGGGCCTGTTCTTGGTTCAGGCCCGGCACAGAAGGACTCATGCCGAGAACCATCCAGAGCAATTTTCCTTCTGCACAGTGCTCCAGCTGAAGCTCTCTGGGAGCTTCCAATAACACCCCCAGCATTTCACCCACACCACTGCCACCGCACCCCACCCAGTCTCCCAGATTCCTCACCCTGCCACTGCACTCCTAGGGCTTTAGTCTCATGCTTTTAATGTGATTAACACCAACTACACGGATTCCCAAGATTCACATCTTCTTCCCAGCAGCTCCAGTCCTTATGACTGGATCTCCACAGCCAGCGATGCTCCACTGCAACATCCCCGCTCAGCCTCCCTGCTCCATCCATCCCAGCCCACAAGGAATTTTGCTTGGGTTTATGGCTTTCTGTCCCAAAAGGGATTCCAGGTACCTCCAGTTTGAGAGCAAAGTCTGGCAGAATAATCTGTTTAATGTCACTAGACAGCACAGAGGAAGGGAACATAAATGGTAGGGCCCAAAGGCAGCAGGTTTGCTGCCTCTGTCAGATGGGAATTTCTCTTAGAAACTGAGTCTGTTTTGTCAAACAGAGCTTTCCTGAGCAAGGAGCACGTGGCCAAGTCCTTGAGGGATTTGTTGTGTACTCACTCAATCGGGTGTCCATGAAAGGCTGGTTTATGCTCTGCAGGTAGCCCTCCTTCTTCCCTCTGAAAACAGCACTTGCTACCACTTTTTGCTGTAACTGTTTTGAGAAGGAACAGCCTTTACCCTCTTAGAGTTTCTCCATCAGCAACATCAGCAATTGTAACGCAGGCAACGTTACTGCACAACATCATCCTTTTACTCACACAATATCTACCTGACTCATGCTGCATTTCTTCCAGCATCTTTAGGTTACTCCTGTATTACACCAAATAAAGGAGTAGTAGGGACAAAATGGTCCTACAGGTCTTTTGCTATTTATGGAACTATCCTAAGTGCAAGAAGTGCAGTTTTAACGCCATAAGACTAAGACTCATGTGTCTGTAGGAGCACTGCACTGTGCACTGCAGGTGCTGCTGAAAAACACCCGACTCCAGGCTCGGGAACATTTGCTCAGCAGCGGCGGCAGCGTGTGAGAGGGTGCAGCCTGCGTTTCAGACAGTTCACAGCAAGCAGATATCACACATGCACAGCATGTTTTAACTTGCACATTTGCATTCCACGTATTAGTTACCTGCACTTTCCTCTCAGTGGTAACACCTTGGCAATATTTCCTTACTAGGTTCCTAATGCAGATTTTCTGTAGCATCTCAGATGTCTATATTAAGAAAAAAAAAGTAGTGAAGTTGTGCAAACAACTGCTGCAGTCCTAACAAATACTTGCCTGGTGCAAGCTGCTTTTAACATCTAGTCACAGCTCATTTGAGCTCCTCCAGCCCAGAGCCCCACGTACCAGAGAGCTTTGCTACCAGAGGAGGGTTAATGCCCGGCAGCGGGTAAAGGACAAACAACACCAAGCAGCTGAGTCATTACTAGAGTTACTAAAAGCAGCAAACTCCATCTGTCACCCCCAGATGAGACTGCGCCACCGCACAGGTAGTGTACCATTACCATTTCTCTTCACCTTGCTTTCTGTCTGAGCTTTCTAATTTACTGGGCCCACCTCACCCACCAAGCACCAGCCACAGCTGGCGTGGGAGCAATCTGCTCTGGTCCTGAGCCAGGCTACGGGCAAGATCAAAGGGGCCGTAACAAATGTCAGCAGCTGTTTCTAAGTGAAAGTTCTGCCAGAAGCAATTGGAATTTGTCCTATTGATGCACTGAGGTAACTTGTGCAGCTAAAGGCCAAATAAGAGGAAAGGCTATAAGTCTACCTGTGCTGCAAGCTTAAAACATTGTGGGATTAGTTTTGTCTTTAATAGGGTTCATGAGTTCAGTTTTCTGTTGGTGCATCTTCATTAAAACAAAAGCACCAAGCTCCCTCCTTTCCATTAGAAACTTAAACAACAGCACCATTCCTCCCACCCATGTCCTCCCCCAAGTACAGAGGATCCCAGGGTCTTCCAATGGCTCTGTCATGCCTGAACAGAGGACAAGCCAGCAGGAGATCACTGCTCTTTCCCTACATGAAGTGTGTACACCCATGACCACAGAACAGAAGCCATCTTCACCTCTCCCAAAGCCTGCAGCAACACTCACCTCTTCCAGGATGGAAGGAGGCTGAAGCCAGCTCTTGTCCAAGACATTTTTTGGAATGTGGTCTCTGAGCTTGATCAAGTACTTGTACTGCACAAGTCGCACAAATTCAATGTTCTCTGGACAAAGGGGTTTATTCCGATTGATAAAGCCATTTATGAATCTACACAAAATATCCAAACCAGAACTTACACATTTTGTTCAGCAATCAGTGGAAATGAAAGGCAAGCCCCAGAAGGCACAAAACAGGCTAACAGATCATTCATGTTAACTCAGGTACACTGTCACTTGTGTTACAGCAATGGAAATATTAGGCTTTATAATATTCCAAACATCAACTTTTTTTTTTCCCCCCAAGTTTTGTTGACCAAAATACAGTGCTTTGGACTCAAAAAGGAAGATCAGCACTGCTTCTGATGATTCAGGAGCTGGGTTTAAGAAACTGCAGAGGGAGGACCATATACAAAGAGAATAGACAGGCTTGCAAAGGATTGGTTTGGAGATCCCTAGTACCAATACAAACTAGTAGAGCAATAGAAGTTGGTGCAAGTCAGAGAGGTGACAGGCATTTCTGATCAACCCCATCTGGCAACTGTCTTCCTAACTACAAGGATAGCTTAGAAATGGTGTGAAGGAGATGGTTTTGGCTCATTTTACTGTCAGTTCTCTGGACTCATTGTCCAGAGACTATAACCATGCCGTGACCCACGACCATCCCCACAACCACCACACAGTGATAGTTACTTCCTGATTATCTGAACCGCCCACGTCCTCTTCTTGGCCTCCTTCCGTGCCAGTGCTCCTCGCCAGCAAGCCTCCAGCTTGATAGCTGCAAGAATTAATCAGTCCCCTGTTTTAGTATCAGGGGTCCTGTGCCATACTACCCTTTAAATTCACACAGCAGGAGTTATAACTGGCTCTTCTGTAGCTCTTCTCATCAGCTGATCTTTACATTAGGAAGTTTAGCACATTTTATTCTCCGTAATAACTGATCTGGCAGTACCTGCACTACAGAGCTCAGCATCAAGGCAGTGATGTACTGTACACAGCAAACAGCTCATCTCAGAAAGCTGGCTTTTGAGCCTGCTGCGTTATTTACCAGCTTGTCCACTGTGATAAGAGGGTGTGTTTCCCTGGCAGTTAATGAGGAATTCCCTCAGTACGCCACAACATCCCCCCATGTACAGCAGAGGGTGCTGCCGCTGCACAGAGCTAGTCCCACAGCGATGCCTGGGTGACGCCAAGAGCAGCATATGGTGTGAGAAGCGAAACAGACCTCTATGAATGCTCCTCATACAGCTCTCACCTGCATTTGAGCCCAGTGCCCACAGCCCTGCAGGGAAGCTGCAAGTGCTACCTGCAGCAACATGGATCTGTAACCTCCCAAAGCTACAACTCCTGCTGGAAAATGTAGGCCTAAGAAGAGAGTCCTCTACTCCAGAGCCCATACCTGCTTCTCTCTTCTTCTTGTACTCTCTCTTTCCAAGGCATCCTTTATATTTGGCCTGTAGTCTTGAAACTGGCAAAAAACACAAACCAAACAGCAACAAACCAGAGACATTGCTCATCTCTACGGGATCAGAGCATTCAGGAGCTGTGCTCCCAGCAATCAGACACCACACGCACAGGAGGGTCTGCACCATCACTGAGGAACAAAGGTGCCAGAAGTTCAACAGAACCAAAATAGGCAGACGTGCCTTTAGGCAGCTCCATGCATTTATGCATTTCATAACATGCATAAATGAAATGCACAAACAGCTAACACTAGGATGAGACTGGTGGTATCCCAGTTCCAAGGGAAAGGTACTTACTGCATCTAGACATGGACCAACAGTTACCAGTAGCACCAAGGAGCTCTAAAGGAGATATGTATCTAGAACTCAAGCAATATAGCTCATGATTTCTCCCCACCCTGGAAGAAGTTTACTAAGTTTTCCTTTGACTCTCCAGAGCTATGCAGACAAGGGGTCGCAGCTCTCGCCATGGTGCATCTGCTGCATGAACCTGGAGCCCAGAAACAAAGTTCACCCAGGCTCTGCTTCTAAGTCTATATATAAAGGAAATTGGAACCATACCTAAGAGGTGCTTTCTGAATTCAAATGCATCTTCAGTAGCAAACAGAGTCTTTGGGAACCGAATGAATATTTTGGTTCTGAAAAAGAGACCATGAACAGCTTATTCAGTGAACCATCATTTCAGCTGCCCTAACCAGGCTCAGTCCTCCAACTAGCTGCAACGCAAACAAGTTACATCTCCTTCCGTAACCACTCTTCATTTGCCTAGCTGGCGCCTCCTAAAAGGGTGCAAAGGTCTTGGCAAAGGGTAGCAGGGAGAGGGAAGGAGGCAAAACAGCAGTTACGGCACAAGGTCCTAGTGTGGAGACTTCTGCCTTTACACAACTTGTAATTCTCAACACCAGGATCCCTGCGAGTTTCCCAGGAGCTGCAGAGCTCAGGATAAGCAACCGAAACCTGGTGAAAACAGGTTTCCTTGTCTTCGCTACTATCCTAGATATTAATTCATGGATTCTGATTGCCACAGGTTGAAGGTGACATTAGAGAGCCTTGCCTTGCCCCATGCCTTAGCAGGGAGGACAAGGTTGTGGGTCAGGAGTGGTTGGAAAAGGCAGTTAAGAAAAGAACCCACGCCTACGACAGGCAAGTTGCCTTTGGCTGCCCAAGCAAGCAGGGAGACCTGGAGCTGAAGCAAGGCAGCCTATCTCCTTTAACCCAGATACAGAAGAGACTCAGCTGGATTCAAACTTGCATGGAAACAGGAAGGTAAAAATAAAGAGAGAATTTATAAATGTGGGCTTTTCATTTATCTCCTTGTTCCTGTGCATTGTATACCTTTAGGGTGAGGTTACTTTGGCCTGTTTTAAAGAAGTCACTAATTAGAAGCCATCGGGTTTACAGACCCAGGCAGGTCTGCCCAGTTCACATGGTCAAGCAAGAGCCAAGCTAAAGGGATCTGTTCACACCACTACATCTTGCAGCTCTCTGGGAAGGGCCACGTGGTGGCTTGCAGTCACAGACAGGACAGAAGATCAAATTTGGCAAGCACCGTGCAGCTGACCAGCAGAGATCGTAGCCAGAGAAAGGAAGTTTACCTTCCTAATTTGTATTCCTCCGGCTTGTAACCAAGATGCTTGATGAGCCTCTCCACACCCTCAGCTGCTGGACCGTGCCAGTGTGGCCAGGTAGCTGGACAGAGGGATTTATACCTGAAAGATCAGCAAGATATCACAAGTGACTTGACATTTGAGGAACCCCTTCCTGAAGCTCTCCCCCCACAAATACCTACTGTTTTATTCAAGGCAGAAGATGCCAAAGCTGATCAAAATGCATAGAGACAAAAGCACCTGTCTGCTGACACCTCAACATCTCATACCAGTGGGACTTGACATTTAAACAAACCTTGCTTTGAAGCCCTCATGGGAGAGCAGGTTTACCTGGCTAGAGGGCAGAACAGCTCTGCTTACCTTTGCAAGAACAGTTCATACTTCCGCCGATATGCAAAGCCAGCTCGTCTCACCCGCAAGTGCTCCATCAGTCCCAGGTATTTCACCTGATGTCGGATCAGATAATCATCAAACTTCCCTGTGGTAAGAACATACATATTCACTGGTAAACACTGTGTGGAAGTTCACTTGTCCATTTATTGCCACAGATAAGGAAGGGATCAAATCCACAGTTATGCAAGGTGATGACTTTGCTGCTAGCTTAGCTAAGAAATACACATATATTTTAACCTCTCTCTATAAAAATACTTAGATATTTTACATATATAGATTATATCTGCTGTACCTAGCTACAAGCTAAAGTCTCCCTCAATTCATTCCTTTATCTCAACTGTGCCTTCAGCACAATGTCTTACCAGGCTCCTTGTTCTCATTTGGTTTAATACATCGGACATAAGAAGGCTCCTTGGACATCAGGATTTCAACAAGGCTCATCAGACTGTTTTTGAACTGGGTTGCAACCTAAGATGACATTGAAAGATGCTTCTTAGCTTTGGAACTCAAGCGCCGCAGTAATTGAAGTCAACTCATTCCCTGCACCCATCTTAAAACTGTACGTAAAAGGCTGACACATGCATTAGTACCACAACACTTTTGAAGCACTGTTAAATCATAAGTTACCTGGACAGAGTGCTTAGCAGGAATATTTGAACTCATGCTGCCCAGCTGGACATGCAAGACAGCCCTTCAGAAACTACCTACTGTTGGATGCTAGGCACAAGGCTCGTTTTAGAAGGATGCGTTAATAACAACATTAAGGTATGTCACATTGGTAGCTGCTGCCTCAGCGACATCACCATTCAACTAGCAGGAAGCTGAAGGTAGCAGGGGTGTAAGACCAGCAAAAGAAAAATAATCCACTGAATTCAGGACTAAGGATAGGATCAGGGGTTAAATCAAGATTTGGGAAGTTGAGTTTATATACAAAGACTAAAGATGAAACTCACGGTCTCTGGTCTCCTCCTGTTGTCTAGCTCTGATAGCAAAAAGCAGTCTCTAATGATGCCATTTTTAGAGTTGCACAGCACCTGAAAGAGGATAAGTGAAAAGCTACCATATTTAGCAGGCACACTATTCCGACTGTGATGCTTTTAAGCGTGAGCAGCACAGCTGCAAGGATGTACATGTAGGTGCCTAAAGAACATTGCTAAGGAAAAATAGATGCTCTTGTTTGCTACAGAGATTAAATACATCTTTTGCAAAACATCTCTGCTTCAAACGAGGTAACTTAAGACCCTTTTCTGTTCTTACCTCTTTTAGGTTTCTGTACAGGAGATCATTATTCTTCTCCAGAAATCCTGAAGAAAAAAACCCCAAAAAGCAAGGTTTAATTCTTTTTGAAGGCTACACTTTTTAATACAAAATCTGGAAATTCATATTCTCGAAATTCACACTGCACTCATGTTTCAAGTGACAGTACCTTCAGAGGGCAGATATTTTGTAATTAATATTTACATCAAGTTATTATCTACTGCATTGGTTTAAAAGTTCAGGTAACTTCTAGACTGGCACTTTGTTCACACTCACCAACAGCACAGTAAGTGACTTCTCCTGCATAGTGAAGGAGGCGGAAATCCACCCAGTCAATTGATTTCCGTGTTTTCTGGTCTGCAAGCTTGCGACTGCAGGGAAAAAAACCCGCCAAGAGAAAAAGCAGCAAATAGGTTTCCTCAGCTTGTCGAAAGTCACCTGCACAAAAAGCAGCTGTAGGAGAGCTGGGAGTCTATTTAATGTCTGTCTTAGCAATATGGCTCCGACTACGCAGTTATGGCCCAGAATCAAATTATCATCTATCTGTCCATTCTGAACAGCTAACAGCAAAACTCAGCGTCAGCTGAAAAAGCCGAAAGACTCAGCTACCACAAACCCCTCAAAATATCTGTGACCTATTCTGGCAATGATCACCCTTTCCAGAAGTATTAAGATTTCCTCTTACAGCATTAATTTAAATACATTCTCACTGAGAAAAAGATCACCAGCTTCCTCAATTTCAAAGTGAAAACAGGGTGGGAAGGGGAGGGGAAAGGATTGCTTGAGATATTTTGCCCTAGAACAAGAACCCAAATACAAAGGAGGAATCAAAATTTTCAAGAATAGCAGGAAAATTTTAGAAAGCGAAGACTCCTGGGTAAGAAAAAAAAAAAAGGAAAAAAAGGAGCAACTTAACAGTTTAAGTTTCAGCTTTGTAAGCAGTCACTAACAGCAGAGTTGTGTGTCACAACAGCACATTAGTAGATCAAAATTTCCTTCCAAGAGTATTGCCAAGTACAGATCCCATTTAAGTAGCTCTAGCACTTCTATTTAAAGCTTTTAATCAGGCAGAACAGTATTAAGGCACATTGTGGTGACAAGGAAGTTGGCTACAAATTTTCCACTTGGCTGTGATGAACTTCAGAGATGTAGAAACGGTGACAATTCAGCGGCGTGACTCTGAATTGATGACTTGTCAAAGCCCTTCAGCAGGCTTCTGCTGGGAACTGTCAGAGCAGCCCAGTGCCAACATGTTCATCTGCCACCAAAACTGAATCTGAAAATACTACAAATTGGGTATTAACCAGAACACCACTCATCTGGGAGATCTGAGCAGCAGCATGTTTCTTCCCTCTTCGTACCTAAAGCTCACACATATCCAGATGGACTCTTGAAAAGCATTTGTGTATCCCTCACAGCCTGGGGCATTAGGCTTCTCTTCACAATACCTTCAGCTTTCCCTGGAATCAGTGAGGGACAAAGCCATCTACAGCCAAAGCTGTCAAACCTTCATGGGCCAAAACCATCTAATCTTTAGCCCCTAATTTTAGTGTGGAACAAAACCAGACTCCAAGATCAGAATCACAAGTAAAGAGACAGCATTTCCCCCCCACCTCCCCAGTACCCCCAGGCCATACTCTAACAGTGTAGCACATGCACATTACAACATTAGACTGGGCTGCTTGATTTTCTTTGGTACAAGGCAAAAAATTGCTCCCTCCCCAATACTCTGTTACGGGTAAGAGATAAGAAGAGTTTAGTCTGTGATAGGATACAGAGCATAAATGCATACGTCACAAAGTGGGCATGATCTCCTACTTTCTCTTCCAATTTTTCCAAGAAGCTCAAATCAGTCGCTTCACCAGGTCGTAAGCATTCTTCATCCTGAAACAGCAAGCACCGAATCAAATGCTGCTCTGAACAGACTACACCCTCCTTGCTAATAAATATTACAACTTTGTTATGCAAAACCAAAGAGCTTGGATAAAATTTGAGACAAGATCTATTTTATGCAAGCAGTTTCCTAGTTAGACTTAGAGCTTCATTTATCTGTTTTCAGTAAAACTATCAAGATAAATCAAGTTAAATCAAATCTGCCTTTTTCTTCCAAATTTGCCAGTGCTCTGCCTCATCCTTTATTATTTGTATTTTACTTAAACAAAAACAGTGAGAAAGATGACATCATTAGACACCAAAATTCAGAAGGATCTGAAGTACTCTCAGTCTCGATGAATCGCAGAGTTGGAGGGGGAAGACAACCTTACAGATTACCCTTTTCTAACCCAAGAAACACAATTCTTTCTGCTCCCCCAATTGTACTAAATGTAGAAAAGTCCTGCTTGAAAGAGGAATCCATTGTAATGTGAAGCTAATGCTGAGCTTCAGCAAGCACCTTCTCTGGATTACGATGCACTAATCTTCTGTTTTCTGTGCCAAGGTGATAAAAATTCTCAGCTTTGTGGACATGTCAGACTAGCAACAAGGAACAACTCAACTTCAAGTTTCGCTACACGTCTCTACAGGAAGATTACTACATTTCTTACTAATTAATCTTTGCATGCAAGAAAGTATCATCATGGCAGTTATCATCATGCTCAAACTCCTCCCTGTGGAACCGCACACTTCTCAAAGCAAAAAGTATTACACAGCATTGCAGAACAAGCTCCTTGCTAAAGGCTGCCTTCAGCCTCTCCCATTTTTCCTGCCATCCCTAAGAAGGCACAAAGAGGATCTTCAGATCAGTATCTTAGAAGCAGTAACAACTAAAGGGCAAGGAAACAAGAGGAAGGCCAAGAGGAGGTAGGCAGCTCTCATGTTTCTCTCCTAGCTGAGCCCTTCTGAAGCCTCAGACATTAAGGCTAGCAAGTCATGTAAGCCAGAGATGAGATGAATTGTCCTCTTTCATCTTTACAAGAGCTCGGATGTCTGGCTTCAGGTAGCTACGGAGTAGCATTCCTGGTGTTCTGCAGTCTCCCTTCTCTTGGGAGAAGCCTAGGTCCCATCCCTGTTGCTGAGTATAGCTAGCCAGGTACCTTCCTCCTATGTCTCAGTGTCTCCAGGCAAAAAGCAGAGAGAATGGCCTAAGTCTGCCCTCTCAAGCACTCAGCGTTTCTCCTTTAAAACCCAGAGCTGTCTAGCGAGCAGATCCTCTACCTTAATCTTCTGGGTCTTTGTTTACACTCTGAATAATGCAGACCCATCACATAATTAGAGGAAAAGATACGATTATGGACCATTTCAGTAGGGAACAAGTAGGCATTTTCATTTCAGTAGCACAATCTCTGTTCTTACCAGAATGGAGATTATTCCTTTATGCTTCTGTTCAACCAGGTCGCAGATGATCTTGTTGTTAAAATATGGAATTGGTTCCCACTAGAAATAAGAGGGGAAAAAAAAGGAAGGAGAGTTTTAGAGGAAGGTCTTTTCCTCGCAATTTTTAAGTTGTTTGGAGCCAGGTTCCAATCCCAGTAAAGATCGGTGTTGTGATTTAGGACCAGCCGAGAAGAAAGCGACAGCCCAACGATCCATCACCCCACACTACAGCCTTCCTGCTTTCAGCAGCCCAGACCATCCTTTTATTGTCTACATTAAAGCACTCCATCTGCCAGTGGCTACACTGTTGGAGCTCTTCATTTCTACAGCGACATTGTCACTGATGACCTTTTGAGTTCTGGGGAACGTCCCACTCCTTTCTTAGATGATGTAAATTAAGTCTAGGCTAGATTACACTGCAAAACGGTTACAGAACGAGACCCATGGCTATCTTACATCTCCCAAGTGAACAANAAAAAAAAAAAAGAAAAAAAGCAGGATGTTGTCTTCATTGATGATCAAAAGCATTCAGTGTAATGGCAGTTCAAAGCAAAAAGGGAGAGGGAAAATAATAAATTACCTCTATTCCTTCCAGTTCATACTCCTCCTGTTCTGCTTTCAAGGTCATCTCAATCAACAGCTGCTGGAGCTTCTCATTGCAGTAATTAATGCAGAACTGCTCAAAGCTTTAGAGTGGTTAAATAAGCATTAGTTTTTATTTATTGCATGAATAGTTTTACTAGTGTTACATTTTACCCCTACCTACTGTCTTCCAGCCAGATAGCCTACTTCCATACAGTCCTCCCACGTTGTTGCACCAATGGCCAAAATCCAGGCAAACAGTCCAAGCTAACCCAGTGCACTCAGATTTGGCAGTCACCTGTAGGCTGCCTTGCTGGGGTAAGACTACACTTGAGAAGCCATGTAGGACTTCAGCACATGCACCCACCAGCATGAGGACAGATTACCCCAAGCCTCAGGAACCGCTGTTACCTGTTTGTGTCCAGCACTTCAAAACCATAGATATCCAGCAGGCCAATAACTGTTTTCCGAGTTGAATCCTGTTGAAGATACCATTGCTCTGTAGTTGCTGCTTCAGCTGATGCTTCTTCCCTGCATGTTTCATATTGTTTCCTTCACCTAAATTTTAAGCTTTCTCTTTGAGAGCTTTGTATCATGTGCCAATGGAGTAGCCACTTTAAAGCAGGTAATGAACTGCAAAAACTCTTTTACATACCACCTTCCACACCTAACTAAACAGTTTTCCAGCTCAGTGCTGTGGGATGCCCCTACATCAATTATCAAGTATCCATGATGTTTGGTTATAAGTGCTGCAGGGCCTCACTGGAGAAACTCTGCTCAGCGCGTTAGGAACACTCAGTGTCTAGGATGACACTAGAGAAGAAACCAACCTTGTTGGCTAGAGAGCTGTTGATTTTGTTGACTAGCCAAGTGAAAGTTCGCCCATAAATTGCCTTTGCTACTGCATCCCGAGCGTAGAATGCCAGATCCACATTCAATGGGCTGAGGACCTAAAATTAAAGACAGATATGCCAGAGATGATAAACACCACAGATGACCAAACTTCTGCAAAACCAGTTCACACTTGTGGCCCGGAGAACCAGCCATGTTTTCTTATACCACAGCACAGTGCTCAGTCTACCTGAACTGTAGCTGCCTACAGCTTTATTCACTGTAAGTGTCACTTTAGTCTGGTGTATGGCCACAAGCCAGCATGGATTGTGGTATTACGTTATAGCATTTAGACAAGTGGGGATTCTGAGTTTCTTTTAGTTTTATTATTAAACTTGGTACAAAATGCTCAAAGAACAGTTTTTACCAGTGCTTTTCTCTGTTTGTGCAGCCAGCTTTCCAGAAAGCACTCCAGGGACCAAACAAAAGGAACTTGTTTGGCTCAAACACAGGGCTGCCTGCAAATCTCTGTTCCTGGCTTTTTTAATAGTTGCTACCTTGTGCAGCAGTAAACCTCTAATACTGGGAATACGTTTTAGTTTAACATCTCAGGCTAGAAGAGGAAGGTGATATGGAGGAAGAGAGAGACAGCCAGAGTGATCTGTTTTTACTATAGCACTACTAAGAACAGAGCTCCTAATCTGTCACCACCACTAGCTGGGGTGGCTCCCAGCTGCCTGGGTTTACACTCGATACCTCTTCGGATCTGGCTTCGATCTTCCGATGGGTAAGAGCTTCCTGCAGAATGGACAAGTGCACACCCAGTAGCTGCAGAGAGAGAAATGCTTGCACTCAGAGTATGGCCAGCAGGAGACTGTTTAAATAAGTAGTATTGTGTGATCAGTAGGACATAACCCCCCAGTCATACTCATATAACAACAAGTAAGGGAGTTTCAGAGAGAGGTGCTACAGAGAAAAGGGGCCCTACTATTCAAGATGGTTTATACCAAGAGCTGGGTATTTATACAGCAATTCTTCTGCTTTTGGGAACAGATGCTTTTGTCATTAAGAAAAAAAAATACAGCAAGGTTAAGGGTTCCTTCATAACACTCGTAATACTGACATTATGTCCGAAAAGATACCTTTGAAATCCATTTGATCTGCGTGCCATCGTGAATGATGGCATGTCCATTGCTATCTTCTTCAAACTGAATGTTCCCGAGGTGCAGAACACTAGCAACAATTCCAAAGAGATGCTAATAACAAGAGATACACCATTAGAAAACAGGTTCCCACAGCTCCATGGGATGGTACTAATCTTTCCGATGCATGCCAGTAAACATAGTATTGGCTAGGCTGAAGGAGGCGAGTCAGATAACCTGCTTCAGAAGCACACTACCACCCATTGCCGTCATGCTGTACCAAGTGACAGAGCTCTTCACCCACTCAGTCCCCCAGTCCCCCCAAAATGATGTCCCATTCCACCCTTAGCACCTCTCCCAAGCAAGATGAAGCAGTCTTTTAAGGAAAGACAGCAGTGCGCTCCTTAAATTTCCTTTGGTAGGCTCAGTCCCTTTTACATGCATACCTCTGTATCTTTTTCAGTAAAGTCAATGATAGAAAAAGCTTTGCGGACTATTTTCCAGTCATTTTTGTCATTAATAGAAAACACTTTGGCACATCGACCCTATACAATAAAAGAAAGATGAATTAGTACAATTCATTGGCAAAGCAGTTTTATTATCAGCAACAAACATAGCAGACTAGCTGGCATACTACTTTCATTTCCAGTTTCCTCAGCCTGTATAGATGCAGTCTGCAACTAGCTAGCAAATTTATTTCACTCCTGCTAATCCTGGAAGTGGCTCATTTGATCAGATCTTTCAGCTTATACTTAAATCTTCAGATAACTTGCATTGAACTCGGACAGCAATTACCATAAAATGGCTGTCTTGTGAAGAACTTTAGCTTACAGCCATCTTCCATTGGACAGAAGATGATATTACCATAAAAATGGTACCTTCACTACCACAAAGTCAGCTGTATGCTGCACAGCCATACCTATGGACCTATAAAATATGCGGCCTATAAATCCCGAGAAACTCATTTTATAACAGGTTCCGACACAGGGGCCTCAGAAGAGATGCCTTTATGCAAAGTGTAACTTGCAGACAGATATTACTCTGTTGTTTAGTAGCTCAGACCGCTCTTGTCAATGAATTAAGAAGTGTTTGACTGTACCAGAGGGACCAGGGTCATCGAATGGTTTGGTGACATTTGCTTAAGAGCATTTACATTCTCACAGCAGCAGTATGTCATTCTGCACACACAGAACATGGGGAATATACAATTAATAAGAGACCTGGTGAAAGTGACTTTTTTTTTTTTTAAACTAACGGCCTTGCTGTCAACTGTGTCACTTTGCCCAAAAGCTTGTTTCTGCCCCCACAAATATCATCAGCCGATCCAATAAGAGATAATATCCCTTATAAGCCACTTATGTGCACTCTCAGTTCATCATAGCTAGAACAGTTCCTGCTACAAAACCACCCAGGGTAGAACGGAGTACAACAGCCTCAGGGCAAATATGTTGGAACCAACCTGCCTACGAGTTTCGCTATAACATGACACTCTGTAGGTTCTCTTTGCAGCTCAGCAGTGCACTTCCTAAGTGAGGAAAGCTGCATTTGCAATCCCTACAATTCTAGATGTAAGATACAGAGGGATGGACAAGCTCTCACCGACCTGGATGAGATACGCGTACTTTTGGGGGTTGCGCTCCAGCCCAAGCCAGCAAAGAAGATCCTTGTCTCCACCCTCTAATAACTGGTAGAAAATATGGAAATTCCTTTCTCCGTGATTTTGATGGACAACTCGGGATTTCTCAATTAGGTAACTGAGGATGTGCCCTCCTACTGGAGCTCCCTAACAGAACAAAGCAGTTAGATCAACACCAATAGATATAAACAACATCACTGTGACAGCTGTTCCTCCACACCTAAGAACAAGGAGCAGTGTCAGGAGAAGCATGTTTCTGCTGTTACTCATCTGCCATCTTGTGTTTAAGAGTTAGCATCCAACAACCGTACAAGCTGTATCTAAAGAATTTGCTATCTTTCTAGTTAACTTGTGCTTTACAGTGATCTGTATTAGCTTTCTACTGAGTGCTGGCAGTATTGCCAGTAATACAGGAAGCTTTCAGGATGCATAACCAGTCACTTTACTTGCAAAATGCAATGCCTGTAAAAATAGGGTCAGAAAACTGCAGTGTAAGTCCTAATAAATCCTGTACTGCCTGATAAGCATTCAAGCGGTTCACTGATACGACTTGTTTTAGTAGCGGTCCATTAAGTTTGTTCTTACCTTAAAATCAAATTGGATATCCATGTATTTCCCAAATCTACTTGAGTTGTCATTACGCAGAGTTTTTGCATTTCCAAAAGCCTGTGGATAAACAGATCACATCACCTGTCATCTTACCAAGAACCGGACACCCACAATAGGACAAAGTTCCTGTAACAAAGACTTGCTGCAACAGCTGAGACCTCCTACAGAATTTAGTGAGATTAAAGAAACAAACTAATGTATCTCCTTGCTTTTAATTTGGAATTCAGCTAAACAAATTATCATTCTTTCTTATATGACCTACAACTGAAGCCACAAGGAACTGTTTTATGGTGTAGTTTCCTTGTACTCCCAGATCTCATCTACTCTCCACTATAAAACTCCAGTATAAATTTCTAAATATTAAGTGATACTAAATCCCAAGCATTCTTTCAGAGGTTGTGCTGCCAAGTGGCCAAATGTATGTTATTATTTATGTTATGTATGCAGGCACAAAATCATGTAAAACAGGAGGCCATTCCTGTATGCAGGTGCATAGACTTGCATCAAAGTCTTGTGGAGCAAGGCCATCAACACCAGCTCTTCTACATTTTGTAGCTTTATTTAGTTTTTACCTCCAGAACAGGATTGGAAAGTAGCAAACGATCACGGACAATCTGCAGCTGCTCTGTCGTTGGACAGGTTACTGCGTAATACTGCAAGATCTTCTTGGATGCTTCTGTCTTCCCAGCTCCGCTCTCCCCAGAGATGAGGATGAAATGGTTGTTGTACTCACTGCACATCACCCGGTAGGCATTGTCAGCTATGGCATATCTGAACAAGGATCACAACAAGTATTCAGAGGAGAAGCATCCATTAGAAACAGCAACAGGAGGCAGAGTATCAAAGGTTTTTCAGAAGTACTTAGTCCTCATCTAACATTACAAGCATTGGACAGGGTGGGAAAGCACAGCTCAAAACATGAGACTGAGTGGAGGTCTCACAGTGAAAACGCAATCTGTATTTGAGGGACAGATAGGGTCTATCGTTCTTCCCCACTGCTGCTGTAGGATTTATACAGGCTCCATGTATTCCTGGTGAATACAGTTTATACACAGCATGGACTCCCTCTTCCAAAGCAGAGGAGCCAGTTTTGATTCCAGGAAATATCTCAACTTCCACTGATAGAGACAGATACAAAGATAACCAATAGTGGAGCCTTCAACAATATGCCACTTCAGAAAAAAGGAAAAAAGAAAAACCTACTCAAGTCACCACCCAAGAGCTTCCATGCACCAAAAAAAAAATAAAATATCCATCTCAGAGTTCCAAATTTCACCTTCATTTCAGTTTCTTCCCCTCCTGTGAAGTCCAAGTGGAGGCTGTGCATGAGCAGTGTGCTAGGCCTGTGGCTGCCTGCCCTGACACAGGGCCTCAGAGGACAAGGCAAGATGATCAGAGTGTTTTGAACAATTGAAGGGAAAGATGTCGACTTGCACACAGACACAGTCAAGTGGTGGTCTGATTAGACCGTGTGTAATGAGGAGGACACACCAAGGACACACTAGTTTGGACTATTATCTTCAAGATACCTTTTCCCCTACAGTTTCCCCAATGTCATTTCTGGAACCCTTTTGTTCCTCTTCTATTCTTACTGTACATCCCTACCAACAGGAGGATAAGAATATCAGCATGCACCAGACCTAGTGACTGTGGATACACATCCTTGTTGCTAGTACACAGCATTACAGAGAAAACTCAATTCATTGATATAAACTCAAATCCTAAGGGTTCTACTTACAGATGTGGTGGCAGTTCAAAAAAGTTTACCCCTCGATAAAGCTGCATCTGTGCCACTGTGTAGATATCCAGCTCTTTGTAAGGGTTGACAGATACAAGAAGAGTGCCAATGTATGTCTGCAGGGAGAAAGAATGCATACAGGTGGGAAATCTGTTCCATCACTACACCGACAGCTCCTGAAAGAGGAGTCAAGTACATCAGAACATTACGCAAGAACAACTGGAAAGGATAGTACAGAACTTGTTTTGAGAGAAGGAAAAAAAAAAGGCAACCAAAAAAAACTCCACAGATGTCACTACTTCAAAGACACCAAACTTCTTGCAAAATCTACCTGGTTAAGAGTGGAGCTGAACAATAAGTGCCAAGCTTAGAGCCTTACATGTTACATACAAGGCTTTGATATCTCCTGATGCTTATGGAATTTTCTTTTTCTACTTAAAGTTAACATAATAATGCATTTACTATCCCAACTCTGTTTCACAAAGATCTTTGTAAATGACCAGTAACTAATGCTGTAAAGGAAAGCCAAGTAGGAAGGCTATTCCATAGACAGCTGTTCAACAGAGAAAATTCCTTCTTGACTGTGAAATGTGATCAAATAATACATTTCGGGACACGTTACATTTTCCCTTATTTGTCTGCATTTTCAGCACACCAAAATGCCCTGTTCTACCTTCTCTTCAATTCTTTCTATTAGTGCTATATAAATACCAGTCCTCATTTGACAAAGGATGCATTTAGACACTACTTGGCACTGCTGTAAGCCAATGTATAACCTTGGAGCTGCTGAGAAAATAGACATGGCTGTGAAGTCATCTTAATTTGCACCATGAAGTACTCAGCACTCCTTAGACAATTCAGCACTGCCTTGACTTCAGAGATAGCGTTTCACTTTCCCATTCCCATGCTATTTACTGCATGTCATTTGAAACTTTGTCAGGCAACTCAGAGCAAGCTAAGACTATTATTTTCACTAGCTAAAGTAGACAAACTATTACTGGGTGATCACTCTGCTGGGTACTACTAACATCTAGAAAGGTTTATTGTTAAGAGACACAGACACATATACACAGCTGCTTTTCCTAGATCTGACTAGCAAGACCACACTTAGAGACATTTCACTTGCCACAGGCTACATGAATCCACATAACCAGTACTCACATAGATGAGGTTCTCTTGGTATCGCTTGCGAAGGTTGTTCAGGAAAGCATTCTCACTGGTGTGGGAGTCCAGAAGCACAAAGTCCTGTACCCCAACTTTGTCTCGGGCTATCAGAGCCCCTTCCATGTTTGCATCAGTGTTATCTTCCACTTCTTCTTTCTATAACACAAAGGTTGCATGATACAGAATTAGAAGAGAGCAGATAGGGACCCTAAGGGTCAGCTAAGTCCTTCCCCATACCCCAGGGCCAAATCAACCTTGCACGGGTAATTCCAAGAGATTATTATCCAAGCTGTTAATAACACCTTCCCCAAAGATGGCTATTTCATACCATGTGAGTTTGCACTCCAAGTTCTTTACAATCAAGATGTCCGAGACTCACTACTGTGATCAGAGAGGAAGACCAAAGTTTCCAGGTAGCCCACGCTAAAATAATAGTTGTTTGAGACAAACCTAGCTCCACAGACGCAGTTATGATCTGGGACACACAGTCTAGATAAAGCAGTTGCAAGCACAAAGTTGAAAGTTCATGGTGGAAGATACCAGACAAATTGTTAGTTTCTACACTACCTGCAACTACTTTATACAGATGTAACTACAAAAATGGAGAATCTCCAGAAAAGGCCGTATTGGATTTGACCTTTAGGGAAAAAAGATTAATCCTACTCTGCACAAGACTGTTTCATTATTCCTAATGCCTTCCGCAATCAGAACAAAGTCAACTTTCAGAGCTGGGCAGCAGAGGTCTCCACAAGCCAGCGAGAGACCCAGGCAGGGAGCGAAGAGGCCACCAAGCTGATAAACTAAGCAAACAGTTAAAACTGTACTAGCGCACACTCCATCCTTCTCAAGAGGCTGAAAGAGTCAAAAAGGCTGTCACTGACAAAACATAATTCTTTTGCACACACCACTTCTGATTCTTTATAGTGGAAGTTGACTTTGTATTGAAAATACTCACTGCTGAGGATCAAGCTCGTTTCCCACAATAGAATAATAAATTAAATAACAGAAGAATAAATTGCATGCTTTTTATTTAACTAAGTCAATCTGATAATTTCATGCTAGCAAAGAGACAAACAGGATATTCTTTATTCTATAGTAATAAGCGTGCCATATTGGTGTTTTCAGGGGTTTTGTTTGTTTGTTTTTAAAGACATTAGGATTTCACAGTTCAGAGAAAAACTCCTACTCTAATGAATAAAGTACTTCCCTTATGACAGAAATGAAGTTAATACATTTTGAGCAGCTTACCTTTCAGGGTTCCCAGGCTTTGCAAATTAGGGGAGAGAAACTGGCTGAGCAACCATCAGCTGAACACACACAGCAGCGCCTCAAACTCAGGGATGTGTACATAAGCCCAGCACCTTCGCTATTCTCACACTGCCCTTCGTGACATTGGCTTTTTATGTTTTGCTGCTCCACTGCTCAAGAAGATTGTGTGATTGTGTGTAAGATTTTGAACAAGCATTAAAAGGACAGTGATGGCCTGTTTATGCAGCGCCCCATCACTCCCCTCCTTCCTTAAGTGGAAGCTTTACAAATTGTAAATAGGCACAATGTAAAATGTTTCTGCTAAGATTTGGCAGACTCTGATTTGGGAGGCAGGCTTTTGGGATGAGCCTGCGTAGCACTGCTAGAAGACGACAGCACTTTGGACAAGAAGGCTTGGTGGATTTAGAAGCAGGATTTCACTAAAATGAAGAGCAAAGGACCCAACCACACAATATTCTTTATGACTGAGGGAAGCTCAGAAGAGTCAGCTCTTAAACAGGACTTTTAATTTTAGTCTTATTTTCAGTACAGCCTGTTCTTTACATTCACCTGTTTATTGCATTGAAAGAGTGACTTGAGCTTTGTAGATTTATGTTCAGCAGTAACATTACCACAATGCTCCTGAAAGAAAGATATTCTGAAAGCATACTATTTAAAGCCTATCATAGTTCAAAAAAAAATCCTACTTGCACTAACTTCATGTACAAGTAATTAGGTTTTTGCATTTTATATCCAATGCCTCCAGCTGACTGTTACCAGCTCCAGGTTGGCAGGAGGTCGTATTGCTCATTTCTCCTGAGCTATGGCATAATGCAACTGTGATCACTTCTTGCTTCTGTCAGAAAGAGACCTACATCTTTTTTCCTTTTAACATTAACAGCCCTTTCTTTCTCCTCTGCACATGACATATCATATTCATTTGTTATGCTTATCCTTAGCTCAGGTTCCATCGGTTTGGAAGACAGCATACACAGGATAACTTTGCTTCTCAAACCTGTATCTGTACAGACCCCACTATCTAGGGTGGGAGGAACATGGCAGGGGAAGGAAAGAGTTAAAAAGAGATCTCCTCTTCATTGTCATATTAAATATTTAATTTGATTCTACAAAATTCAAGAATCTGAGATATGCGAACTGCTAGTCACGGTCGTTATCCCTTTCATCCTGAACACTTGCTTCTAAACCAAGTAGCCCATTAGACACTTGCTAGTGCTGGTGTTCCCACACCCCTAGTCATGTCCCAAAGAGATTATCAGAGCTTTATTATTGGGAGACTTACAATACTGCACTCTGAAAAGCCATTCTAACCGGGATAACAGTAATAATTTCAGTCTCTCTATTCTGGACTAATACAGATGACAAAGCATTTAGCCATACCTGGTTTTGTATTGAGCATAGTTGCTATGGTGATATTCAAAGAAAAAAAAAATCTATGCTGCAAAATATACATTTTTAGCAATCTTGTAACTTCACTGTATTGCAAGTGAGACAGCGGGCAGCTATAATGCAAATTACCAGAGTAATAATTTTTTCTAAGTTTTAACTCATCTGTGCAGTGCAATCCGCAATTTTTTTTGTTACCAAAAGATCAACTCATCCATCTACTCCACATAAGTTGCTGCAAGATTAATATTCTTAATATCAAACAAGTACACATTCCATAATCAAACTGTCAGAGTTCAGAGATAGATATTTCCCTTATTTCTTTTGCCCTAATATTTTCTTGACCATTTAGCAGTGAAACTTTTGTCTTAATCATCCTGACTTTCTTGATCTTGCTACAAGGGCAGCTGAGCTTGGAGCCCAGCCTCTACCAGCAGGGCTGACCTATCCAAGCTGGGAGGGCACACAGCTTTCTATAGACCTGACCAAGCTGCAAGAGTGTTTATCAGGCTTAACAGAGCAGCTGTTTTGTTGGCTCCAGGTCAAGAACAGAGGAATCACCAGTAAAGATGTGCATCTCTCAAATCAAGCACGTTCAGGCTGTAATAAATCAGTATCCCGTGGCAGAGAATTAAAAGCAATCAGACTCACAAAGCCAGGGCTGTTGAATCAGTTCTCAAACTTAAGCATGTCTTACCAGCTAAGAGATGTCCTAGAGTTTAATTGCAAATTCATTTTTAAAGCAGAGGCTTTGGCCTGGCTGCAGGGACATGCCCTCCTGATATACCCTCTGCTCCATGCATGGTCAGCGCTTCCCTCTAGCAACCCGTCAAGATGCCTACCCCGGCCACCTGGCAACTGCTCAGGGTCAGCAGCCTCCACTACCAGACCACTATGGACACACCAAAGCTATTACGTCCTGAATTAGATCTACCTAGACTTTTCTATCTTATCACATGCCTACAGCTGTGGTGCCTAACTGCCACGCATTAATGTGCTATACAGGAGGAGCAGGCCTGTGGGGAGTATCCCATACCGCCTCTTTTAGGGCTTACGGCACGTGAAACCTCCTGTCTTTCTCAACTGTGGTTTTCTTTCAGCCATCAGTCGTTTCAAGTTCTTCCTGACAATCTGAGTAAGAAATCACCTGATTTTTCTCCCAGGGTAAACCAGATTTTTGGCAGAATTACTGAAAACAAAGAGAGTATGTGAATAGCTTCACTTTCAAAATATACATGCAGTATTAATCAAAATTATAATGCCCTGAAACCCACCTTCCGCTAAAGATACCCTGAACGAGGCCAAACAAAGAATTTAAACTGAAAACTTTAAATTGAGATTGACCTAATGCAGCATAATTCTCAAACAGTATCACAGTCTGACTTATTTCCCTTTATTTTTCCCCCAAACAGTTAATACTCATTTTTTTCCCACTCCAATGTGGTCACAGCACAATGGCTGCCTGACCACGTTAGAGTTTGTCATTTTGCTAGGAAGATTTTGCTAAGACTATAAACAGCTTAAGGTGGATTTGTCCTTTTGAGAAAGCGCTCATGACAAGCTGGATAAGACACTTTTACCTTCTCTCCAAGCGGGGAAGCATGAAAGAATAAGCCTGAAACCACAGTGGCCATCTACCTGATCAGGTTTCCTTAACCCAGTTCTCTCACCTGTATGTTAATTGGTAAGTGAGACTGTTCCCCATTAGACAAAAATCCCGAACTGTTTTCTGGGCTACTTTCTGCTCAGATTTTCTCAGTATTTTGCTGTTGCTGAGGTCAGGCAATTTTATTATCAGAGTAACATTTACCACCCTGTCCCCCCAACCCCATTTCTGGAAGGTTACTAGGAGTTTTGTGCTTATCTGGTATCACCATCAGTAAGAGATACCCCCCCTGGACTCATCAGTGCACATTATCCCAGCAAGACACTGCTCTTTTTAAAGGATTATTTTCCTTTCCTCCTCACTTAAGAGTCAGGAGATTTCTTTCTTGCCCACTGAGATGCAAGCTCTATCAGAAAATCTCTCCCTCGCTACAATGAGAGCTTTTTCTTTTCCCACAGGGATTTGTCTGTCAACATTGAAACTACAAGGAACTACAACAGACCACAACACAAATTCATGAGCTGTGCAGCTCTTGAAAAAGGCCTAAATTAAGGTCAGAAGCAACAGACTAGTTTCTTTGACAAAGTTTGTACCAGTTTGTACTTGTAACAAACAAACAAGACTTGGCAAAGAACAGTTAGAATTTTTTTAAAAACGAGAAACTTTGCAAAATTATTACTTATCTTTGCCAGAGGCTCAGAACTTCATTTTTCAACAGGCTCCAAAGTTAATTGTTGCTTCTCCTTTGCTTTAACACCATAGAACAGAAGAGATTAATGTACAGGGGAAGAGAAGGATCAGTTACAATGCCACAGCTATTTGGAAGCACTGGAAAAACCCAAACCAAACCATGCTACATGCTACCCATGAAAATATAAAGAAGAGGTGAGATCCTCAGGTGGGCACCATCTCGCTCAGAGTATCTTTCAAGTAGCCTCCTACCCACACGGTCTATAGCACCACCCTTATCTATAGCAAAATGCCATGCAAGCCACCAGACTCCAGGTTTGCTGGGGCCACCTATAAGGCCACCAATTTCCACCATAAAATCAGAAAAGTCTTCTCAGGGATCCTCCACACCCCCACAAACCATCCCAACCTGCCAGAGATGCTGGATTTCCTTACCACCATCCTACAAATTCTTAACTGTGTTTATTTCACACGTGCCACCTCCTTTCCCCGCATCGCCGCAGCGTGCCATCTCCTGTCCTGCGCTGCTTCTGTAAAGAGTTAACGGAGCTGAAGTTAAGGCCCACTGACACCAAGTATCATGTGTCCGCCTGTTTGCTCGACTCCCTCCTTGGGCAGGGATGCTCACATCCTCCTTGTTTAATGAATTATCTAACACTCTGTCAGCGCTCAAGCTGTGATGAGGTTTATGCTGACAGCACCGCTTGATGAGATTTTAAGATCTCACTGAAAGAGTGAAGTCTGAAGCGACAGGCTCTAACCTTTCTGATGGGTAATTTGAGCAAATCCAGGCGCAAAATGTATCACCCCTGAAAGGGCTCCTCACCCCCTTCCCGCAGTTCCCGGCTTGGCTCCCCACTAGAGGTCACTGCAAAACCCATTTTTATTTGCAGATTGACGTTTCCGCGGATTACCCTCTTTTTTTTTTTTT
>VZSF01003149.1:0-15166 GCA_013398295.1 Chionis minor | reverse complement strand
TTTTTTTTTTTTTTTTTTTTTTAAATATTCAGCAGACAGTTTCTCCCCCAAAAAGTGACTTCTCAGGTTGGATTCTGATTGCTGTCAACTCCCACATGATGCCAACTCTTTCTCCCCCTCTGCCCAGCTGTCAAAGGCAACAACAACAAGTGTTTTCCCATGATGGCTTCTCTGCATAAACAACTGTCAACAGATTAAAACCCTGCCATTTGGGTATCCGGTGATCCATGAGCAGCAGCAAGTGACCTCTCAGTTCTGTTCAACCATCCTCCAGATGCTGCTTTTAATCTTGCGAAAAGCTCCATATTTAAGAAGCTTCACACCCAAGTCTAACCTCACCGAACAATGAAGGTGTCCTCCTCAAGGGACTCATAGTGAGATCAGGGTCCTACAGAAGTGGAATAACCCTTCCTGCACCATGAAATATCTTTGCCTGGTCTTACAGCAACATTAAGCAGTAAGATATCTTACCCCGTGGCAGGGAGTCATTGAGGAACACAGGCAAACAGTACAATACAGGAAGCTGAGCTGGGCAAAGGCATTTCTGACTTATCCTTAGCTTATAAATACTGATTACGAACACAAGCATTCAAAACTTAAAATAAAAACCCCTCAATAATTTATATTTCCATAGAGAATTGGAAAGAAACATTTGTTTAACAGATAGGTTATTTAGAACCATCCGTTTCCCAACAGAATCAGTTTTTGGTAACAGAAAGATAAGTCTTACCAACATGTGCACACTTTTGCTACAATCGCTGCAAAAAAGCCTCCCGCTCCCACACCCCTACACTCAGAGCCTCATCTAATGCTGGACACAGTGATCCCAAAGCACAGTTCAGTCTATTTATTCAGCTCCACCTCCAGCTGGCATCCTAGGAAATCTGCTGTGACACCAAACATTTATGATCTTTTTGCCCCTTCTTCTGTTGTTACATCCCTGAGATGTAAGCAAATAAAACTCGTGCCACAGGAACGTGGCGCAGTAAGCAGACATTTCCGGAGCCATCTTTAAAAGAGAAATGAGATTTAAAATAGACACAAGAGTCTCAGGCTTGCTCAGGACAGATGAGCTTGGAGCAACACTGCTAATACAGATTCCTTTAGAAATGTCAGAGCTCTGTTTTGGAAATATTCAGTTACTGCAAGAGGCAGCGCTCCTTGACCCACTCCTGCACCCCTTGTGCGCAACAGGAATTTGCTCATTAAGAGTCCTGGAAACTGGACGTCGGCACTGCAAGGATTATAACAAGGAAACCGCTTGGGCTCTGCTCCACCTTCTTCCATCTAAGGCTCTCAAGAGAAGTTGGCCAAAAGGGTAGTGAGAGTGCTTGACCACAAAAAGTGGTCAAGAAAGATGCTCTGGAAGAGCCTGCTTGGCAAGCTCAGCAGGAGAGCAAGGACAGGTCCCAGCAATCACGTCTCTTCCTTCAACTCTGTCAGCGACCTCAAGGTCAAGATTACAGCATGCCATAGGGCTGCTGGAAGGGGCTACAGGCAGCTGCCTGCGCAGTAACTGCTCCAGGAGAGGCCAGGACCCCATCCCATCATCCCACCAGAGAACTCGGGTTCGGTGACCACCGGAGAGCTGGTACTACTGTATGCTTGGCAACAGGACTTGGAGCAATATGTCACTGCCCAAGAATAACAGCAAGCCCAGCACAACAGGGAAATACTTTCCTCCTACTGTGGAAACTTTGGTGTGGCCCATAAAAATTAATCTGTTCAGGGTAATTTTCCGATAAACTAGAGCCATGCATAAATCAGATCAAAGCAGACCAGATCTCCATCAAGTGGCCAAGTTATGGTCATCCGATTGCAGCAAAGCCAGCAAAAAGATGAGGCGATTTTTAGACATTTCGGTGAGAGTGGCCCCTATGTCTCTGGAAACCTCTCCCACGTTTATAACAAAACTGAAATGCTATATATTGACTGTGCTTGGAAATGCAGCAGCAGCACTGCAGAAAAACTACGTCTTGGCTCTGTAAGGAGGAACTTGGGCCATCTTGCATTACTGTACACACTTTTCAAGGCAACAGAATTCATAAATACAATTATATTGCGAAAAAATTTACACATTGTAACCTAATTTCTTTTCAAAAGAATACAGAATAAGAGGGTTTTAAGGTTAATCAACAGCCTAGGGAAACGCCAACAGTTCTTAAGGCCTCTTGTCTGTCTCCAGGGCATAGTCTGCTATAGACTTGTTAAAGGGTGACTGTCTGTCTTTCTCAATAGAGGAGAGGTCGAGGTGAACCACTTCACTTTCATAAATCAAAAGAGAGAAAAAAGTGAGAAAATCTCCAGAGTTCAAACATTTCTTTAAAACCCAAACTTTAAATACTAAATGGGCTTCATGGCTGCCATTTTGAAAAACATTAGTTTGCCAAAGGACCCTTTTGATTTCTATTTGAAATGCGAGCGCTCACAGATAATCCATTGAGAATCAAACCCCCACAAAAGGCTTCCTGAAACAATCGCGGCGCTGGTGAAGGACAACATTTTTGTGCCCAAAATAAAACATTTTAATGCGCTACAATCCATTACACATATATTCCTACATTTCCTTTCAGTAATTATTCATTAGAAAACATTTAACGTCACTGCAGATTTCACACTGGGCAGTCTGCACACAAAGGAGAAGAGTTGGCCCATTTATAAGGGGCTGAAGCCGCCTTTTCTCATCCGAGAAACTCCAAGGCGGTGGGGGCTGCCGGACACAACGGGCAGGCTAAATTGTGCGGTTAACGGTCAAAGCCCCCCTGCCTACTTTGACACTCATTTAAAGATGACGGGGAACAATAGAGATTTGTTCTTAGCAACTCTTTCTTGTTACGCGGGGTCTACATCGGCTGCGCTGGGCGGTTCAAGGCATGAAACCGGTGCTGATGTTCGGTTCCACCTGCCATCGCTCGCCCTGCTCACTCCTCTCCCCCTTCCCCTTTCCCCACTTTAACACAATGAGACAGGTAAAGAATATCATTAAAAAGAGTCCCATTCAGCACGTCAGCTTTAATAAAACAATTGCCTGTCAGGTTAACATGAGCAGCTCAAATTTTGGGTTAGTGCCAGTAAGCCTGCTCTTCTGTACCAGGTTAGTAAAAACAGCCCTTCTTGCTCCAAAATTCCCAGTTCACCTCTGAGTTTCCAGTTTGCACCAGTCTTCCCACATTACTGAACGGTCAGCAGGCACCAACACGTTCAGGCACCTGACCTAAACCATAAAACACTTCTTTATACCTTATAATTAACAAAACCACAACAACTGCTAGGAAAGATCCTTTTGCTTTACCAGCTTGTTTTACCCTCAGCGAGATGCTGCCTGAAACCCCGCTTTTGGCCCTGCGCCCCAGACACACTATCTTGATGAGTGAGGACAGCAACAGCAATCGCACCTCACTCACGAAATTTAAGACTAAAATAAACTCAAGCTACAAATCCTGTCCGGCCAGAACACGCACACTAACTGCTCTTGTGCTCAGTCATTGCTTTTTAGATATAAAAGCCAAAGTTTTCTTCAGCACTGACAAGTTTAAGTTTTCTGCTGCTGGACCGGAGACAGCTCCTTAACGAATCCTGAATATTAACTGCAAACGGGACATCTTGTTAGAAAGCATAAATTGCTGATAGGCTCCATAAAATGTATTCCCTAGCTAACAGCGTACAGGATTTCTGGCTGGAAAGCTAACGTTCAGAGTTAAAGCTTCTGGAAAGAGAGGGAAGTAGATTCATTCAACTTCTAGGAAAGAGAAGGACAGCCCTTGAGTATCTGACTGTCTGTACATTACAGGGGGGAGTATTAAACAACAGTAAGTTCCTGAACTCATTAGTATTGCAGATGAACAGAAAAACACACCTTGCTAAGATGCCTTCTGTGGTGGCCAGAGCTTGATTTTGGTCAATAACTACTGCAAACACACAGCCAGACAGGACCACTGCCAAAAAATTTTCAAAAAAACCAACCCCTACCAAGCTACAGGGAAGATGTAGGAGGTATTCCCTCTGCCTGGATTAGGATGCAGTCCCTCTGTATTTACAATCACTGTCTGTTTGATCTCAACAAGGACTTTGGCTGCTTAGAACAAGCACTACATTATTCCTCCTTGGCATAAGAAAGAGATAGGGCAGCCTCTCCCAGCCGCGTGGTGTTGTGGGCAGGAGGTCCAGCCCTCTGGCCAGGTTGCAGATCTGCATCAGCCGCACAGAAATCTAGAAGACTAACCTGTCCTAGTTTGAGCGCTCTGGTTTTCATAACCACAAGTCTTCATTCTTACATGAGAACTCCAGATAGAAAAAAAAATAGAAAAAATTCATGTCTCCTCATGGCAGAGCTAAGTTTTATTGAAACACAAGTGAACACATGTATTTACAAGCCTCAAAGACAGTCAGAAGAGAGAACTAGAGGAAAATTGCACACAAACACACATTTCTGGACACAGCAAGAGGGCCACAGGTAAAATAAGTATTGGTATTATATGTCACATAGAAGTGTTCCAACACAACCCCTGATGATAATACTATTTGGGCATCAGAAAGCAAAGAAAAGCTGGCCTGTGTAATCACTCCTCTCAAGGGAGCCAACAAGTTAGCGTTGAAACTGAAAGCGGACAAGATGAATGATGCCTCGGACAATAAATTGCTGTCTAAAACAAGATTTCAAGTTCCCACAGCCAAAGCCAGTCTTAATCTCTGTATCAGAGCCCCCAAAATCAAGGCCTGCTTTGATAACAACTACAAAAATAGTAACTTGCAGGGGCAGCAACACAAGGTCTAATTCACATGAATTACAGCAAAGGTCACCCAACTGCTCATGTTAATTTAGGACATGCACTTGCTCTAGGCCTGGTTTGTCAAGCTTGAAGTAGCATGAGATGCCAAAGCTGCAGTTTTGCACGCAGGTAGGAAGAACTCGGAGGGTGCATCTGAAGAGACTGCGAGCACAGACTTATTACCTAGTTGCAAATTCACAGGCAAGCGTAAATATTTCAGCAGAGCCTGGGGAGGCAGCCAAAACAGAGCAGGGAGTGTTCTTTGAGTAAATAGCAAACCTCCTTCAATGTGATCCAGAGAACATCTTTATCAGACCTTCCTTATTGTTTTAGTTTTCCTGGATCCCCTTGCACACAGAGCACTTCACTAACAAGCATTTAAATTCAGAAGTCGAGCACGAAGACATCATCAATAGGCCACATAATTGCTTCATTCTGGAAACTACTACCTGAAGCTACAGCAGAGCCTTTCAAACCCCACCAAGGAACCAGCGGGACAGAGGTTAAGAGACCACATTTGCTTTGCAGCCACCTGCAGCAGTAAGCAGCAAACAGCGTGGCAAGACTTAACACAGGAGGAATTTATGTAAATGAAAGATAGGCTGATGTCTTCAGAAGACACCCCTTTACTACCCTCATGATGCTTTACAGTCCACAAAAGCTATTTTTGGATGTAGGAAGGGTCTGGTCAATGTACCTGTGATGAATTTCCACTGCTGCCTGCAGCTCTGAAACCAAGTGAGAGAAAATGTGAGCACTCTGACTTGTTACACAGATCGAGACACAGAAGTGTATAAGAAGTATTCTCCTTAGAGCATCCAAGTTATTTTTATGCCATAGCAAGTACAAAAAAGGGGTGTGGGGTCTCCAGCATTCTGTGTGCAGCAGGAGCCACCCATCAGGGTCACAAAGGGCAGTTATTCTGTTGGCTTGCTTTCGGTGGTTTTGGGTTTTCTTGGGTTTTTTTTTAATATAGGCCAAGACTCCTCAAGCAGACATATATAAGTCCCAAAATATTCTAGTACACGTGTATGTTGCACATCCCCTTCTCCACTAATCACAAAGACATCCCTCTCTTCTTCTCCAAGCAGGCAAAAATTACCTCTTTCCCTCCTCCTGTGGTCACACCATTCCCTCCAAATAACCCCAGGAACAATTCTACCTCTTTTCATTTGAGGCAGAAGATCATTCTACCTACACACCACAAGTCAGGCAGCTAGTTTGCCAAGGCAGTTATCCCTCCTCATTTAGCCAGAAATTCTCATTTTAAAGCACATATTAGCATAAAAACCTTACAAAGAGCTCTGAACTTACCCCCACTTCTGGCATATTGCTACAAAAAGGTAGCCTAAAGCAAGCCAACCAGGAAAGAGAAAAAAGTAAATCCTCCCCCCCCACCTTCTGAAACACAAAACTACCCACTCTGGGTATATGATATATTGCCACAGCAGAGCAGGCTGGAAGCAAAGGTGACTCAGCTGTTTGCTCTTACAGCTAAAAGCCTACTGAAGGGCTGACACAGGGAAACTTCATCATCTGAAACAGGGAAAACCTGTTAAAATAGGTAAAATAGGCAAGTGAAGAGGCATGTTTTAAAGGCACAACAAAGCATTAATCACTTCTTGGCCTTAATTTGAAATAAAATGACCACTGTGGTTCAGCTGCTGTAAAACCTCTTTCTTTTTCCTCTTGTGGGAAAGAAGAAAGGAAGTTTTTGTTTAATATACTAGCAGTATTTAAGAATAAAGCGGGATGTTTTCTACATGAAATTATTTTGTTTTTGCTTAACAAGGATAAAAGAAGAAAGAATATACAGCAATGTATATTCTGCTACAAGCAAGTTTTTGTATACAGTGCTTGAATTTTCAAAAAATAAACCCTCACCAAATAGTATAGGTAACTGCTGTCAAAAGTTAGATAGTAACATACTTGCAGGCTAACAAATACAAGACCCGTGTATCAGCAGATACTTTTGTGTTTTACTATATTGCCTATTAGAAGATGATACAAAATTCTTGATTTTAGGTGTATACTTGAATCAAAGTATTACTACTGAAGTATATATTCCTCATCTTGAAACCTAAGTCTATCTAAAATTAACAACTTTCTTTAAGAGTTTCATAGAAGGGCATAACTAGCTTTGTACATTATTTATCTTGGTTTTTATACGTAGAGCTGAATGGTATTTGAGGAAACAGAAATAACTAGAGTGATTTAGAAGTAAATGCTTTACACATAAAAAAATAAAACAGAGGGGGGTTTGGAGGAAAAGAGCTTGTTGCCTTTATCAACCTATAAGTCATTCCTGTAAGAACTCCTCACAGAGGACCATTTACAGTGAATGAAAATTATCCTGGCCATCAAACTGAGCATTTCCTTTCTGTTAGGTGGTGAGCAAAGAGAGGACATGGAAAGCAGCATGAGTGGAGAGCAAGGAGAAGCTGGGAACTGCTTTTGCATTCCACCTGCAGCCATCGTTCTGTTCACTCAGGGCTCTGTGCAGCGCTCACCCGTACCGGGCTGTGACAGTGTGCTCCCCCCTCACCCGACCTTTTCCCATAATTCTGCTCAAGCAATAACCACCGGGGGCCATCGTGATGGATGCGTTCGGCCAAAGTAGATTCAGGGAAGACAGATAATGACACAATAGCCAAGGGCTAACTTCAAATGCGTTCACCAAACCACAATGCTGGTCGATGTCCAACTCAAGCCAAATTTGGAAGAAACTAACATCTAGAGTTGGTGTGCAAATATGACTATGAGTCAATCATCTCACCCCATAAACAGTGAGTAGCCCAAGAATCCTTCAAGCACTCCTGAATGACAGCAGGCCACACAGCAGGATCTCCCCTCGGGCAGGGAGGCCTCTCACGGTTACTTCTTGAGCCTGGGAGATTCCTTGCAACAACAGATTCTCGGTGAGTGATTAATAGCATGCTAAACTTTGAAATCTTAGCTAAGTCATACAAAGGATTGACTGTGCATATACAATCCTTTAGACATAAACCGTTGACCAAGTCTGCGACTAGGACTGGATCCAGCTGCACGCAGATTCCTGTCTGAGAAGGATTTTAGAAAGCAAGGGGGTCCCTTCTGAATGTCATGACTCAACAGGAGGGTCTCCCTGACAGTTTTGTCTGGCCTTGTCCTCCATGCAGTAAAAAAACAAGTGTGCCTTGCCATCGAATCTTATTAAATCACTGTTGCGTTTACTATCAAACTTTGTGAAATCATTGGTTTATATCAATAAATATATTGCTGCTTCTCTCTTACAAGTGAAGTGCATCATTCCACCTGTGACACTGTCCCAGAGAAGGCAATGACAATTATCACAATAATTAATGTGCTTGGCCTGTTTGCTGTAATTCTGTCTCATGTCATTAATGCAGAAATGACTAGATAGGGAGTCCTCTCTAAGAGTGAAAATAAAGTCCATGCCAAACCCAAACCATATGTAAGTTTCTGTTTGCTTCTCAGCAGCTCACATTGTAGATAGTATTTTCTTTGTTTTGCCTTTCATTATGTTTGTAAAATCTCTATTTCCACAGCAAGTGGCCACATCCCTTCCTGTTCCCCAAAGAGCCTCGCATTGCCCGAGCCCAGCCAGAGCAGTGAGCCCAGCACTCATTGATACCAGACAGGGAGGAAAGAAAACTTGATTTTAAATAGGAGAAATTCATCCATGCCTTGCAGCTCTTTTGCAAATCCAGAATTCAATGCTTAGCAAACAGGAGGATGTTGCTCCTGTCCCTGGCAGATTACAGCCAGTTAATAAACTGTTCCGGGAACAAGGAGCCGGTGGTGTGCCAAGAGGGCTTGGGGACACCCAAGCACTGTCACAACACTGGAGCTCCAGAGTTCGTGAAATACGGGGTGAGTATACAGAAAGACTATTGCCTGAGGAATTACTCATGGATCCTATTAGAACTACTATAGTGATTTTACGATCTTTAAAGCTGACCTTCAAAAGGACAAATTGAGAAAAAGGAGCAGGGTAGTGCTGCTTTGGGTTTTTTGAAATGAGAAATGCAGGTCCCAGCTGGTTTTTCTGGGGAGGATGAATAAAGAAGGAGCAGGTTTAATGTCAGTAGGGCCAAAGAGGATGCACAGGGTTATCTGACAAGGACAAATGAGTTTTCCTTTTAGCATTTGGGGTTTTTTTGTCTGATAACTGTAATTTATCTCAAAAATCTGGCACATAGTATAACAGTGGGAAGGAAAACTTTCACAGCAAAGCTGCAGAAGCTCCAGCTACTGAAAGCTGTTAATAAGTCTGTATCTATTAAACAAATATATGTTAAAAGGGAAAGATAAGAATTTTTTTTTTTAATGGGATAAAATACTTTTTTTTTCCCGAGGAGGAGCTATTTTCAAGCCTTCTACAACTATTCTTAAAAAGGAATTCCCTCATTCCTGTAGGCCTCAATGGCAAGGTACCTATCACATCCCATGGACTATTCTTATATTTATGATTAATTTTGGATCACTGAACGGGGCGCTCTGCTGTCTCTGATTCAGCTAGACTATGCACTATCGAGTAGCAACGCTGAGAATCACATGCAAAGTAAAAAAATCTCCCATGTTGCAATAAGCAAAACTCCAACAGGTTTAACAGGTTCGCTGTACAGCCAGACACCCACACCATCTCCGAGTTTAGCAGTCAGTATTTCACCTCACTAAAATACATCCCTTTATCTCCCTCTCTGGTACCATGGCACATTGAAGCAAAAGCACTATTACTTCCTTTCACTCTGTGTTCTCACCAGATATGAGATGCGAAAGGAATTAATTATGGGTAATTAAGAATTAAATCCTGTATTTATCTCTCTGACTCAGAATACGCAGCTCAAATGCCCTATTACATTCTGCCTCTGTCACCTTCTATTTGGGAATAATTTGCTTACTTCTCTTTGGCTTCAGCATCAAGCTCTGTCATTTGGTCTTCACAGTGCCAGCTGCAGAGCTCCAGCCCGGCTCCCACCTCCGCTCCCTCTGCTCCAGGCTACTGCTGCTGTCACAGCTCCCCACCTTTGCTCCAGCACCTTTCCCCAGCAACTAACTCAGTGTCACTCCTTACTTCAACCTCCCCTGCCTGCCAGGGCCTCCCTCCCCTTACGTGCTGAGCAGACGCTCTCCAGCCCAGTCACTTGATGGAGCAGCTCTCTG
This sequence comes from Chionis minor, assembly GCA_013398295.1. Lineage (NCBI taxonomy): Eukaryota > Metazoa > Chordata > Aves > Charadriiformes > Chionidae > Chionis > Chionis minor. Next base: position 5,231 of record VZSF01003149.1, on the reverse strand, counting down.
TGACGCTTTTCAACCGTGGTTCCTCCAAGGACACCAGCTCTGCTGCACAACTGACCTTCATGAAATGCATTGTGAGCGCGAACTCTATTATCCCTGCCAAGCACAGACAACAACTTTCTGTGGGGAAGAGGAGAAAAGGAGCTGCAAAGGAACCGCTTTTCCTTTGAGCAAGTCTCAATGCACTGGTGCTCTATAAATAAATGGAGGATTAACCAAGTTATTTTGCAGCAAATGGAACGTTTGCCAAGTAGATCACAGAATTTCACCATGCCGTTCATTCGCCTACAGGTCAGCTCTGGACCAAGAACGTCAAGGTTACCTGGATGTCTGTCCTACAAAAACTGTCACCAGGTTTTGTGATGAGATCTGATGGAGATTGCCGGAGGCAGAGTGTCACACCAAGACTGTGACCACTGTTCAAACAGGCCAGCTTCAGAACTTCCTAAGCATTTAGAAAGATTGAACTGGACCATTTAAGAAAACAGTCTGTGTTAGTGATGCAGCACTGCTATGGAGGTCTTACCGAATTTTCCCTGGCAGTTTTGCTACAGTCTATGGCAAGAGAAAGTCATCAGCAGACACCAAGAAACCTGCACCTTAATTGCAACCTTTGAATTTTAGTGTCTTCTTGGAGAAAAGCAGCTGGTTTGATCCTGGAGTTGCATCTGTCGTCTCTTCTGTCAAGACTTCATTAGCATGCAAGTGAGATGTCACCCTGTTCACAGTTTCCAAGAAATTTATTTGTTGAAGTCCACTAAATTAACTTAGCCAGCAGAGATGGAAAGTGAACATTTATGAATATCAAGGTATCAAGGATAGAAGTCATTGTTACTGCTGAAGGCGTATTGTCCAAGCTAAACGTAACACACACTTTTGCAAAATGAAGGTTTTGAAATGAGTCTAGATATTTGTGACTGAATTATACCAGTTGTGTTCTTTATAAAAATATTATTTCAAAATAATTATACCATCATCTAGCCTATGGAAATGCACTACTCAAATATTTACTAATGCAATTAATAGAAATGTCATATGGAACTACACCTCCAGCTAGTTACAATACATCTATCACTATAGCCACTAATAATTAAAGTTACCTGGGTATCCATCTTGAATGCTGTTAAAGTCAGTTGTTAACAATTATTCCAGCTAAACCATTCAAAAGGTGCTTTGAACTTGTTTAAGGTCCTTCATAACACTGTGCAGCCAGCTAGGAGACTACGTTCTCACCCGAATAGAGTACCATTAATAATTTACTGTGTGAGTCAGGGACTTTGTCCTATGGTACTTGCATACACTTAGTGGCTGCTTTTCCAAGATAAGAACTAGAAACTGTATCTTCCATGAGATTACATTGCAGGCACCAGTGATCTTTGATGAGTTGGTATAAGCATTATATGTTAATTACAAACTACTGAAATAAGTGAGTATATCCATCTGCTGTTGTAAAACTGCCCCTGGAGTCAGCCCAATCCAGGACCATGCCAGTCTTGCAGACCGAGTGGTGGGTGCTCATCTGCTTGTTCAGAAACTGGAATGTTAGAGGCTGTAGGACTTGACTCGAGCTGGAAGCTTTAAGGTTAATAATGTATATTCTCTTGGTTATAGTATCTCTTTTCCCAGGCTGAGGCTAAGACATGCTTAAAAATTAAAAGTGCAGATATCCTACAAAGGAGGAACAGATGCTAAGACTACACATTAATTTTTAATGTGGTTCCAACTCACACACTAAATTTTACTAACTTCCCTGCATTGCTGCAACCTACATGATCTCTTCACCCCACCGTGCAATGTGCCATTCGCTATGATAGGGCACAAATGTTGATACAGACTTACCCTAAAGAAAGACTCAAAACAGTGTTATAATGAACGAGTACTCAACTCCCACGTTAGCATATTGTATTCTCCCTTTTTCTTCTACAGGGTCCTGACGTGCTGTAACCAGATCTAAGGAGAGGCAGTCCTACCTCTGCTGGCATCCTCGCTGCACTGTCCTCACACTCAGTCCCACACACATTAGTTGATGAAAAATTAGACCTTGAGCTTCAAGTGATTTCTCCAGCTGCTTAAATAAAGAGAAAGACAGAGAACACTTAGTAAATACTTTCAGGTTTATCTAGTAATTTATTCCCCATTAAATATCGTGTGGTGCATCTAAAGTGCATGTGCATATTTACGTAGGTGTCTGTGAACCACAACAAAGCAGCAGAGTGCGTAGCCGCGCAGAACGAAGAGCGATGAGTACTTACATCAGAAAACTGAGAAGCAGCAAAGGTTCAGGCTAACAGTCCCATAGACTAACTTCTGCAGCTTCTCCGTATGCTTGCATCATAGGAAATGCTGATAAATGCTGCAAAACCACTCAGTTTAGATCTTTAGGCACCTTGCAGGAAAGGCAGTGGAAAATAAAAACATTAATATAATCTGACGCAGCATAATACATAGATGAAAAGCATATGAATGTGTATTATTGAGTTCAGTGCAGAAACGCTGAGGAAAATTCATTAGTTTCTGTAGGGCTAAACATGACAGTGGAGTTGAATGTATCGCCGGGTGTTACAAGAGATGGAAAATGGAAAAACAAAGCATACTCACGCCCAGTTAAACTCTTGGAAGTAAGTGCTATATTGATCCCTCGCAATCACTTATTTTGCTGACAGAAGCTTTTGTGCCTATCCTCCTCCCAAAGTCACTGTCTCTTTACACAGACAAGGCAGTACATTTTCAGGAAACTGGCCTGGACTGTTTGATGCGCTATAGTGCCGTTACCTTGACCATCAACAAAAGCACCGTTACTCTTTCAAACAGTTACAACTTGGAAGTTGCCACCAGATAAAGTACTGAACAGATCTTTTCATGCCAGACGTTTTCAGTAGGGAATGCTGAGGAACTGTTTTGCACAGAGCAGGAAAAAGCAGACATGGAGTTAAAAGACAGAAGGAAATATAATTCTTTGCTGAGAAATGCAAAATGACAATTAATTTTGTACTTGGAATTAAGGTGCTATAATGGGCAGATATGAACAGGGCTCTTCAAACAGGCTTTACAACTCAGGCTTGAGAATTTAACCCAGAATCCAGCTTTACTTCAGTGTCCACATGAAAGGCAAAAATAAAGATGAGAATACTGCATTGCATTCCCATCTGCACAACAGAGCAGTAAGTTCATTTCTACAGACAGTTCACTGAGGTATCTCACCCAGGAAATCATTTTAATGTATCCTGTTCTTCCCCGGACATACTGCAAGCACAGCACTTGGGTACCTGGCCTAATTACAGACGGAATATTTTAGCGGTTGGAAGTGGCTTCATGCTACAGTACCTTTGTGTGGAGAGATCACCTTTAGCGATTATTTATTTCAGGAGTTCAGATTCCTGCCTTCCTGTGACATGATGAATGACTTTTAAGTAACATAATATCTGGTTTCCTCCTCTTTCACACACCCATTTCATTGCCAGTTGTCTTCAGTGACCAGATCTGAAAGGATTGTTTGCAGTAAAAAGAGAAATTCTTTACCGCATGCCCAGCCTCCTCTTGTTCATATTTAATTGAATTCTTGCTTGTGTTAAAATGGTTATCAATTATTCACCCCTGAAGTCATTAATTCCAAATATCCCAAGTAATAAATAGGACTGCTCTGCTGCTCTGTTAAAAATTCCAAAATACTTCCATTTTCCTTTTTAATCTGTTCTCCACTTAACTGCAAGCTAGCTAGTGAATTACACGGGGTTTTCCTGTACATATTATTTAAAGAAGAAAGCAGGCTAGCAGACAAGGTACAATAGTGGTGCTGTGTCAGAAGGTAGCATGGAGCAAGATTCATCAGCTTAGGACCTGAGCCTCTCCCATCACTGCTGGGGCTGGTGATGGCTAAACAGCACTGAGAAAAGTCCTCTTCTTTCAAACCAGCAGCTCAGACCTCTCTTTCAGCCTCAGTTTTACCATTTGAAAAGAGTATTTTTTGACTAGCTAAATTAAATCCTCGACATCTTTTGTTTATAACCCACATTCTTTCTCAAGCCAGTTGAGAGGAAACAAAGCAAACAAAAAACCCCAGAGGGGAACAGGAGATAATTTGATCCTGGTAAAATACAGCAAAACCACAACCTGCTCTCTGTGAGGCTCTCCAAACCACACTGCACTTCAGCAATAGTACAGCCACACAAGATCAAATATTTCAAGATGCAAAGACGCTTCTTCTGTCATTGTAAGATTAGAACACATTATATTCACGTTGCATCTAAGGCCCAGACAGCAATCTCAGCATTGCTGAGCAGGAGATGTGCCATCTATACACATCACTACTTGACAGAGCCGGGGCAGTCAGCATGCCTTAAGCTTTAAAATCCTGCTGAAAAGAGACTGTTTTAAACAGAAGCCTTTTTTTTCTTACAATTCTTTAATATCAATCCACCAGGACAATCCGTGAACCTTACGTAGCAACAAGGTGGCATTTGTTGTGCAAGCAATAGAATCGTGAATGCATCCCATTAAAAAGTTCATCTTCACATGGCAAACAAGAAATGCAAATGCGATACAGCCTACTGAACAAGCCACTGAATGCCTCAGTTTTCCTACCTGTAAAATGGGACTTGTTTTACATTTAAACTTTTACTGGCATCGCTCAGAATGGTATTTGGAACAGGAAATTCCACCTTCCCATGGCCTGGGTCTCATGGTCTTCTCACGGATTTGGCATTCCAGAAAAAAAAACAGAAAAATCATGTCAGACAAAATGTTGTCTATACCTTTTTCATTGTGCCATGCAATACAATAAACCCTTGCTCTTCTCACTCACTTATTTTAAAGTGAACGTATCCCTCTCTTTGCACTTGAAACTGCAAAGAATTTCTTAGGACAAGGATTTAAAGCTTCACCCTAAACTAGAAAGCATTCAGACAGAAATTTACGAAGCAAGCAATGTGGTTGACTGGAGTACTGAAACATACAGAAGTTAATTAGTACAACAAATATGGAAGTAATATTTTTGTTAACTTTGTTCTTCTGGAAACAATAGAGGGGGTTACACATGAAGCATTTTAGCTTTGCAGCTGAAAGGGGTCATTATGCTCCCAGAGAAGGTGTCTTTCGTCCCTGGAAGCTTTCTGTTGGCTCCACGCATGTCAGCTCGGGAGCCAGCGGCTCCAGTGTCAACTGCTGTGTGCAAGCTCTCCTGCCTGGCATCCTCCGAACAGCTCAGCATGCAAGACATAGTGTCCTGGTTCCGGCAG
>VZSF01003148.1:1929304-1940116 GCA_013398295.1 Chionis minor | reverse complement strand
TTTTTTTGGGAAAGAGTTTGAAATGGGATCTCTGTTTATTTTGTGGGGCGATGAGCAGGGAGGGCGCAAGTCGAGGACTTTGGGGGAGAGGATATTTTTGGAAGGGGGGAGGGGCTCTGCTTCCCCCCTCCCCATCCATTTACCGCCGGGAAGGAAGGGCGGACGGCGGGGAGCCGGCGCGGCGGGCAGCGCACCCCGGGGCTGCGGAGCCGCTAACGCGCCCGTCTCTCCCTACAGGTGCCGCCCCGGACCTGCCTCCGCCGCCCGCCCGCTGACACGGGGACACGCTGACTCCGGGGGTCCTTCCCCCCACCCCGGCCTTCCGAGGGCACGCTCCAGTCACCCGGCGGTTTTCTCCTTTTAAGAAAAGCCACCCCCGACTCCTAAAACCCACCGGCAGCGCTAAAAGCCACCCCACCCCCGAGCAGCAGCACCGCCACCCCCATCCTCGCCCGGCGCCGCTCGCTCCTGCTCCGGGGGTGGGTGAGAGGGGAGGCCCGAGGCCATGGAGGTGGCCACGGACCAGCCTCGCTGGATGGCCCACCACGCCGTGCTCAACGGGCAGCACCCCGAGAGCCACCACCCCGGACTGGCTCACAACTACATGGAACCAGCGCAGCTCCTACCTCCGGACGAAGTCGATGTCTTCTTCAACCACCTGGACTCCCAGGGCAACCCCTACTACGCCAACTCCGCCCATGCCCGGGCCAGGGTCTCCTACAGCCAGGCACACGGTAAATCCGCCCCCGCTGCGCCCCCGGCCCCCTCCCCGCCCGCGCTCCCCGGGCCCCTCCGTGCCGGTGCCCGAGGTGGAGGCCAGGAGTTCCACCCGGGAGTGCCACCGCTTCGGTGTGCCGGGCCCGGGGGAAAGGAGATCGAAGGAAACGGGATAGAGAGGGAGGCACGGGTGGATTTTAACCCTAGAGATAACCGAGGGCTGGCGGAGGGGAGGGAAAGAAAGGGGGGGGGAGGTGAGAGAGGAAGGGGAAATAGTGTGCGCAGAGGCTAAAACTTCTCAGACACGGCTACTTCCCGGATGCAAAATACAAACCGATTCACATCGGCGATGGATTTTATTTGGGGGTGTTTTTAGGAGCCGAAGAAAGCGCGTTGCAGCAGCTCGGAAGACAGAGCAGAAAGGCGGTTCGCCGCTTATTCTCCGGGGTGGGGCGGGAGGAAAGGGGGTGCCGCTGCTGCTGCCCCGGCTGGCTGGGACCACCCTGCTGCTGCTCGCCGCGCTGGCAGCCGTCCCCCTCGGAGGGGACAGGGAGAAGGGGCTGTTGCGCCAGTCTGGCTGCTCTTCTCCGGGTTGTGAAATCCCTCCCCGTGCCCGGCTCCCTCCGGCTGCCCGCAGAGCGGGGAGCTGGGGGACTTCCCGGAGCCGCTCCGGGCTGAGCTGCCCCACGCTGATCCCAAACGCTCTTGTGTTCCTACAGCCCGCCTGACCGGGAGTCAAATGTGCCGGCCTCATCTTATCCACAGCCCCGGGATCCCTTGGCTGGACAGCAGCAAGGCGGCACTGTCTGCTCATCACCACAACCCCTGGACCGTCAACCCCTTCACCAAGACGCCCCTGCACCCCTCGGCGGCTGGAGCCCCCGGGGCCATCTCGGTGTACCCGGGCAGCAGCACGTCCAGCACGGCCTCCGTCTCTTCGCTCACCCCGGCCTCGCACTCCGGCTCCCACCTCTTCGGCTTCCCCCCGACCCCTCCCAAGGAAGTGTCCCCGGACCCCAACTCCACCAGCGCTGCCTCCCCTTCATCCTCCGCCGGGGCCCGGCAGGAGGACAAAGACGGCATCAAGTACCAAGTGTCGCTGTCGGAGGGGATGAAGATGGAGAGCGCCAGCCCGCTCAGAAGCAGCCTCACCAGCATGGGGGCCCAGCCCTCCACCCACCACCCCATCCCCACCTACCCCTCCTACGTGCCGGCCGCCCACGACTACAGCAGCAGCCTCTTCCACCCCGGCAGCTTCCTGGGGGGTCCCGCCTCCAGCTTCACCCCCAAGCCGCGGAGCAAGGCCAGATCCTGCTCGGGTAAGTGCTGCGCCCCCGACCGCATCCCCGGGGCGGAGGGACGGCTGTGGGGCTGTGCCTGTCGCGGTTGGCTTCGCTGGCTGTTTTGGGGTGAGGGTGCTGCGAGGCTGAGTGCTTGCGTTGTCCCTCTTCGGGACGGAGGGGCAGGTGCCCGCTTGGTCCCGCTTTTCTGGGGCCTTTATACTAGGAGACGGAATTCCTACCAGGCTCCTGTGGGTGCCAACACATCCATAGCGTCCGTCGAGCTGCAGGGCGCTCGCATGGAGCCGAGGGACGTGGGGACCGGTGCGGTGTGAGCTGGCAGGTCGAGTTGTACAAAGAGCGATTTATACGAGGGAGGGGGAAAAAAAAAAATTAAGTTTTCCTCAGAGAAAAAGCTGGCCCCGGCCACCCGAGGGGCTCAGGCCCGACCCCGCTCCCCCAAGTCAGTAAAATCCACCCCCCCGCCCCGGATTACGCTGGGGACTCTGTAGCCGTAGGTATTTCTCCCTCAACAGTTTCCAGGTCTCTTCAGGAACACGAACCAAGGCCCCAGCGCAGGATGAAAGCGAAACTGCCCCGGCCGCTCCGCTTCAAATCGCAGAGGGCCTTATTTCCTTCACGTTTTACAGGAGCAAAAGTTCAAATATAGTTTACATACCAGTGCAAAAGACTAAGGTGTCCAGTCATCGCTAACTTACTCCAGCCTAACTTGAACTAGAAAATACTCCTTTTTTCTTCTTTTTCCTTCTGAACCAGACATATGTCCGCTTCCAAACGACTGGCTGTGGACCTTTCCCATGTTCACAACCCTTCCTTGCGTTTCTTCCTAGAAGTGCAGTCCTCAATCGGCAAACCAGGCGATAGGCAAACTTTTGATCCTACTTTGAAATCACAGTAGTTGTACAACTAGACAGACTAATTAAGACAATTTGTGTGATTCTGCTAACCTTCCTGCTTTTAACATCCTCAGCCATGGAAGGAAATGAAATGTGGTATATTGGGACTAAATTTAGATAGCCCTTTAAAAATAAGTGGCTATATATGCTTTTGTGTGTGTATTCTTGTATACCATTGCACGTCTATGCTTATGAATACATCACATGCATTTATTTTTAAAGTAGATAATAATTTAGAAAGTGATCTCTTAGGAGTTTTGCAACAAAAATACCATCTATTTTACAAGCTCATCAGCTCTGTTTCAAATGGCTCCTCTGAGGGGGAAAACCACGCTCTCCCTCTGCCATTATTTAAATGTAGTTGCTATTATGTATATGTATTTTTTTAGTAGTGAAGAGACTAGTAAGTAAAGGCAATTAGCAGCCCGAGCCTCCCAAGTTTGGGAATAGATTCAAGGCTTAAGTTCTGTGAAGATAAAGGCATCTTGAGTAGATTTTTAATTTTTGTCCTGTAGTTGCCAATGATGGGGGAAGGAAGGAGCTTTTTTTGTTTAGTTTTACGTTGGGTTTCTTTTTTTCTTTTTTTTTTTTTCTGTAAGGGAGCCCCCTGTGCAAGGAACTGGGGAAAGTTCGTGACCACTCAGTGTTTTTGTAGGAAAACTAAAACTCACGACACGATGACTCCTGCAGCTTCCTGCCCTAGGAGGGACAAAAGCTACCAATGCAGCGCCGCAGAGCTCCCCTCATTTTTCACTCTAGACTGTGTTGTTTAAAAGCCACCCACTCGCTAGATTAAAGGAGACACAAGCCCCGCTGAACTCAACATGGCCTGCTTCAGTTATTAGCAAAAAGAATTTCCTCTCCAGTTAAATACTGTAGGATTTGCATAAACTATATTAAGAGAGATTTCTATATTAAGCAGACCTGCCCTCGAACCATCAGAGGCAAATGAACTTTTAGCATAGAGCTTTCTGAGGCAGAAACACATATCTAGGAGTTACACGCTGGGTTTTTAATAGAGCCGTTTTACAATGTCGTGTTTCCCACATTGTGCTACTAAAACCAATAACGAATCAGTAATAAGGTAAACTGCTCCCTACCAAATCCGAACTGTATTGTTGAAAAATCACAGAAACTGAAAAGAACTCAAAGCCTGTTTTTTACAGCAATTTCCAGAGTGCTTGCTGAAATGGAACTTTCTTAAACATCAGCGTTAATGGCGTTTTTCTGCCTTTAGAACAAAAATCATAACCGAGCCTTTGGCATTCTGTATCCGTTCCCAGTCTGCTCAGCTTTACTTTCTCATCCCATAGCATTAGCAACAGAAAGGAAAGCACAGAACGGAAGGTCTTTTTGCTTGGATTTAATTCTAGAAAACCTCTTCCTTTGACTCTCCCTTAAATATGTGTGTTTGCAGGTGTGTGTGTGTGTGTTTGCGGACATGTGTATTTGTGGCAGGAAAACACAGGATCTAACCATCGGAGTGCAGTAGATCCGGGAGGGGAGCGGTGCCCAGCGCCGATTAAGGGAGTTCTCGTTACTGAAACGATAACTTCCATCTGACACAATAAGAGTGTCACTCTTTCTCACCTTGCAGAGAGAGCTGCCTGTTTCTGATCATGACATAAAACACTCGCTGGACTCTGGGCATTCTCAAAACTCCGAGCTCCTTGCTGCATGTGCTGTAGATGTCACTGCTGTCTGATTGTGCTTGAATTAACACGCTGTTTTGACTTCTGGAAAATGCCTAAAGGACAATGCAAAAAGCTTTTGTGAATTTGTTTTTAAAGAAAGAAATCCGGTTTCTTCGTGTTTCCATTTAGAAGGCAGAGAGTGTGTGAACTGTGGAGCAACTGCTACCCCTCTCTGGAGAAGAGATGGCACCGGGCATTACCTGTGTAACGCCTGCGGGCTCTACCACAAAATGAACGGTCAAAACCGACCTCTCATTAAACCTAAGCGAAGGCTGGTAGGTGTCTCTGTTTCTCCTGGGTTTGGGGATAAATTGGGCAAAGGGACCACACGCAGGCACAAGTCAAACATGTCATATCTGCTCAGCTGCTGTGCGGAGCCGAGCTGTACTGTCCACGGGGGTCAGTCACAGCGAGGTCACCGCCGTGCCTGGGGGCAGATCCCCCCTGCCCTGGCACCGGCATCCCTGGCACGGACCACCGTGCCACAGCCCGCTGAGCGTGCCTCCGTCCCCAGCCTCCCTGCCGCTCACAGTAATACACGTGGGATATCGTGTATCCGTCTCCCCGTTTATCCTCGGATGACAGCTTTTAATTTAATTCCTCATTTATTTGGCCTCTTGGGACGTTTTGGGCGCGTACCGGGAGTGAAAGGGTTATGAGCGTGAATGTCCTCCGCGATGTACTAAAAAAAAGTTCCAGCTCCAAAAAGCAAAACAAATCAGATGAGTCAAAGCTACTGCTCCCTACTTAATAATTATTTGTATAAAAGCCATGAAGTAATTTTCACTCTTATATTCTCTGGCAATATTAATATTGGTTCCCTCCCCAGACAATCCCCTACTGTTTAAAAAAAAAAAAATTCCTATTATTTTTCCATGGAGTCACCTATACTTTGTATTTTCATTTGAGTGATTTAAAAAAAATGTCCTTTCTAAGCTCTTGGTAGTAGTTTCCTATCCGGATATCTGTACGTTAAAGATAAGGAAACTTCGTGTATCTGTTTCCTGACTCTAAAAGCTTTAGAGAGTTTCTATAGGCAAGCCTTGCCAGTCATGCTTGCTGTTTTGAAATTTCTAATACACTCTACTCCACAAATAATGCCTAAAATGCTAAGAATAATAAATATATTTTTTTGAAGCTTTGTGATTTATGGTGCCTAAGTCTCTTAGCTATTCGTGGGCACGTTTCAATGAGGTTTGGAGAGCAGAAAATTGGCATTACTGCTCTAACACTGGGATGGGATACAGAAGATTTCTGTCATGAGTCAGAATTTCAACTATGCAAGCTTCTTAATGGCTTGCCTTCTAAAGTGACTGACATATAGAAAAATGCTAAGACAACAGTGTAACATTATCGTCTCTCAGACTCAAGTGCTTTCCCGGCTGAATGGGACAGGCCATAGAGTTAAGCAGCATAGTTGAGTATCGTAAGCCATCTCAAATATGCAAACACAGGTCTCCACCTTCCACTGTGTTGGGAGACTGTAACACTTAGCTCACTGCGAGAGGTTTGGGGGGCACTAGAGAGTTGTTTTTTTTTTTTTGTTAAGTTGTTCTAATGTTTTGTTGTAATTGATTTACAGCTTTGTTTATTGCCCCTTTTTCCACTGTAGTTTGCTTGTTTACGGGGGAGAGGAGATGGATGGCCGTCTTTGGGAATTTGTTCATCTGATGTGCAATAGCAAAGCAATCATTAATAATGGCAGTGTTTGGAAGTCTGGCATTAATTGTGTTTGGGTTGCATGAGTGTACTTGCAGTACGGGGTACCCCCTCTTTCTGCCTTTGGCCTGTTCTCACAGGCCAGTAAGGGACTGAAATATACGAGTCTCTCAGGGCCTGATTCTTGCCTCGAGCTGCTGAGGCATCCATCAGCTTTGGGGAAGTTAGAGAGGGCCATGGTGTAAATCAGGAGCAAGTGAGGACAGAAACCCGTGCTCCTTTTGCCAGCCGGGTCTGTCTGCGCTTTGAGCGGCACCAGCTCCCCAGCGGAGCCGGCAGGCCGGGAAGCGCACAAAGTTCTCCTCTGGGAAACCCACCGCTCCGTGACTCCGCGCACAGAGGTGCCCTGCACATTAACATCGGCTTTGCTGCCGCTTCACCCTATGGCTCTCAGTGGCTTAATTGCAAAAATATCCAGGGAGCAAGGCCCCGGGGAAATTGCACGATTGATATGCATTAGAAAGTAAACTCTACTAATTTAGGAAAAGAAAATACTGAGTCCTCTGCATTAATCCAGTTGCACAAAATGGACTGTATTTGGCCGCTTTCAGAGGCAGGGCTGAAGCTTTCTAATACAAAATGATTTCCCAAAATATGGGATGCAATTAGTCCATCCGTAACACTTTATACGATAGCACGCTTGCACAAAGAACGTATTATTGTGGGGTCTGCTAGACAGGGCCCATCCAGAAATTACTGGCTGCCTGCTGTTCTACTTTTCCTGTTCTTGTTTTGGGAGGTGGTTGAATGTTTCGGCATTTTTCTTTCCCTCCACCTTGGTTTCAGCAGAACAATAGTTTTAGAACGGGTGGTGGATTTGGGGGGGGGGGGAAGGCAGGTTTTTTTTGTTTTTTTTTTTTTAAACAGTTGTTTGAGGGCTTGTCAGCCAAGGAACTGAGTAGGGACAGAGGCGGCAGACGGGTCAGGGGAATCATTGCTGCAAGGCATGAAATTTGGTTTGCTAAATATTTAAAGAAAGTTGGAGCCGGTTTTGTTTTCTCCCTTTCACTTGTAAATGGAAACTGAATTTTCAGCGATGGCTCTGATAAATACTGCACCCAGTTAAGTAATGCGGTTGGTTTTCTTTTGTGTCCATCTTTAAAGAGCCAGAGTAAGGGTAAAAATCACATTCTTTAAGATCATTCCCTCTTTTCAAACCCAGTTCCAACATCCGCAAAACTAAATCAGTCATTTAAAACAAAACAAAAAAAAAAACCAACTAAAGGCTTTTTCGTGACACATTCTAGAATCCTGCAAAAGGAAAAAGGGAAAAATTGAACAAATCGGATGTTATTTTCAACTCTAAAATTTTTGTTTGTGGAGTTAGAGATGCATTGTTTCTCTTTATGTCCCCTGCACACATGGGGCTGCAGGGCTTGAAGCTGCAAGTCCGCATAGTATAATTCTTGAATTTAAACAAAATCCGAATGGCCACAAAACGTGAAACTGATGGGAGCTTTCCTTCAGCCCTGATGCTCTGTAAAATCTTGGTAATTGGTTTTACCCAACCTAAAAATACTGAGTCCAACTTGACCTTTCTCATGATCTCCCTCCTCCTCCTGAACATTTTTAATTTTCTTTTTCTTTTTGGTTAGTCAGCGGCTAGGAGAGCAGGGACTTGTTGTGCCAACTGTCAGACAACCACCACGACCTTATGGCGACGTAATGCAAACGGGGACCCAGTTTGTAATGCCTGCGGACTCTACTATAAATTGCACAATGTGAGTATTTACTCATCTCATGTGTCGCTGCTTGCCTAGCTGGGATTGATGTCTTAACTGCATGGTGTACACTAGGCTTTTATTGGTTTCAGGGTTTTGGTTGTTGTTTTATTCCTTCCCCATCTCTAAGGTTCCCCTGGGAAGTGACAGCCATTCTTTGTCGGCATAGTGATGCTAAGTTCAGTGACATGACAATGTATTAGCTTGGCTTCTAGCTTGGGCAAATCAGGCAAAATAGAGCTACCACACTTGGTTTTAACTATGCGTGTTTTGTGTGCTGTTTCCCTCCAGAAACACAGGCCATTTGGAATAGGCTGTCTGCAAAAATTAATCCCAGTGGGGAATCTTCATTTTGATTTTGGTTTTTTTCCCCCCTCAAAATAATTACCTCTAAGGATTTGTTTTATTTTATTATTTTTTTCCTAAGGAATTAATCCTTAGCAGGAATCACTTGACATGTTGGAGCGTTATTTAAACTGTGAGTAACAGAGGTTACTGGTACAAGATTGCTCATGTCTTAGGGCTGAATTTGGGTCAACGTGTGCCTCCTAGTTTGATCTCTTCTGTTAGGAAATGAATGAGGACTGAGGGTAAGCCTACGGGAAGGAGAGTCATCAGCTGCTAAATTCAGTTCCAATTTGTTTTTCATGTCTAGGGTTTTTTTTGTGTGTGGTTTTATTAAACAAATCAATATAAACAAGTTCTGCAGAGAGAAACGCCATTTTTTTTGGCCAGAAAAAGGTCTCCATCCAGGAAAAACACATGGGGGTTGTCCAAATATTTTCATTTTTGCACAATAAGGTCATTTTGTCTGCATGAGCCTGATTTTCTCATTTCTTGCAGGTGAACAGGCCTCTGACCATGAAAAAGGAAGGAATTCAGACCAGGAATAGGAAAATGTCCAACAAATCAAAGAAAAGCAAGAAAGGCTCGGAGTGTTTTGAGGAACTGTCCAAGTGCATGCAGGAGAAATCGTCTCCATTCAGCGCTGCTGCCCTTGCTAGTCACATGGCGCCCATGGGGCATTTGCCACCTTTCAGCCACTCTGGACACATCCTACCAACACCTACCCCCATCCACCCATCTTCTAGCATCTCATTTGGACATCCACACCCATCCAGCATGGTTACAGCCATGGGATAAAACCCGACGACCAAGAGACCCACCCAGAGATTAAGAACATGGGGCTCTGCCTAAAATGACACCAAGTAAGAAAACGTTCTGCCAAGAGGAGAATGTAGGGATGGCAAAAGGGGATCTTTGCTGCCATGTGGTTTAACTCATAATGCTGGACTAAAACCTTGCAAACGATGGGTCTTCTGCAGAAACATGTAGTGGTGCCTGTAATGCACTTTGCCCCCTCAGGTATAAGGAAAAAGAACTCACCTGTTTGATACTTAATGGTCCAGCAGGATGCAAAATGTGGCAGAAGCTGAAGGAAAAGGCTTGGAACTGGCTTTGCTTTCTCTCCTTTGTTATTACTGTGAATATTGTAAAGAGATATAAGCAGCCTCCCAGGATGGAATCAGCTTACTGGAAGCCAGACATGCTGGATTTCTATCGTGGACTTTGTTTGGGATGGGAAAAAAAAATTAAAAAAATTTAGAAAGGACATCTTTATAAAAATGTAATTTTTAAAATTAAATCAGACACAAAGTCATATTTATTTTGCTCTTGTTTTCCACAAAAAGCCTCAACCCTCCGATTGCATGTTTTTGTGCTGTTGTTTGCAAAGGTAAGAAAATCTGCCTTCAAAACAAGGGGGAGAGGGGGGAACATATTCAGCAGCCCCCTTGGATTAGCTCCATCTCTCTTCCATACCAAAATATCTACTAGGAAGGGCGAAAAGACTAGGGAGGGAACAAAGCAAAAATGTAACTCTAAGACGGGATTTTAATGTGCCCAAGATGGTGATTATTTTGACACAATTTCTTCATTCTTCTCTCTAACATGAAAGATTTATTTAAAAAAAAAAAAAAACAGCCCCCCTCCCAACTACCCTATTATTCCTCAAAACAGACAGCTACATCAGACAAACTGTTGGGGGAAAAAACTCGGGAAGGCAATCCTGCACTAGCGAGGGGTGAGCTACAGGCATTTATCAACTATGTCACAGCTAACTTCTAGCACGGCAAAAACCCATCACAGGGCATAAAAACATCCAACTCGCAGACTTTAGAGGTTGAAGCATTTTGTCTGTTGCGCTGTCAGCTGTCGCTTAAAAATGCAGATTACCTGCTTGGGTAAACTTATGGCAATGTGGCCACCACGGCTCGGGCATCCAGGCCCCGGTGGACTTCACAGGGAGGAAGGGCAGAAATGAGGTTGAGATCACTGGAGAGGGGAAAGAGAGAGACAATCAGTTTGAGCTTCACACATCTGTCAGATCCCAGACACCACGACAGCTGATGAGACGAGGGAAAGCATCGTTCTAACGGGAACGTCGGTTTTTCCGTAGGGTATTTTATATGAAAAAAAGGAAAAAGAAAAAAAGAAAAAAAATTTAAATCTCCCATTATTAAACCATATTGTACGTAAATGACCGAAAACAAAGCTATTACCAATGTGAAGTGTATTCTATTGATTGTTATGATCTGATGCCTCTCGTGAACACAAGCTCCAGTATAACATACAATGTACATATTTAGCTATACTTCTGATGAAAATGCCCCAATGAACAGAGGGGTTTGATAATGTAAACCACGTAAGCTTAACTCTGTGACAAGCTTTTTTTTTTTTTAATTTTTAACTTTTTTGTTGTTGG
>VZSF01003148.1:1805043-1928814 GCA_013398295.1 Chionis minor | reverse complement strand
AATTTTGGGGGGGGGGGGGGGGGGGGGGGGGGAAGGGATGTGGGTGGAAGACAGGGATTACTGATACAGTTGACAAAGTGCAATATATTGTCAGTCACTGCAGCATAGACAGCAGTCGAGATTTAAATTATTTTGTACTTGTATCAGCATAAAAAAATTCTGCAGTATTTTCTGTTTTTATTTTATTTTTTTTTATTTTGCTTATTTTTGGATTAGTGAACTAAGTTATTGTTAATTATGTACAACATGTTTATATATTGTCTGTAAAAAGTGTATGCTTTCCTCATATTCCTTCAAGGTGAATATTGCTAAGAATAATAAAATACCTTTTTTGTGAAAGTACCTGTGCCCAGTTTCATGTCATAAAGGCTGCTTTTAATAGGGAGAGGAAAAATTATCGTCGTCATTGTTGCCAGTAGAATTACTAGCTTAAACTTTATGCAGGGTGGTCTATTGATATTTCAAAAACCTACCAGGGTAGGACAAAAAAAAGTAGTTGGTGAATGATTTAGTGTAAAAAGCACAGGTACAAAAGCTGATTCTCCGGTGTTGTTTTGGGGTGACAGGGTCACTGCAGTTAAGTGTGCTAAAGTTTCTAAACCCCTTTAAAAATCTAAGGCAGCAGCCACATTGCAGATGATGAACTGCAGTTTCTCTAAGGGGTTTTGTTGGGTTTTGTTTTGTTTTGCTTTTTGTAAAATGTTTGGAGAAATATTTTTCAATTAAGAACAAGTTTTTAAAAGCACCGTAAAGGCGGAAAAGCAGGCAGCTGCTTAATGGGTTTCAAGGCAGGGCCCGTATTCGACTGGGCAAAGTTCTCTGTAGATTCTTGCACTGCTGTAACAGGCAACACCGTCAACCTGGAAACCTGTTTCTTGCCATTTGGCATCATCCGTGGCGTGAAGGGAGCGAGGGGGCATGGCCAGCCCGGACCTGCTCCGTGCTGTCCTGGGAACAAGGGGTGCAGCTGTGGGTGCAGGGGGTGCGCACGGGGGCTGGCACATGAGGACGGAGAAGAGTGCTTACCAGGCAGCTCTCCCATGGCCAAAACTTTGCAGGTGCTTTCATCACACGGTTGAGTCTGACCCACAGAAGGAACTCCTTGGGACCTTACAAAGTGAAGTGAAGTCTTGCAAAGTCCCCCTGCCATGTGCAGGGGTGCGTACTGCTGCTACTAAACCAGTATTTTCAAGAAAACTGCTCATGAACTTTGGGTTTCCTCCTTTGACCCCTCGGGAGTTGCGTCTTACTTCTGTGGAAACCAACTTGGGGATTAACTCCTTACTCATTAAGAAAAAAAATAACCTCAGTTCCCTTTTCAGCTTGTGTGTGCAAATTCCAGCCCTTTCTATCGCTGCTTCTTGTTAACTGTGCAGCCTCCTCCCCAGCCCTGTTTGCAAGTCCTGCTCACGAATGACAAGGAGTTGCAGCAGCTCTAGATGTGCTGAAGAAAGCACACGCAACTGGGACGAGGCCTTCCCACATCATTTCAGACAAGTTAATCATCTAACTTGTTTAGCAAGGCTTAGTGCAAACACCCATAAAAAAAAAAAAAAGGAGGCCGTTTATAGCATACCGTGCAAGCTTCATTTAAAAAGAAACATGTTCATTTTCAGACAGGTTTTAAACAGGGTTATAAGTAAACTCAGCCACTCTCCCTCTGTATTTGAATAGCTGAGATGAGGAAGGAACAGGAGAACTAACAACATCACTTCAAAATAATTTAGAATAATCAAGCCATTTGCTTTGGTTGCACGTTACACACCTGTTCAGACTTTTTGATGAGGGCTTACCTTGGTGTTGCTTCTTTGCAGGCGTTTCGCTGGGTCAGGCCAATCTGCTCACAGAATCAGGGACAGAATCCATCAGTTTGTCAGGAGCAGCCCCCAGCGCCTGGAGGAACGTGCGGCTTCTGAGCAGGGTCTTCAGCGGTTCCTGCAACACAGATAACAAATAATCCGATGTTTGTCAGGTGGCACTAACCTGTGAAAGATCAAACCATCTCTCTCCAACGTGTGTATCGTGTTTGTCTCCAGACAT
Source organism: Chionis minor (assembly GCA_013398295.1). Lineage (NCBI taxonomy): Eukaryota > Metazoa > Chordata > Aves > Charadriiformes > Chionidae > Chionis > Chionis minor. The sequence continues at coordinate 1,926,774 of VZSF01003148.1, read as the reverse complement.
TTTGCATAGCGGAAGAAAAACAAACAGCAGGGAATGGAAATGGAGCAAGTGTGTAAAGTTCAACGTAAAGTGTAAGCACAGCGCAGATATTGAAGCAACAAATTGGGATTTACAGTCCTTTCACTACCCCCAAACACTGGGAGATAGGCTTTTTGTGAGGAGGGAACCCTGACATTACTTGCCTTTGGTTCCTGTTGTTGGGATTATTGTTTTAAGCCGTGCTTAATTGTCATGTCTCCACGGCCACATCAAAAGCCAAGAAGATTAGGTTACAGGGAGTGTTTGATGTCAAAATACAAAATAAATAAAAGGAAAACTGAAAGGTAGCATATTTTCCACAATGTCTACTGAGGTTTTTGCCTCAAACACTTCTTTTTAAAAAAAATTTTGCAAAGGTTGCACTTATAGTGACAAGATTTCATTTACTTACTTTCAAATAACTCCGCTGCTTTCCTGCAATAGCTCAAAAGGGTTAATATCCCTTCTTTGATGGCAAACATGGTACAATTAACGCAAACTTCTTAAGTATCCTGGTGACCTGTAGATGGCCACATGAGAATTTTGTTATTTACTGACTTGCCAAACGTTTATTGCTTATAGCAGGACAAGTGGGAAGCAGGCATTAATTTTGATGCTGTTATCTGTGATTGTGTATAAAGTTCATAGCAGAGAGTGCCTATATGTCAACTGCAATTAAACATTTCCCTATATTTTTTAATGAATTTCATGTCGGTGGAGGGGGTTGGACTGGCAGCTTTGCAAACTGAAATCCTGCCCATCCGCAGAGCAGGCATGACATAGCCAGACGCAGGACAACTTCCCCTTACCTGCAGGCTGCAAAAGAAAACAGTCTGGCGCCATGGAGCATTTGATCCTTGGCTTCTCCACAGAGACAGTCAAATCAGTATCAACTGTGGCAGGGCACAGAGGGAGGTTTTATGGTGTGACATGTCCCCTTGGAAACCAACCTGAAAAACACCAAAAATTAAGCCAAAAGTGGCTATCAGGTGAATATGTTCATTTATCACCAACCTGGACTGGATTAGAATGCGTGACCTAGAAGTAAAATGCTTTGTTTAGCCCAACTCCCTGGGCCATTTGGTCCTCGCAAGTAAACATTTCTAAGTGAGATTAAGTGACTGTTCTTTAAGCATGGTGATATGAGTGCAAACCAGGCTGCTCTGGATCTGACAGATCAAACCTCAGCATCAGAGCAGCCGGCTAGTGCCGATTCAGAGACACCATTTGCTTAAACAGCTTTGGGTGCAATTCTCCGTGGTGCCAGCTTTGCAGGCAGTCCTGATTCAGTCTGATGTGTCCCTGTCAGATCCAGGGCTCAGATTGCACCAAGGTGCTGCTGGGAGGTCAAGGGACCCATCAGAGGAAACTTCCGAGAGAGACTGACTGCAGTAAGAGCTACACTGCGTTTGCAAGAAGAAATCAGTTGCATTTCTGAACACCAAAAGCTCGGGTGAGCAAAATGCGGTCTAAGGGTAGGAGATACCGCAGAAAAAAACATCCAGCAGGTAGTAACGCATTAGAGAACTAACCCCTCCTTCAGGGAAAGGCTTTGACATACTGCTGAGGGAGGGAACTGCTACTGTTTGGCCTATAAAAACTGAATCGGGGAAGTATAATCTTAACCCAGCCTATGCAGCAATACTAGGGACAAAACAGCTACCCCCGTGCCTCTCTCTATGGTTCTGCACTCTGGGCTACAGGGAGTTATTTGGGGGAAAGTTGGCTCTGGCTCAGGAGGGTCGAGAGCATGTGTAAATCATTTGGAGTTGGGCCTATCTATGCCACATGGACCCTCGTTGCCCTGAAACACTTCTGTGCTTCACCAAATTCTTCCCCAGTGCTTGTATTTTCCTCTGGAGTTTGATTCAGCTCCTGCCTGCTCTCAGTCAGGCAGAGAGGACGTGGCGGATTTCTTTACCTGTGACACAAGAGCAATATATTGGCTATTTTGGTTGTGATTTTTTTTGTCTCTGGTTCTTTCATTCACTCCCACCTGCCCACATCAGCATTCTGGTAGCAGGTCATACTGTTAGAGTGTTCAGGGCATCCTTAGAAACCTTTACTGGATTTTGCTGTAAAATTCAGATGAATTTACCATCTCTTGCTGCATTTTAGCCTGTCTGCTAGTTATTTTTCTTTTTTATTTTGTAGATCCTTGTAAAAGCACCCCATTTTGAGAGTTACTCTGTCAGAAGAGAACTAGAGGAACAAAAAGGAACAGACCAAAACTATTCACGTAACCTTTATGCTCACAGGCACTCCGGACTGCACACTATTTTCCTCTATGCAAGCATAACTCCCACCAACACAGGGAAGATGTTCTTCATGATGAAGCACATCAAGGAGACAGACCTTTTCCTGACGGGTGCCAGGACTCACCCTAACCCCTCACACACTCACTTGCTGATAACAAGCAAAGTTACAGCACTCCATGCCTCAGTTTCCCCACGCACAATAGGCATAAAACAGACATGACCTGCCCTATCAGCTATGTACAAGTGTTGACTCGCTCTAGTCTAACAGATTTCTGGGCAAGTTTGAACAAACGTCAGTGTGTGGGGTGTACTGATAGGCACAGGGAAAGGGCACAGCACTCTTCTCTCCAGGCTAGAGGCTCCTCCCTGCCTTCGCTGCAGAGCTGTTGCACTGCCGTTAGCCTCTCCGTACAGCTGTCTGTGGCAAAAATGACACATTGGAGAAATTAGTCATTGGAGTGTATCACCCGGCTGCTCCCAACTGCTTGCACATACACACAGAGCCCCACGCACATACAGGCACGCACTGCCTCCAGCCCCAGCCCATTGTGAAGCAGTCCTTTCTCCATCTCCCATGCTGTCAGCCCCTGACCTTCCTTTCACATGCTCTAATGGTCAGTAGAAAACTGTAAGAGAACACAGTTGAGGCATTAAATAGCCCTAATTTGTCTCCAGGCCTTTCCCCTCCTCCCCCCGCCTCGGTCTCCCGCGACTTAACGTTTAAACCAGCTGAAGTTTACAACAAATCAAAGCCTCCCTATAGGCCCAGATTGTCTAAATACGGAAAACAGGAAGTGAGTAACCTTCAACGGGAAATTGTTCATCCGATGGAGGCCAAGACCCAAGGCCCGGTGCTTTGCAGTCCTGCCCCAGCACAGGCAGACACAGCGTGTACCGAACGGACACTCGGTGTTTCACAGGAGGGAGTGGTTTAGGGAAACTTTTGCTTCTCTTGCAGTCATGTTGCGGCTGCTTTGAGAAAGGGAATGGTGTTTGTGCCTGTGCAGAACAGTAGATGGGCAGCCTGGGAGGGTTATTTTTAAGGAGACTGGGGATAGGATGGAGAAGCAGACAAGGGTTGGACGAAAACCAGAGAAGATGCATAAATTCAAACTAAAACCGCCTCTTGCTTCCTATGAAGGTGAAGATGGCAAGAGAATACTGCAAACGGCATTGGGCTGCTTCCAGCACACAGGGGCGGGAAAAGATTTTGTGTGACAGCCCACTTGGTGGTGAAAAGGAGAACACTTCATTTCCTAGGCAGAGAGAATAATAATTTATTTTTGTAGAGTAACTTGCCTGCTTCCCCCTGCCAGAAAAGATCCCGAATTATTTTACCGGCTGTTTATCCAAGGCTTACATTATTCACTACTGAATTGCAACCACTACTGGGGTGGAACACAGCAGCTGTTTAACAACTCAAAACAATGCCCCTTTTTCACAGAAGGTCATATTAAGATCCTTTCTAACTTAAGGTAAACTTCTTGTTACGTGCTGTATCCACTGGCATAAAGCTTTGCTTGCAATTACACTTCTGTCAGAGTCACAAAACCACCAAAGAAACTAGGATGCACAAACACATCCAAGCATGCCTGAGTCCTGCCACTCCAGCTCTGGACAGGGCTAATGAATCATGTACCACAAAGTGGCCCCTGGCTGACAGATAACTTTCTTCTGACCCTCCTGGAGCCTGCACCTATGCTCATATGCCAGTTTTGCTCTAGGCAGCTCATGGGATAAGCACCAGCGACCAAGCCTATGGTCTCCAATTTGAGAAACAGAGAACAAGAAGGCACCATCTGATTTGGAGTTTGGCACCTCTGTCGAGGAGAAGTGGGTTGGTTGGTCCTGTCCTGGTTCCTTGTCCCAGGGCTGGGAGCGCTACAGATGAAGGGCACTCCTAGGCAGATGCATACACATGGGACAATCAGTTTCCAGAGGACATTCATGCAGAAGGCACACCTGGAATTAGACCTGCCTGACTGGGATGCTGCACCTCTGCAAAGACTGGGGCTAGAGAGAAACATACAGCAATGGGTAACTGTTTAGTCTTTTGAGAAGGACAAGTCAGATCTAAATCCTTCCAGTTAGATCTCTTTGCAGCATTTCAAATATTGCTCTAGATTTACCTTTTAAAAGCATATTTTAAATACTGGTTTTAGGCAGAAATATTTTCCCTCTTGCTCCTACAGTCTTTTCCTTCAATGATTTTCCCCAGATTTCTCAGAGTTTATATAGGGGAGTAAAACTGGACTTGTGGCATTTTCTCTACAGAGACTTTCTCTCTTGCATAAAGATGAAGTTTAGTTGGTTGTTTTGCTAGCAAACCAGCTGGCTGGGAGAAAGATGCTCTTAATCAAACAGCCTCACTGCCTCTCTGGGGAGAACCCTGTCTTTTTTCCCATCACAACAGGTTTCCTCTTTGTTCTCTGGTGGGCAGGTGTTGTCCCTCTGGGATGTGGAAAAGGGCAGGCTCTGATCCCATTAAAGATAGGCCCATTGATCAGAGGGGCATCCCTAGGTTGTGGGAGAGTATGCCTGTTGTGCTTCACTGGCTGGTGAATAATAGAGCTGGCGCTCAGTGATACTTGCAGGGGTTTTAACAGGAGTCCTGTTCTCCAGAGGGACAATGAAAGGGAAAGGAACCCAGAGGGTGAGGGCTGTGTCTGGCATTGCCAGAAACCACAGCTGGTCCTGCAAGCGATGGGAACGAAGATGATGCTTCCATTCAGGAAAGATGCAAAGAAATGCTCCCTCACTGCGTTATCTGCTTGCTTTACTCTCTTTTTCCATCACTTCCACAGCAGGCTGACTTTGAGGGATGTGGAAGTGAGTTTTGCTCCAGTGGAAGGTGAGACGCAGATAATCCCAGAGGTGGAAGCGCTACTGTAACCCCTGTTCTCAGACACCCCTTGGTTCTTCCATCTTGAGGGTTACAGCAGCTCTGTTCTGACTTCCTGGGAAGAATGACTGCGTGTGTAGGCTAAAGGAGGTCAGGGAGCTCCAACCACATCCCTGGCCTGGATGAGGTGATGAGGAACAAGGGTTGTGGCTTGCCCAGTGGAGCCTGTCTGCCTGCAGTCCAGACATAGCATGGAGTAGATTTTCTTCTGCCTGACCTTGTGCTCAGAAGAACTGCGATAATACCAGGAATTTCCAGTGCATTTCCTTCTTCTGTGCTTTCTGAAAGGGATCCAGGAGGCAAGTCCAGTGTGCCCAGGAGCTACAGACCCCTGAGACCTAGAATGGGTTCTACACCTGCTTAACTCGGAGGCTTAGTGTCTCTGCTTGCTCAGGTAAGGCAGGGTTTATCTACCTCACAGAGGGCTGTGGCAATCCATTAGCCTGCGTTAGTGCAGGCCTTCAAAATGGTCACGTCCCAAGAACGGAAACTTGAAGCGGGATACATGCAGCAGCCAAAATATGCAGCTCTGACTGCAAACCATACCATAGGCATGCTCACAAAGTATGCACCACTGCTGTGGGCCAGAGGCTTGTCCAAATGAAGCGACAGCTCTTACAGACATTGTGTCCAGGCACGGGCTCATTGAATTTCTCTTCTTTGGTGAGATCCTTTTGGCCAGTGTCATTCCAGCTCCAGCAAAGTTGTCCATGAGAGATTCACACCTGCTCAGCTGAGGCCCTGCATGCTTGAAAGAGTTAACCCCGAGCTCCTGACTCAATGCACAGGAATGCAGCCACCTCAGGTAGAGTCTCACTGGGGACAGCCTCGAACACCACCCTCATGGAAGCCTGCTCAACTCTGAACTCAACAGTGGCTGCATTCGGTTGTGTCAGGACTGACAAGAACAGAGATGATACCGGCATGTTAAGACACCTGGCTATAGCTTAACGTCCTCTTTTTACTTTCTTTTCCTATGTTCTTCCTTAGTGCCACATGGAAATTACACTTCTTTTGGCCTATGCACCCTGCACCAGTTGGACATCTTTTCATCTGCACCTTTTCTTGGAGCTCTCTTTCCAATGTTTCACTCTCCTACTCACACTCTTGCTGAATTTACCTCTGTGGCTCACAAACCAGAGTCCCTTATGTCTGCTGCGCTAGAGCGCGGGAAGACTGGTCAGTCTCCGTGTGAAGCCACCACTGTGGGCCGCTCCTCCACACAATCCAGCCCTGCCACTGCTAACCCTGCCTGAAATCACCGCCTCTGCTCAGCATTCCTGCAGACTGCTTTCACTTTTAGCTCCAATGCTGAGGGACTTCATGCACACGTATGTATATATTTATACACACACCCCCCACCACAGAAAGAGACCTATTTTGCAAGGTTTAATATGCTCCAAGTTCTGCTGTGGACTCTTCCTCTTTTGTTGCAGCTGTGGTTTTAGGGCAGGCTTTGTGGGTTTGAGAGACTCTTTGGATGCCTTGGGGAATGTTCTGCAAAAGCGGACTTTCTCTCCATGCATTCTGCACTCCAGCCACCAGGTCCTGAAATCTCCGTGCACAAGATTTCCCCTATTTAGATGAGCACAAAATCTACTTAGCTTTCAGGCATAGTTTCTGATTAATACCGCTGGTTTGTGCCTGCACTGTCAGGCAAAGAAAGAGGAGATCCAGCTGGACTTGCTCTTAGGTCAGCAGCAGCTCTACCTGGGCCACAACACAGCATCAGGATGCTCCAAACGGGCTAAGAAATGCCACCTCACAGCTTTGCCACAGATCTGGAAAGAGTTAAGATCTTACACACGACCCTTAAAGTCTTTCTGCGACACAGGAGAAGTAACACTACCTACCTTGTAGAAAATAAAGGAGAGCTTGTAAGCGCCAAATAACTGTGAAACAGAAACACTCTCTGCCTCTCCTGTACTTGTCCCAGTTACTCATGAGGGAAAGTAACTCTGGCTTAGGAGAGCTGAGGATTAGCCTAACACACCTGGGTACCACCTGCTGCTTTAGTGGCTCCAGCTCACAGTTTTGTGACAAGCTGGATGCTTGACAGCAATATCCCTTTGAAATGCCACGTATACTGCGCAGGGTTTGGAAAAGCCTTGCTCCAGCCCAGGGTAATTGTCAATATGCATGAAGACAAGCTTCCTGGGGTTGGCTGGAGGCAAGAAGGGGACAGCTCAGGGAAAAAAATGTTTCAACTACAGCGCAAGGCATGCCTGTGCTCCTAACCAGCTAAACAGCAACCTGGCCCTGTAGAGTTAGAGCAGCCTTGAGGTGGCTCTGACAGACAAAGCGCACAAATGCTGGGGAAAAAAACCCACCACAAAGCAACAGAAATGTCTCACAAGGTTTAAAAGCACAGTTGCTCAGCCTTGCCTATTTGTATGGGAAGCAGGAGCCATGGCTTCTGAATGCGGAGCTGGCAGGCAGCATAGGAAAGGAGAGGGAGGCGAGATATGTGGCTGAGGAATTTGCAGCCTCCGAGTTCCCTCTCTCCCACCTCCTCCTCTCACAGGAAATGAAAGAAACCTCTTTTGTGGAAGGCGGATGGTAGGTGTGCACGCGTGTGTGTGCTGGGGAGCAGCCCGGCCTTGCGGGCTCCTTCCCGGCGTGCAAGCGTGTGCGCAGGGCGTGTTTGCACGCTCGCCTGTGCAGGGCTGTGCTGCAGTGCTCAGGGACGGCCCAGGGCTGTTTCTCAGAACTCTCCTCATGCGTGTCTGAAAAGGTGGATCAGGCAACGGAAGCGGCAAAACCACCAGTATGCCCAGGCCCCAAATGACTGCCTTTTCACTTTTTCTTTTTTTTTTTCTGTAAAGCGGCTCCCCCCTCACACACACTCTTCTTCCTCCTTCCCTCCCCCGCGCTGCCCCGCTGAACCGCAGCACCGGAGCCTGAAAGCGGAGGAGAGCAAAGGGTGCAAAAATTGTCTGTAGCTGCTGCAATGAGTGATGCTGGGGGCCAAAACTGGCCATGGGCACGGCCATCGGCAGCCGCTGCTGCCCTCCCTCAGGCCTGAGCCCAGACCAGAGCAGGCAGTTGGCTGCCAGCTCTAGCAGGACCTGCTGGATGGTGGTGAGGGAAGGACCTGAGGAGGGAAGGCAGCCGCACGCTGCCCCTCATGAACCTCCCTCCTCCTCCCTGCCGCCATGCTGCTGTCCAAGCAGCACAACCCTTGCCTCTATGGAGCCCCAGACCTGGGGGAACATAGTGGGAAGGAGAAAAGGAGCTGGCAGTAGGGTAAAATCGGTCAATTTATTTGTCTTTTTTGCCCTCTTCAAACCACGGTGAGCTGGTTGCCCTTTGTCAGGGCAAGGGGAATGGGCTGCTGGACTGAGGTGGCCCCGTTCCCTCATGGAGATGGCAGCGGCCAGGCCAGGTCCTCACGGCCCAACCTGGCAGCCTCCTGGGTGCTGACACCACACAGCACAAGCTCACCTGTGGCTCTCCTCCAAGGGGGTCTCTTTTAGCTTCTGTTTCCACAATGACAGGGACAAAAGAATAGGCTGCTTATCACCATCCGCACCCACCGGAATTACTCTGCACGTCCTGGCAGATGCTCCTTGGGGTGCCCAGGCGGGGTTTGCAGGAGGGAGAAGAAAAGCACGGCTAGAGATCCTGCTTCTGTTAGCAGCAAGCGCTTCCTCTCGCCATGCTTTCTCCTGAGGCGGGTGTTACCAGTGGGCCTTGGAGCAAGAGGGTAGGCTCAGGCCCCCTCCTTCTGCAGCCTAAAATGGCGGTCAGGGCAGGCTGCCTCAGCCCCGCCATGGCGGACAGGCATCCACTGTCCACCATGGACTCTCACAGCCCCAGCCGACAACAACACAGCGCCATCTCAGTCCCTAACATGTTCCCCAGTCCCTAGCATGTTCCCCTCAGGTAAATACACTGGATCGACACCATGTGCCACAAATTTCTTCCTCTGCCTGTCGGGGAACACCCTATTTCCCAGCTGAGCCCCAGCAGCTGGAGCGCAGCCGCCTCGGAGATATTGCTGTCAGCACGAGACATAAAATGCATCAGAAGAAAATAAAACCCACTCAAAGCCATCATGGTGAAGGCAAATCCAGCTGAGAGGCAGGGAGGAAAATCTGTGGCCTGAGAGGAGTGAAAGAAAGGGCTGTCTAGAGAGTCCCATTGGGAAGAGATGCCGGGATGTTATAAAGACCCAAACTCTAAGTTTTGGCACCAAGAGCCGAGATCCACCTTTGTGAGTAGCACTGAGCCCACATTCAGCCCTTCTAGTTTTCTGGGTCAAAAATAAACCCTACACAAATAATATTTTTAAAAAAAGAGACCTCATTTTTACTTTGCTTGTTTTCTGCAGAACAAAAGGTGTTGGATGAAAGAAAGGAGAGGCCTGAGAAGGTGGGAATCTCACAAGCAAGAAGGACAAATTCAACACGGCCAAAAAAATCACATAGTGCCAAAGGAAAAAGGGAAATGCACGGGGGGAATTAAGAAATTGAGGAAGTAAGGTGCCATGGGAGGCAGTCCTGAAATCTACCTATGTGTAAGGCAGACAGGGGTCTTTACACGCACAATAAGTAAGGTGCGAGAGAAAAAGAAGAGTAAATAAAGAAGAATGCAAGAAATAAGAGTGTGCAAAGCCTGCTCAGAGATCTAAGGATTAAAAAGAAAACCTTCAGTAGAAATGGAAAACAGGGAGGCAACCAAACAAGAATATTCAGTCAGTTAAGGCTTGCAGGGAAAAGATAAGGGCAGCAAAAATGCAGAATGAGTTAATTATAGCCAAAGGGATTAAGGAGAATAAGAGGCCTTTTGCAAATATATCAGGGGAAACAGAAGCACTAGGTAGAAGGTGGGTCTGTTAATAATAGGTCAGAGTAGGGAAGGAAAATAATGAAGCAAGGGGACAAATCATGCCAACAGCAGTGTGGGCATCTTCCTGTTACCAGCCGGTCCGAGACCTCCAAGCCAGCACGACAGGTCCATTGGCTGAGACTGGTTTCAACCCAGAGACTTGCCATCCCCAAGGACAGATCAGAGCTGTCATCATAGCAGAGATAGGTATGGAATTGTGCCGTGAGTCTCCCCACACGGTGCCTGACACCTTCCCTGAAGGAGTCAATACATTTTCAGCCCAGCTTTTTGTGATGTAGGAGGCTGGAGAAAGGTCATACAGCAAGGCTAGGCCACATATGCAGCGTAATGGTGTTGGAAGAAGACCTGGTTAAAGCACACCCGTTAGTGACAGACTAACTGACCAACTAGCTGTGGGCTTCTCATCAACTCTTGTGCCTTGACTTGGCTGTTTCCTCTCCGTCTGCCTCGCTCACCCCCCTGAAAGCCATGAGAATAAAAAAACAGTAAATCCCTTGGGGCTGGAAGCAGGGATTGGCGAGTATTAGGACTTCGTAAAACTTGCATCTCACTGATTTCTGGACCAGATTCTCACCTCCTAAGAAATTTTGTGCAATAATTTAAAATATTTAAGACACGCACGCATTCCTGCCGTCAAGATTTTGGCATTTTCCCCTCTCCAGAAATAAAATTTGGCTCCAAATCCCGGGTTTCCCTCTCAGTTCCTACAAAAACCAAGAGGCTCACAGTTGGGAAAATTACAGCGGATTTCTGTTTTCTCAGAGTCAAGAAAGAACCGCCAGGCGATAGAAACTGTTCCACCCAGCTCTTTCACAGGAGGAAACCCATCCAGCTCCTCTCTGCCTGTGGGTGCGTCTTGCATAGTGGTGCCTTTCCTTGAACAAGACCCCTCAGGCACCCTCCAGCCCCCATCTGCCATGGACTCACACAGCGAAACAAAGGGCCAGCTCCTTTGTCCGAGGAGACAAGGTGCCAACCTGCCTGTCTCTGTTTACCAAAGGGAGGGATGTTAGCAGGGTGAGAATGGGGGGCTGGGACCATTGCTGGGGAGGGGGCCATTTGTCCTCTATTCCCGGCTCTCAGGTGCTTTCCCCTCCCTGCTGTCACTCCCTCGGATATTCACGTCTTGCCAGCCTGGCTTTTTGAAATGCTTTAAATAGTTATTTAGGAGGCTGCTGATTAAAGATAGATAGATAGATAGATAGATAGATAGATAGATAGATAGATAGATAGATAGATAGATAGATAGATAGATAGATGGATAGATGGATAGATGGATAGACGGATAGATAGACGGATAGATAAGCAGGCTCTGTTTCTGCAAGAAAAACCAGGGAACAGCCTCATGGCCCAAACTCCTGTGAGCAAATTCTCTACAGCTCAGTCCACCAAAGATACAGGGTGCTTTGACCCACGGATAACCCCATGGTGAGGTGGATGCACACACACAGCCAGTACCTTGTCCTTTTCTCTGTGCTTGCCTTTTCCCGCATCCCTACTCAGTCTCCTGCAGAGAACAGCCAGCGAGGAGATGCTTGGGGGCCGAGTCTTGGGGCAGACCTGGCAGTTACATCAGTAACAGCCATGTCAACATTCACTGCTTTGGGACGACTGCTGACAACTCACTGACAGTTTTCACCAGCGTGATTTTCTACCAAGATGTATCCCCACACGGGGTTGATCCAGAATAGTTTCGATCGGACAGGAAGGTGGCTGAAAGCCCTGTACTGGCGGAGGCTTTCACCTAGAGCACATCCCTGTGTGTACCTGCTGCACATCCACGAGAGCAGCATGGCCCCCCTAGCCACACGGTTGCACATTCAGCCACATGGGAAATGGGCAAACCTGGCCGGCAAGATGCACAGGACACTGACACCGGACTTTCCTTCCACGTTTATCCTACTTACCTTGGAGACCACACAAATGACAAAACCCACTGGTGACCTCCCCTTTTACCTATGTTGCACTTTACAGAATGAAGTCAGTGCTCTGTCTCCCTGCTGCTTCTGCACTTTCAAGTCAAGTACGTAAAACTACACAAGGAAGGAGAGGTTAAAATAACAGCAGTCCACAGTAAAGGGAATATACTGCACTTTATAGGTCTTCCCTTACACCACCACTTCTTTTACTGGCATGATCTCTGTTAGGTGTTATGTTAGAGGGAAGCCTCCAGGGACTTGCTCAGCAGATTAAAGGAGCTATAACAAACAAAAATATCTGCCGTTGTTTTGAATTGCACCCTCAGTCTGAGGAATGACGCACAGGTGATGCTTCTACAGGCAGGTATACATACGTTTGTTCCCCCACCTCCTGCTATATCTGCCCAGCAATATCACAACAGGAGCCCTCATGCTTCCTCCGTGCACTCTGGCACTCAGGGGCCCAAACAGGAGCAGCAGGATTGCAAAAGCATTGCTGCTTCCCTGGGTCAGCCCCTCCTGGAGCAGGGACAGAGTTTGCTGGCTCTTCTGACTCACCCAGCCTGTTCCTCCCCGGCACAGAGGCTTGCTGCAGTGGACATAACCTGCCCTGTATTGTATTTTTCTTCTCCTACTGAGCACCCCTCCTGTGTCTCCCAGCTGCCCGGGAGACGGTTTGTGAAATCCAGCCAGAAGGAGAGGTGGTAGTATGGGGAGGTAGAGCCCAAGCCAAGAAGCATCAGCACGGAAAGCAGCAGCGGTGGCGGAAGGCAGCGCTTTGAGTGATCTCATGAATCAGCCATGACATTATCTACAGTGAAATGCCTGGGAAGGGGTTTCCCATGTCCTACCCTGACCTGGAAGGTTGAATCCACAGGGGCCTGAAGGGCATTTTGATTGCCAAAGACAAAGGCTAAATGAGAAGGAAATGATATTTTATTTAACCTCTGCATCGGGGTGGGGGCCTGAGGGGAGGGTACAGGCAGGGGGGTGGTGACAAGAAGCTTGGGGTTAATACTGAGGATTCAGAACTGATAACTCGGTAACATATGGTCTTTCACTAAACCAGCGTGTCCCCCCCAACAAGCCAATTTCCCTTGACATGCTGTCAGTTGCTGCGGGGGGAAGGCAGAGCCCTGCATGCAGCGCAGCCTGCTCTGTCAGGGCTGTGCTCTGCCATACTAACGTGCTGTTCAGTGCCAATATGGAATTTCCTTTTGGGAAAGGGCTGCAATAATTGTCTCTCCTATTTACACAGCGCTTTCCAGACAACGTGCCAGAGGCTGGAGCCCTTATACAGGCAAAGCTCCCAGGGACACCCTGACTTGGCCTGAAAGCCAGCTGGGGTTCTGAGCACTTAGTGTGATGTAGGACCAGGCTGCAGGGCTGCAAACCTGTGGGTGCGGGGACCAGTTTTCCTGTAGGTGCCGCATTCCCAAAGTATGGCTGATGGCCATAAAAAGTCAACATCAAAAGGGCTTTGGAGTGGTGGTGGAGTGGGGTGGGCTTACCTCCTTGTTTACATGGCATTAGAGCTACAAAGGCTTTAAATGCTTTCCTGACATGACATTCCTGTAGGAAGTTGCTGTAGATGTCCTGAGGACCTAGGTGATCTGGTGGGTGGGTGGGGAAGGGCTATCTAGCAGGGAGGGACTGTGAGGGAAGGCAGGGGAATGCAACAGTGCCTCTAAGGGAAGGTGGGGCCCATACCACCCTGGGTGGTGGGCTTTATGCAATTACGCCCTGGAGGAGGGGTGGGCACCATAGCTGTGCCTTACAACCTGTGGTGCCAGCAAGGTGAGGCCTGGGTGGTGGAGTCCACTCTGGTCTTTCTCTGATGGGTCTGAGAACCCAGCTCTCAAAGCAGGGAAGATAATATGCATATCTGAACATCTCCAATTCTTCTGTGAAGCTCAGCCTTTCCAGGACAATTCTCGCTCAGTTTTTAGCCAACCCAGAGACACAAAAAGGGTGAGTCAGAGAACCAGAGGTGTGAGAAATGGCAAAGACCTTCACTCCAGATCATTTCCTCTGGTATTGCATCAGACCAAGTAGGCATACAATGGCACTTTACCACTTCCTTTGGGAGGTAGCTTCCATACCTCTTATGCACCCAGGAACAGGTTCTATTTTTCCAGCTTTCTGTTTCACTGTAAGTAGAAAATAGTCATGGATGTCATTATGAATTTTTACAGGTGCAAAGGACTTAAAAGTGACACCCCCTCCCGTCTTCCCATAGTACCAAAATATCACACGTCAAAGATCCTCCTGCTGAGAGCTGAATTCCCCCTTCACGCGAAGTTCAAGGACTGAAGCTTGTTCCAAGCATTTCTATTTCAGACTCTTGGTCTTTGACCAAATCATTACATTTCAGGCTTGTGCTGAAGACCTGAGGACCATATTTTTTTTTGGTACTCCCTTTGCACTTAGGGGCCCAGCCACAGCCCCCTGTACTAAGAGATGTTCAAAAGCAACATAAAACCTCAGCCTGTCCTAAGCATGTTTCCCCAGATATGTGTTTCCTTAGAGGTCCTGGATCCTTTGGGCACAGGTCAGGCACACACCAGTTCTCCAGCTCTGCTGTGTAGGGAACTTACAGCACAAATTGATCTGTGGGGAGCGTGACCCAAAGTGTCAAAACAGGGCCTTTAACATTTTCCACTGCCACCAAACCTGTTTGACTGAACTGCAGGTTAAAAAGGCATTGTGTCTATAATTGTTGGGCTTTAGAGAACATGTCTTTTCCTTTAATGAAATACCTTGCTCATTCCATTCGAAAAGGAACCAAAGACTTCTCAGGTTTATGATAAAGTTGTAAAAATTTTATTTACCCCATATTTCCTGCTGGGTTATTTATGAGGCATTTTGTCAGCTCTCATAAAACTGCCTAGTAAAATATATTTTCTTACAAAAAAAATAAAATCATTTGTGCAGAACATCTTGAGAGCAGCGAGGACAGAGTTAATGGGATACACACACGTTCTGACCCTGGGAGAAAACAAAACAGAACGAAAGCCAGGCATTGTTGTGCTGCATTAGTTAATAATAGCTTTAGAGCTAAAATCCTGCTCCCACTGATGTTACTGGAAGTTGGTCCTTAATATAAAATAATCAGAGAACCAGCTGCCATGAATTGCAGAACCCCCCAAATGAACCTGAAATGCATCAAAGCACCCAGAAAACACACTTCTCCCACTGGGATTTCACAAGAAACACCAGCTCAAGAGCTTTTTCTTAAAAATATGGTGGCTTAGATTTATGTAACTCAAGGATGGATGCAAGTCGTCACTCGGAGCTCAGACCCAAGGTTGCTTGATTGTTAATACAATAACTTTTACCTAGTTAAGGTTCAAGGTGCAAGAAATGAGGCTCCTTGACGTAAACCTGGAGGAAATTCCATCTTGGTGGTTGCTTTCGAATAAATACCTTGGGCACAGGAAAAGCACTACCCACCCTTGCCAGGCACAGCTGGGGTACATTTGCCTCTCTCGGAGCACAGCTTTCCAGTTTAGTGTCACGTGTTTGTTTCTGCTCAGTTCTCCATGGTCTAAACTTTTACATTTTTTTTCCAGCAGTGCTTGTGTTCCCTAATCCCAGTGGGAACCTTGAAGCACTACGTTTGTTGTGCAGCATTACCCCTAACACCCTTCATTTCCACCCTTGCAGCTTCTCTCCTGCCACACTTACCACTTGCAGATGAGCGTGACACAGGTAAAAAGTCCCTTCCATGTGGCTGCTCGGCCTGGCTCACTCAGGAGCTCAGCAAAGGTATTCTAGCTTGGAGGCACTAGGAATATAAAGGAAGCAAGAAAACAATGAATAAAAGGCAAAAATTTAAAAAAAAAAAAGGAGAACCAGGGAGGGTTGTTTTAAAACAACAGCTAGATGCTGGGAAGCGGTCAGAGGTCTTTTGTTCTGCGCCTGTACAGCATTTAGCACAACACAGCCCCAAATTACAGCCGAGCTCTTTGCTCCTGCTGCTGGGCAAAAGTAAAGAAGCAGCAGCTGAGAACGGGAAACAGGCAAGGAGCCAGGTTTGCAAAGGTATTTGTGTGTAAAGGTGCGGGGGGATATTTATTTATGGATGCTGGTAGAGGTCCTATTTCCTACGGGAGCCAAGGGGCATTAGGCTCACCGTTCCAGTGCTTTATCAGTGCCAACAAGTGTTATCTGTGCCTTTAGGTACAGGTAGAGCTGGCTTTACCACTCCTCTCAATAAGACTTGTGGGGTTTTTTTTTAAAGCCACTCTTTATCGGGGGGGTTGCTCTCTGTGTCTGCAAAATGCCTTTTGCATTGCAAGGTCCTGCCCGAAATCACACCACACATGACAGCATTTAGCAAGGCGACAGGCCCGGGCTGCTTTGGGCATATGCAGATCTCGGGACGCGCTTTTCTTTTGCACAGCTACATTTCTCGAGGGAGGCAAGGGGGTCAGGGGGGGTCTGGGTGACCCTGGGGCCCAGAGCTGGCCAGAAAGCCCCTCCTCAGACTACTGCTGGGGAGAGGAAGTGAGGGAACTAAACTGAGCAGGGGTGGCTCCCGGGAAAACAGCAAGTACATAAAGTGAGATGTACCTGAGCTTTAATGAGCAGTTCAGGAGCTGGCTGTGATTTTTAACAGACAGTTTAACCAAACTGGACCAAACTTCCTCCAGCTCAGCCCTGTCAGAAATGTCTAATACAACAGAAAATGTGCTCTACAACTGCTATATTCTCCCTAAACGGAGCTAAATCCATTACACTAACCCAGCAAGCAAATTCCAGTTGGACTCACCTGCAACATTCATCAGCTGTCTACAAATAAATGCAGAGGAACTCCAATGCAGAGAGTCTGGAGAGGAGAAATGTGTCTAAAGGCTCTCTGGATGTGACTGTAAGTGTTGAGTAGGTGGATATGGAAAAGGAAAGCCATTTCTACTCCAGATATCAAACAAGCTCTCGGGGAAATTCCTTCTACAGCTTAAATAATTTTAAAAGAAAACACCTTTGCCTCCCAATTTTCAAGAGGTTTTGGCATCCTTTACAACCAGCACAGTCGTTCGTTCCAGAATCAACAGTTTTGGTCAATGACTGACAAGGAAGGGCTGCTTTGCCTCAGCGCACCGGGGAGAAACCAGCAGACATGTGGCAGACACCTTATTTGCACTGGTGGGACTAACACTTTTGACTGGGCTTGCAAAAGGTGAGCTGGCAGGATGTTAGCATACTGCACGCTTTGACAAACCCCTGGTGATGAGAGAGCTGCTGGCATCCAGAGCAATTTGGCCCAGAGGGAAAGTTTCTCCCTTTTTGCACCTGACCATTGCTATTAACGGTGCAAATTCCAAAATTAAAAGTACAAAAAGCGTTTTCCTGTGGCTCCAGGCAGGCATCAGAACATAGGATGCTTAAGCTCGAGAGCTGGCATGGGTGTTGTCCTTAAGAGGGGAAACATAAAAGGAGGCAGATAGCAGAGATGTGCAATAGCCCACGCTGAGGTCTCTGAAAAGCTGCCAGTTATGGGTGTCCTTGTCAAATGACTCCAATCATACGAGCAGACACGAAGCTCATAGCTGCCCCCCTTCTTTTTTTCCCCCTTCTTTGCAACAGGCTGTGCTATTTCTCTTCCTCACTGGCAACTGGCATCAGTGACCAATTTATTCGCATCAAACACAAATATATGGGTTGTCTGAAGCCAAGCAGAACCCTCATCTACGGAACACTCTGGAGCTATTTAATAAAGTTTGGAGACCAGAGAAGCATCCAGGCTTTCCCACTGTAGTAGGAGAAGATGAAATTCTTTAATTGTTTGTGTTTGAGTGAAACTTATATAAAAAGAGGATTTGGGATTCTGAGGAAGCTTTAGCGCTGAGTCTGACCTTAAGCTGTGTTTCTGCACAGCATCGCACGCTCTCACACTGTGCTCCCAGCACCCGCTCTGGGAACTCAGCCCTCACTCACATCCCCTCTTACTTAGGCGCATGAAGGGGTTCAGGGAGGCAACAGTTATTTTATCCTATAGTTAGTACAGGATCTTTGGGGGCCTGTGGTCCAGGCAACTAAAAAGAAGCCGTGCCTCTCGTGGACAGACAAACATGCAGACACTCTGCACCCCATTATAGCTCAATTCTCCAGTTACGCAGAAGTCACAAAGTGGTTTGGATCCCAGACTACTTCTCTCATTGGGTTCTCTCCCTAATCACAATTTGAGCACATCTGCAACATTTAACCCATTCATCTCTCATTGTGCTCCACAAGGTCCTTAGATCCTCGTCGCAGGGCTCAGACTTTTCCAAAGAGCAGTAAAAAGAATAAGACAAATCAAGTTTAGCACGTGAATTTGAATGACAGAAATCTCATAGGACAAGCAATTTTCATAATTTTGTCCTGATTCAGGATTGAAGTTCAGTGAGTCTGGTAAATTGGCTGCTATCTGGACCTGAACAAGGTCCTACCTGCTTGAGATTCAACCCAAATTTGGAACTAGCGGTGACAACATGAGATCTAGGAATACAAGCAGAACAGCCAACAGCCCAGATGCCTGCTGGCAATGACAGGTGAAGGATCTGAATCTGAATTTCCTACAGCACAAGACAAGCTCATTAATGCTGTAGTCACCCTTTGTGGCAATCTTTATAAAGACAACCTGGCTTTGGGTGTTGTTGGGTTTGTTTATACGTTTGTTTGTTTAAATTGGTAGATAGGGGGACCACTAGGGGCTGTTTCAATTTTTTTAATCTGAAAAGCTTTACAGGGTGGGAACTCTGCCTTCCACCCTTCTTCACCTCACATTCACAAGTCACTCACAGAGATGATGAGATGCCTTTCCATTACAGGCTCCATGAATTTTGGTGTCATTCTACATATCGTAGCTCTGGGTAGAGAATATCATCAAAGCTGTGCCACAAGCAGAGGCTTGAAGGTGAAACACAGAACTATTCCTTTGGCTCAAAAGATGCCAAGATGCTTGGCCTCAAATTCCTTCTGGCACAGAGTAAACCTCACTGACAAGAAGACCATGTAACCACACTGACCATAGAGGAAAAAAAAAGTCATGACAGGACTGACTGGTTACTTCTTTTCCCCAAATTATCCTGTTTTTACCTGCTATATATCTATGAGGAATAACTAAAGAGACTGGGGCATTTCACTCTGGGAAGTAAACGAGTGAGAGAACGTAATAGAGGTCTATAAACTGCTGAGTGGCACTGGCAAAGGTGAATCAGGAACAGCTGTTTACCACCTTTTCTGGCAGAGGTAGGGAGCTACTAGGGAAACTGGGAGGAGGAGGCAGACTCAGAACAAACAGAAGTCAGTGTACACTGCAGCCTGGCCCCACTGAGTCTCTGTTTTGAAAAATAATCCTAACGAGGGCTACCAGGCCTGACGAGGCCCGGTTGAGCAAGCACTAACTCTCTGCATGCTTAACTGAAGTGCAGGTCTGGTTAATGACAGGGAACCTTTGTGAGAGGTTGCCTCAGCTGTAAGGAAAGCAGATGCTTTCAGTCAACCCTAAAAAATGAATTTTAGCCTTTTTGTTTCCTGGAAGTGACATACGAGTAGGTTATGAGCCTTCTACCAATCCTGGATGACAGCATTATTTAGCAGTCAGAGCATGGCATAGGTTGCTTCAAATTCTTGTGGCAATCCTTGTTTTACCACTAGTTTATCGTATGGCATTACAAGTCTTGGCATACAAAGGGCATCAAACCAACAACAGTCAGGGGCCTGTAGTCTAAAATTTGGTTCAACTTACCTGCTTCTAGATGAGAATGACAGCCTTTGCCTGCTGGTATCTCAGGAGCATGGGACTTCACCTAACACTGCAGAGGTTTAGGGGTGCCCAAGTGTTAATTGTGCGTATTTGAGTCAGACTGAGTAGATTAACCCCCAGCTTTTCAGGGTAAATTGGCAGAAGGCAGAACCATCTGCAAACTGACAGATGCAAACAAGGAGGGAAAAAGTTCAGTTCTGCATTCTGAAAGAAAATGCAAATTTTTATTTGGCTTTTTTTTAACTTGAGCTTCAGTGCCAGTCTTCTCTGATTCTACACCTTCTGGCACAGGAATGAAACCAGCCTAATCTCAGTAACAGGCTAAGGAATGCTCAGGCTTTCTGAAGTCCCAGCTCACTTGGTTAGCTGTATTTCTGAGACAGAGAAACAGCAATCTTTCTACTTTTAACATCAATAACACCAGTTATTCTCCCAAAGAATTATTATCAACAATTCCTTTGCTATATTTACAAAGAAGCAGGGCTATTCTTAGAGAAAACACTAAAAAAGCCATTTTATTTAGCTTTCTTGGCAGTTATACAAAAATGTAAGGAATGTAGTCAGTTAAAAACATCAAATCCCCAGCACGAGCCTATAAGAGCTTTCTAATGCATATTTACAGTATAGAAAGCAACCGCTTTCCTGTTTTTTGGAACAAACAGGGAACCTTCTCTTTTCCTCCTAGCTGTTCCTGAAGACCAAACATTAAGTTTGACACAGAATGCTGCTTTTAATGGTGCGGGTTGTAAACTTTTAATGCCTAGAAAATGGGACTTTATACTACAGCCTTCTTTTCCTAAAAAGGAATCGGAGGCAAATTTTACTGCTGGTTTTAGGAAAGCTCTGAATTGGCAGCCCAGGGTATCCAAATACTCCTTTAGCCACAGCTCGGTTTGCCATAGGGAACAGCAGTGCTAACTTCTTCCATGCTGCTCCTCGGCGAGGCAAGGACATGCACCCCGGAGAGGGAGGGACTGCTCAGGTCCCACAGTTCCACTAGTGGGACTGGGGGAAAAAAACTGTATTACCACAGGGACTCAGCTCAGTGTGGGGACACTGGGATTTGGGAACACAAGCAAGGAACCGCACCACTGTTCCTATACATGCAACAGCATCTCAGTACTTTGCTCCAGCCTCTGAAAAATCTCATCAGGAAAAATCTCTGTCTTAAGGGCATTACTTACTGCTTAGGAAGAAGACAGTGTGGCGCACAGAGGTCACAGCTTTCCTGGTGACACTGAAAACAAACAAACAAACAAAAGACATGGGTTATTGCTCCAGCTTTAGGCAGGGCTAATGGGTTCAGCTCTTACCTGGTGAAAATAGACAATGTTACTTGAATTGCAGAAAGCCCCCAAGATTTCCAAATGGACCTGATAAACATGCTTTAAAGAATAGTCTATTCCATGGGGAAATGAAGAAACTCAGTCTTTTGGGGATTTTGTAAATTAAATGGTATAGACAACATACTGCAAGAAACAATCCTCCACGGGTAGTGACACCGGTATTTGAGTTCTACCTCTTTTTCAGGTGTAACTCAAAAAACCCTCTAGTTCTGTCTTAAGTTTGCCTGTGTTGGAAGCCTCCTGGTCTCCTGAGCAGGCTTGAAATTAAAGATCTAGAAAGATTCCTGATCCCATTCCCCATCATACTCCTCTATCGCCTGTCCTCTGAATTGTATTACTGTTTGTTGCTATTCTGTTGCTAGCAAGCCTGTTGTTTAAGATACGTTTTTCAGCGGGTTCCTCCTGAACCTTCCTCAGGAAGATGATAAAACTGCCCTTGAAGCACTCTAAAAGTTTTTGTTTTCATAACCAATATCCATTGCATTCATTGAATTTCTCCAGATTACTGAGTATTTCCCATTTTCCCCCCACCCCCATCCTTATACAAGATCATGACCAAAAAGGATAAAATCCTTTCTTGTCCTGCACTGAATCAGTGCTCCAAAACTGGAAATGAGCTTGGCTTCCTTTACCCAAATAATGTTGGCCGCAGCCCGGATCGTTTCATCCTCCTCCCAACCAAGAGGGCCTCCCTCTCATCAGACCATTCAAATGTGCCACAGCCCTGACACCGCGGTGGGAGACAAATCTGTCATGCAATCATTTTGCAGCGCAACATGCCAGGGCCTGACAAATTAGCCCATCGCGACGCCCTGCCGCTCTGTTGGCATGTGCCACAAAGCAGTGGGAACACAGCTTGGCTCCCGCAACCCTGCCATGGCACAAGGCAATGCCAGGTCGGAAGGAATCCTAAAATGGCCCATAATCACACTGCAGTGAAGGGACGGGGCCTGGGGGAGCAATCACGCCTTGTGGCAAATGATGCAACCCCAACCAGGATTTCTATGGGCTTTTGTGATTTGTACCATAACCATATGCTTCTCTTTCCATTTCAGAGTGATGAGGACTGAGCAAGCCCTCATCCAGAGAAAACCAGGCAAGAAAACCACAGCAAGAGGAAACGAGAGACTCGTTCAGGCCTTTGGCTCCCATTTGCTGTCATGTAACAGTTTCATCATTGTAGGAAGTGTCAATAAGATACCAACAGGGTAAACAATTGTCAGACAGATTTTCACAGAGCCAGTTGACTGGACCATGGCTGCTTTGTACACAATGCCAATGCGGTGTCATTTCTAATGGAGGAATTTATACAGTGTAATTATGTCAGAATTTGCTCCAGGCTACACACTGTTGCATTATAAACCTGGCCATTGCCATGTGATTAGTCAGAGCTTTAAATAACACTGAAAGTAATTATATCAAGCAGGACGAAGAAAAGTGGTGCATTCCAGTGCTTGCCACACATCAGCCCCTGAAGGCGGTTACCTAACGATGATGTCCCCTTTATTGCTGGAAGTTTTGATACCTTAGGCCACATCCTGATCACCTGACTCACCAACAGTTTAAGGACCCTCTTAGTTTGGCCCCTGTAACTATGGAGCAAAGGGGACTGTATGTGAGTTCTGATAAGATCCCCAGATGACTGGATGTAGATGCGCGACTGAAATGCAAAGAGCATGGAGGATGCCCCACATAGTAGTACAGGGCCAAAGGGGCTTTGCATCAGAGAGATCTCCCTGCATGCTTGTAGGCGTAGGTGGATGTCAGGCACCCTGTCTCCAGTGGCCTGAGGGTTAAGGGCTTCTCCAGGGCTGGTCTGACTGTAAAGAAAGGGTGTTTTCCTCCTGATGGTGGCACTGGAATGAGCAAGGTTTCTCCAGGCCTGCATAAGCACTGGTATCACATCACCAGCGCTCTGCAAAAGTCAGGGCTCCATCCAGGAGGGGCAGAAGAAGGAACTGAAAGAGAAAGCAAGTGCTGGATTAAGGGTCAGCAGATCACAAGGTTATGTGATGCTCTGATTTTGCACTTTCTATCAGAAGAGCCCTGATAAACTGGCGTCCTTAGATCCCCATTTCCCAGAGAGAAAAACCAGATCCTTTGTTTCCCACTCCATGCTGAGCTTCAAGTTGTGTGAGGGGGATAAAACTGGCTGATATCTCCCTTGCTCTGGCCCTGGTCTCTTAGGGCTGCTACAAACTTCCAGTTCACAGCAGCTCTCCTGAGGGCTGTTACGATGGTTGGGAATTGTCATCATGCGGCATCTTTTAGGCAGCCTTGCCTGCCTTTATTCCTTGCTCCGTGTCACATAGGGTGTTTCCGCTTCGCTTTACCTTCCCTTTCCCGTAAATGCTCAGTTGGAGCTGAAGCAATGTGTGGAGTTTATACTGCTCAAGAGCTCATGGGATCTGAGGCATCGGAAATGTCGCAGCCAAGTCACAGTCAGAAAGGCTGCTATTGCTGGTGCCTTACAGTACCTGCTGTAGAGGAGGCTGAGACACTCAAGTGACAGACACACTTCTAGAAACCAGGTGGATAATTCATGAGAAATCCCCACTACTTCTGCTTCTACCTGGCCTGAGGAGCTACAGAGACCAACAGCTACTTGTGGTATCCCGGCATTTCTGCTTTTGTCTGGGATGGGAATTAAACCAGGGACTAGATCAATAATAGAAATAACAGAAAGGCAGAGAATTAGCTAAATCTTTTCAAATTTCAGCAAAAAAAGTTCCCCTTGGTTTTATGAGCAGACGTTCAGAATAGTTTTCACTTTCTCTGGACTGATTCACCCCGCCTCTTCCTTTGACCTGATGGAATGGTGACAGGTTTTGCATCCTGTTTCAGCTGCAGCTGAGCTCTGTGCAGAGGTGTCTGTCCACAGCTGCTTTTCATGGCACCCATCCAGAGGTTGCCACCTCTTCTGATCTGCCAGCGCAACTGTTTGTGTTGTCAACTATTTGTGTCACCACTTCCCCAGCTCTATCAAAACAGTCCTGCTTACAGAAGACCTAAATTAAATGGGCTTTAAAATACAGAAGGCATGTAGGTCTTTCACTGGGATGGGGCTAAGTGGTGGACTGCTGTTAAACAGTATGTTCAGGTCAATGCCTTGAGCAAGAACCAGGAGAAACATCCATACAAGATACATATGTACCAGCATTAAAAAAATGTGTCCGGAAGCAGCAGTTCTGCAGCATCCCTAGCCAAACTCTCTGCTGAGCGCTGCTGTCCTACGTGGTCTCCCTCTTTTCCTCTCCCTTTCTCACTGGACCCTGTAAAGAATTGCCTCAACATGTTGAACTGACATAAAAATAACCAACCAAAAATTACTTTCTTTTTGCTGCTCAGCATCCTGAGCAGGCTCAGAGCAGGATCCAGTGAGCGCCAGAGCCAGCATGAGGATGGAGGCTGCTGTGCAGCCGCAGCCCAGATACATTACTATAACAAGCTGCGTCTCTCTAGGTCTTAGTCTCAAAATCTGCATTGCCAAGCTGCTGTGAAAATAAAAGATGCTGCAGGCAACAGTGGAAATTGAACAGAGGTAAATTTGAGTTTCAAATGAGAGAAAGATGCAGGTGGGGTGAAGAACGAAAGGTGGTGAGAAAAGACATGCATTTTTTGAACAAAGCACCAGTGTTTTATAGGACAGGGTTTCTCCTGAGTTTCTTCAAGTCTAATAATTTTACATCCACTTCTGGATGGTAATTCCTAGTCATTTTACGTCATGTCATCAACAGTTCTAATGGAGCCAGCATTGTAAAACTTGTATTTATCAAACGTGCAGTCACATATGTGCACACATTGTGTCTATCAACTGTGAAAAAGGAAATAAAAAACAATACCCTGATCACATTTTCCATCTGAGATGCTTTGCCTCAGTGTAAGTAGTTCAAAAGTATAAAAACCCAAATCTTAGGTGATAAGTAAACTCAAATGTGGGGTTGGTTGGCCTGCTGTGATTTTACCTTCAGCACCACCCTGGTCTGGAATACCTGGACGTTCACCTGAACTTGATTTTCATTTTGAACTTGAAAGGGTTTTTGACAGCAGGGGTGCTTTTTGCTAAGGGCTCCTGGTTGTTTGTTCACAAGTTTGTCATACGAGTGGAAATGTCACTCAGCACCGTGCGAGGGATCTGGGAGCACACGAGTGCCAATTCTGGCTAGAGCTGTGCTGCTCTGACCGCTGGGATGGTGAACTAGCAGTCCTGGTCCATAGTGGCTGTGCATTTGGCTGGCTCCTTACCAAAGCAGAGCACTGAGAAGTGGTGTTGGCTTAATACTGCCAGTACCCCAGGCTATCAAACCTGTCTCACCTAGCAAACAGGGCAAACCAAGCAAGGCTTCACTGAGCCACTTACCTGCTCTATACCACAGCATTGCTGGGCACGGCAGGTGGGCGATGCTCCAGTTCCAAACTCTGCTGGTGAGCCATGGCTCCAGGGGCCTTTGGGCTGGTCCAGTCCCTATTCTGAGACAGCTTGGGGAAGATTTCAGGGATCTTCCCACTTCTTCCAGCTCCCCTGCTTGAAGGAGAAAGAGAAGTAACTTTTCTTACACCTTCAGGCTTCTATTAATAGCTGCAAAAGTCGCTGTGCTATGTCAGCCTGGGGCAAGGCAAAACCCCACTGCACAGGACCTTGTACTTGCAAGAGCAAGCAGAACAAAAGACAAGCCAAAAATATGTGTGGGCACAGATGTCCCACATTACAGCCCAGTATTCCTCTTCGAAACACCTCAGCAAGTTCTTGGTGACCATGGCTCCCAGATGAGAGAGGGAGCTTTTGCTCTAGGGAATGACCCAAAGACCTGAGAAGACAGTGCCCAGCCCCAGAGGGCTGCTGGGCTGTCACTGAGCCCCTGAGTTCCTCTGGTTCCTCCAGCAGCACCTGGCACCGTTTTGCAGGGGAGTGAGTGAGGCCAATCAGCCTCCAGCTCTGGGATGTGCCAAATTATTTTTGTCCCTTTGACATGGAAAGAGCAGATCCCAGAAAAGCTGAGGGATGCACAGGCTGTCAGAAGAATCAGTTGGTGCCAGAGGGAGACTTTGGGACTTTAAGCCTCAAAGGTAATAAGACCTCCATAGTGGCCTGCACCAGGGATGTGAAGTCCCAGAGAAGATGGATTCATCTCTGCCACCTCTCCAACACCAGATTTCTTGTGTTGCAGAGATGTCAGTGGTTTTCGGGAGCAACAAGGGGGATGGCAGCACTTTTGGGGTGGGGATCTCGCATGCGCCCTGCTTGTGCCCCACAACCATCCAACTCAGAGGGGCTGCGGGAACTAGGAGGTGGCATTGAGCGTATTTGTGGAGACTGTGTGCCAGTGAGAGGACAGAGCTGGTGCCCGCACTGTATCCAAGCAAGAGAAAAGAAATGGAGAAAAGTAATTGTTATATTCTCCTATAATAAAATGGTCTAAAAGGTACATTGAAGTGGCTTTGCCCCTTCTCGTGAGCTTTTCTGAAACACAGTCTGTGGTTTTGAGTGCTAAAAAATTTAAATCACCATCTGTGATGGATGAGACATGAGGATGAACTGGGGCAGCCAGGTGGGACAAGTGGAAGGGATGTGCTGAAAGGAGAACAGGAGGAAGAAAAAGGCTCACCGAAGAAAAAAAGAAGAAAAACCAGCGGAGGGAGAAGGCTGTGGTGTGGCAGAGAAACCCTTGCAGTGACAGTGCCCTGGGAGCCGCAGCCAGCCAGCGCGACTCGCTCCCGGCCCCCAGCCTGGTCCAACTGCAACAACATCTGTTACACTTGAGCTCTGCTCAGTTAGTGGCATGTTTGTTTAATTGTGGGCCTGGTTTGTTATTTTGCTTCCCATTAGGAAGCTGAAGAAAGGAGGAGGAGGGTGTTTTCATTCTGGGGAGCATTTCGCCAGGACAATGAGGTTTTTTTCCATGGCACTGGGTAGTCAGAACTAGCTGTACTGCTCCTCACGACAAGGCAGACGCCTCCAAAGCCCATTGTTCAACCTGATGCATTAAGGGCTCTCACTTGTAATTTTGGCGCTGATTCCCCTCTCCCATTGTGTGAGCAGAATGGGCTGAAAAAGGAGAGTCTGTCCTTTTTATCCGGCAGCAAGAAAAGGAGGCAGCAGCAGTGGCAGCGGCTCCTCTGCCCGCGAAGGTTTTCACTCTCCTGCAGCAGTGGTGGGGAAAGGGAGGGGGTGGCTTTGAAAGCCTCCCTGGTAACTCCCAGTAAAGTCACCCAACTTTCACTCTCTGTTGTAGCTCCTTGGCCTCCCTCCAATTTTCCCAAATTCATCACTGAGTATTTTGGAAAAATATGACTTCTTCCTGCCTGACTGCTCAGGCTATTTTTTTGTTTTAATAAAAAAAGAGAATTGTTGAAAGGGGAATTTTCTAGTGCTGGACTGACAGCCCTGAAGACCAGTACTCTGCTTCTGCGCTCACTGCAATCAGAGCATGGTAGGAGCAAACTCCCACACCACTGTTCCCTACCAGTGAGGCATTTTGTTTCTAACCTGGATCAGACCAAGGCAGTGCTGTCAGAGGACTTCCCATGACATGGACATCTCCTTCCTATGCCAGGGTGATGGTTTGGCTTTGTCCAAGCCCCCAGAAAAGGTTTGGGCTTGTAAGAGGAGCTGGCATATGCAGGCGTGCCCTGTTGTGCTTGTCTTGCTCAAAGGCAGGACAGATGACCAGCTGACTCAGAACCAAGCACAGACCTATATAGTGGTTTGACACGAGAAAACACGTCCTAGCAGCAACGGAGACAAAAGAGCGTCAGGAATGGTGATGGGTCAACAGGGCTTTGTACAGTACAGTTCTCAGGTTCCTTCATCATTGCTCAAAACTAGAGACCCCAACTCAAACCGCTGGACCTAGACTTTGTATCTACTGCAGCAACACGTTGAACTCACAGGGAACACTGCAGACATCTGCTTTAAAAGTAAAACAAAAAACCCCCTTTCCTTAAAATTACGGATGGATTAAAAAAAACCCAAAAACTGAACATCAGAAGCTTAAATATAAACTTAAATTAGTAAACAGGCAATACAAACAGAGCCCTGACTTTGCAAACATTTACATATGCAAGAATCCTGGGCACTCAGAGCCTGAGGGGAAGGATCATGTGTCTAAACATGCTTATGCCGGCCAGCATCTGCCAGGACAGGGCCTGACACTGTAAACGCTCCGGGGCGTGCGCTGTCCTCTCTTGCAGCTCTACAGCAGGGATCCACTGCTGAACTCCAGTAGGAGCCCACATCTGCCCAGAACCTCATTAGCAGAAAGAAAATCCTGAGCAAGCTGGACAAAAACATCAGAAAAAGCTAGGAAAAATGTACAGTTATGTCAGAAGAGAGATGCAGATGCTGCAGATGACTACAAAAATGATGACTTCCCACCTTCAGTTTTGCAGACTCCAGAGTGTCCAGCCCTGCTTTGGTGAGGCTGTGCTGCCTGTGCCTAGCCTGTCCCCAAAAAGAGGACACAGCCGTGTCTCGGTATGTCATGCGGACCCCAAACCTCACCCCAGGCCTTTTGGCTCCATGTTACCTTTAGAAAAGGACTTTCCTTGGCTGCAGTTGCAGGACTGCAGGTGATCCCCTGGATGAAACCTGCACTCTGGTCACAGCTGGGAGCCTCTCCGTGCCAGCAGCGTTCAGAGCTCGGAGTTTGAGCTGAGCTGCCCCAACCGGTGGAGGTTTGGGCAGAGGACTGCTGCCCCTTTCTCATGGCTCTAGGAGGGCAGGGTCTGACCTGGGGAGGGAGGGGGGGACATTTTCATGGACTTTGTCCCCCAGCACTTCAGGGGAAGTATTGCCAAATTGTGGTAGGAGCTTTACACAACTAGGAGTCTTGCTGCCAACTATTAAGACTCACTTTACTGAGCTAATTCTGTCTACCTTCAACTCTAATTAGATGCCTTAGCCATTAGAAACTACAGCTTCGTGGCCCTCAGATCAAGAAATATCCATGGGCAATGGAGGACTTGTGAGGTTTGCTCATTTCTAAGAGCTCATCTCTACTGGCTTCAGCTACAATTCAACAGCAACGCTGGTATGGCAGGACTCTCTCCTTCCAAACATATGCCTTTTACACTGCAATCACCACCTTGCCATGCCGGTCTCAGCACACAACCTTGAGGGAGAGGAGGCATCATCATACCTCCTACCTTCACAGAGCAGCAAGTCCTCCTCCATCGCCAATGGCCTCCACTAGCGTCAGCCAGGTGAAAACAGCAGCGTCTTTTCCTTGCTGGAGCCACACACCAGCAGGCTGACCTGGTACAAAACTCCCCTCTGCAGGGCAGAAGTCCAGCCTCTGCTTTTGTCAGCCCCAGCTTGCTTGATTTTCTGTACAATGAGAGATGTAGCCTGCTAACCCATTCCAAGGTGGTGGAAATCTGTAGGTGCTGCCAGCATGGATGGTTTAAGACACGGCAAGTAAACTAATTTGGGATCTGGTGGTAGAATACTTTATGGGCACACTGCAGCTCCCAGCTGCGTGGGCACCAGCTTCCATCTCAGCTGGTGACAAGAGGACCATCGGCACAACAACCCGTGGTCAGAGGCTTGACAGCGGTGTAACTTAACTTGATTTTAAGGTCTGCATGGAGCGAATATTAAAGCGAGGTCTCCATGCTGCAGGGCTAACTGAGCCGGGAGACTCGGTTACAGAACAACTGTCCATTAGCGCAAGAGGCAGTGCAGATGCTATCTAGCTGTGGTATTATCCCTTGCTGTTCTAACTTAGCTTTGGACAGTTAAGATCTTGATGACATTATGAGCGGGGCTAGGGGCAAACTGTGGCCACAGCCAGATTAATAGCGCACACAGGGCCTTACTCGGGAAGCGCTGTCTGCTAATGCACTCGCTGACTGCTATCGCTGCTGCTCTCCTGGACTTTCCTATTCCTGCACCGCAGTGCGGTGCCCCGTAGCTGTACCAGAGCTATCGCTTGCAAACGACCATGCTGAAATAAGATAGATTTTAATAAAGCGGTGAAGGAAAGCACATCGCCAAGTTACACCCCCAGCCATAGCGAGCGAGCGGCAGAGATGCGTTCATCGCTTTGCCAGGCATAACGTGTGATGGCAGGATAACCTCTTCCATGGCGTTCAACCTCCGCCTCCCACCAAAGTATTTACCACCCTCCAGCCGAGGGGCGTGTGATGTTTGCTTAAGCGCAGGCTGGTTTCACGTTTTTGCAGTGATATGATAATTGCGTTTAGATAGCCCTGTCTCTCTCTGCTGGGCTTTTCACAGGGCTCTCCTGGCCCCCAGCAGGGCTAATTTAAAAACGGCTCCACTCTCAATGACATGCCGCAATGTTTTCAAAAAGAAACAACCAGCAGTGGCTCCCTGGAAAAATAACAAAGGGACCCAATTACAAGCAAATGTGTTGAAGGGTCCCGGGGCCCTCTGTGGGCAAATTAGGGCCAATTAAAGGTCAAAATGATTTAAGGTATAAGGACAAGAGAGGGAAGGGAAACAATTGGTCAGATTCTTGAACAGAATAAGCGTCTGCTGCTCAGTTTGAATACCTTCTAGCGCCCAAACGGTGGATAAGCTTCAGAGCTGGGGTTATATCTGATTTTTAGAGCGGGTAATTTGTACTTGCTGTTCCATCTATGCTTAGGAAAGTGCTTGGTGTTCTCAGTCAGCTGCCCACCTCCAACGAGCCCCCTCCAGGCCCTGGCACATGGCAGCCCCCGTGGCCCCCATGCAAGCTCCAGCCCCGTGGCAGCGGCAAGTGGACAAGTTTTATTGTCACCTGCAAGCTGTGGGGAGGGTTTGTGCTGGTTGTCACTACTGAGGGGCAGAGGGGTCTCAACATAACGCTCCACGATCACCACCAGCCAAGTCATGGCTGGGGCTTGGGCCAGTGCTTTTATCAGGTTCATTCAGCCCAGCTTAAAGTTGGGCATTTTCTTTGGAATGTGCTGTGCTCACTGGAAAGTTCGATGGCTCCCCAGGGGAAATGGTGACCTGCTGTTCTGCATGACAGTCCTGTCCTGTTCTCCTGTCTCCCCTCTGGCCACACTGCTGCAGCTCTAACCTCTGGCTGGACTCCTGTCAGCTCTGCGACCTGTCAGCACACCCGTGGGCAACCTGGCCATAGTTATTTTGGGCAGATGCACTGCTGAGCTTTTACACCCGTCTTCTTGCGAAGGTAGCTTGAGATGCAGGAATGGACATAACTCTGAGGTCCAGAGGCTGAGAGATGATGCTTAACAACATAATTTTTTTTATTTTTCTACTAGCATTAGTAGAGAAGACTTGGGCTGATGGTTTGGAAACGTTTAAACAGTTGTACTCAGCTGAGGCTCACAACCCTCCTGCGTGAAACCACCTTCCCTCCTGCTACCCAGGTTTCCAAGCAAAGGGAAAAGCAACTTTCCCCTGACCCAGTGGCAGAGGGAGGACCGCAGCCTCTCTCACTAGAAACTCAGTGCTGTGCCCTAGTAGATAAGATCACCATTACCCACCTGAGAAAGTTGAAATCTCATCTAGAAATGGTCCAGCAGATGAATCTGTAAAAGGGCTGGGGACTTCATACCAAGTTTCCTTCCAGGATCAGTCCCTCCGCCTGCAGCCAATACAAATACCCCAGCAATGCTGCAACAAAGACAACATGATAAATACTTTCACCAGATCTATTTAAAACCAGAGAACATGTTCAGCCTGCTGTTTTCTGTTGAACATTACGGAGGAGATGGCTTTCTCATTGTCATTTTTATCCAGTAACAAAGAAGCCTGGAGAAGATTTGAACTCCCAATTTCTCCTCGGCATCTCCTGTGGTTCACTGTGGAGATCCTCACACTCAAGAGAGTTAAGCTGCAAAGCGAGGAGCACTCTGCCTGCTGCAGGAGAGAGGGATTGCAGGGGGGGCTGAACCCTGGTAGAATAAGGTGAGCACAGTACGGTTTTTGGCGAACCCCCCCTCACAGGGTGATCCAGGTCTCATTTCAGATTCATCTGCCCATCACTGTCACATTTTAGTAGTGGATTGAAACGTAAAGACATGAAGCTTTTCTTTTTCCTCAACAAAGAACAGAGGGGTCATTTGAAAAAAGTAATCTGGATTTAGATTTCACACATCCCCTGCAGAAGAAGTGCTGAAATTTGGGGAGACACTCAGAGCAAAGAAGTCCTGACATAACATTTTGAATAGCCCATGCTGCTGGTTGGCTTTTCTGTAAGAAAGCAAGTAAAACCATTCAGAGAGAAATGGCACCACCAATGCTTTTACTCAATTATTCATCATCCCATGACATCTTCATCATCCCCTACCTGAACTGTTTGGAAACAGCTGATATTGGTGACACATGTCCATGGAGACTTGGTTAAAAACCCCACAAATAAACCTAAAAAAAAAAAAAAAAAAAAAGGCAAACAGTTTAAACCCATCTTACAAATAGCTCTAAAACATCCAACTCTGTCCCATCTCATCCTGCCCCCTTCCTACCATCTCCAGCTGGAAAAAGAGACCATAAAGCAGTTTTGTGCAGTCACATGTAAATCCCCTGTCTCTGTTAAGGCAAGAGATTAGCCTGTTAACAAAGTTACCTTGTCACCTACCCTGCTTAATCCTTGCATTTCAAAGTGTAATTTTATTGAGCGCCTTGGAGCTGAAATCTGGTGTGTGTTATTTATTTATTTATGCAGTTTAATCGTTCACTACTTTTTTTTTTAATTCACCTGGAGCTCAAAAGATTTTTTTTTTTTTGCCTTACTGAAACCACTGACTTTTGAAAAGGCTGCGCCTCTGCCATTTGTATTAATTTTAATGTATTTATTTAACCCTTCAGGGGCTGAGGTAGTGCAAAGACACCCGCCCCCCTTCTCCCCCTCTCCCCACACCTTTCCGAGACAACAGTCAGACAGTCTCCACACAGTGCCCTACGACTGGTGGTGCAGTGGAGTATCCTGGCCATAAATCTGTCAATACAAAGAGAACAACACGCACACAAAAAATGTTGCTAAAACCAAGAAATGTAGCATAATTACAGGTTCATTACTGCAAACAAAAGCATCCCCTGATCCCACCCCTTTGGCAGGGACAGGAGCAATTCAAACAGGCTCATTATGTAGTTACCTAGCCAGGGTCAGAGCCTCCTGAATAGCTGCTGTGGCTCTGCTTATTATCCGGCCCCGGACGCTGGGAATGCGCCTGTTCCAGCCGTGGAGGTGCAAGAGCGCTGGGAGCAGCGAGGCTCCAGGTCTGCTCTCCCCTCCCTTCCTACCTATTGTTATCTCTGTCCTCAGAAGAAGATCTGCCTTTGTAGTCGCTTTAAAGTGCGTTTAGCCATGGTGAAAGGTGCCGGCTTGACAGCGGTGGAGACTGAAGTCTTGTGCTTGTCTGCCCAGCGGGTACAGCATGAAAAAGGGAGACTGGGGGCAGCAGCAGGCACGGGAAGGGGAGCAACAGTCCCGGCTCCATTGCCTGCTCCATTCCCCCTGCAAAATTGCCTGCTGGAAAGCCAGCTGGCCGAAGCGCACGGTTCCCACAGTCCATCCAGCAAACACCTCTCTGCTTGGAAACAGCTCACACCTATAACCTGGGCTGGAAAATCACAACTTCCCAACTCATCCCAGATTTCCCAAAAGTTTGGGGGCATTCCCAACACACCAAACCAGCCTGCTGCCTCAGGCCAGCGGCCAAAACTTTTGCCCAAGACATCTCCTCCAGCCCTGTGCAAGCCCACGCTCCATCCCATCCCTCCTTCCCCACACCCAGCTGCTGGCAGATGCATGAGCAGCCCAGGGATGCAGCCGGTGCTTTTTGGACGTTTCCAGCCTGGGCTCCCTTTCTCACCGGGCTGGGAAGCAGCGTGAAGTCCCCTTCGACACCACATGCCCCTTCCAGAGCCACAGCTTCCCTCTCCGGTGGCTGAAGAATTGAGGAACTCCAAACGGCACCGCTGAATATTCAGGGAACCTGACAGCCCCCCTTCCCCTCCGCCTGCAGCAGCGGTGAGTGCCGCTAGCGCGCCCACGCCGAGCCTGCCTCCATCTATAACCCAAATGTCAAAACATTTCCTCTTGCAGCCCCATTTGGCTCATGGTAGCCCCGATCCCAGGTCCTAGTCACACTGCTTTTGGGGTCTGCCTCGCCGATCCATTACTGTCACCGCCCCACTGTGCGCAGATAAGAATAGGCTGTTTCTTCTGACTCATTTAGCTAAAACAATGGAGCCACCAGAGGCCAAATGAATCCCTGGTGACTTCAGCGGAGTTACACCAGGCTAAATTTGGTCCCAAGCGTACAATTAGCACAGAGGAGAGCGCAGTGTCATGACAGTCTTTTGGCTCTTCCTCCAGGCTCCCTTCGCCAGGCTCGCCCCTCTCTGCTGAGCGGCTGGGTGCTCCCTCGCAACCACCTCGCCGCTCACAGCTTCCCATTTCTGGGCACTGGGAAGGGCACCCTGCAAGGGGAAAAGGCAACTTATCACCAGCAGGTTTTGCCTGGGGAAGGGCAGATCCTGTTACCCTTGGTGGGTAGGAAGAAAGAACTGGTCCTCCCCACCTTGGACTTGCGAGGAAATGAAACCCGTTCCCTGCGGAGATGTGCCTGCAGGCATCCCTCCAGCGCTGGGCATCCTCCCAGTGCCTCAACTGGCTGAAAGCCTCACTCAGGTCTAGTGTCCAGTCCCCTTTATGGCCACACAACAGGCCTTTAAACTCAGCCCTTATCAGCCTTTCATCATCATCATCAATTTTGCAGCAACCAGACTCCCTCCAGTAATAGCTAAGCCACTGAACTACACTTTTCCAGTGTATTTGTATTTCAAACGCTGAGAAAATGCATTGGAAATCACAGAGGAATTTTCTTTGGCGACTCTCGGCCAACGAGGCGCTCCAGGAAGGGGAGGTATCACCCATCTACTCCCGCAGCCACACAAAAGTGCTGGGCCCAAAAAATAGAAGGGGCAAAAATAAATTTAAGAAAAAAAAATATGCAACTAACCAGACCTTTTCAAGGTCTCCAGAAACACTTCCTCAAAAAGATGGTTTTGTGCGTCAGGCGTGAGCAGAGCCTGGATCGCAGAGCTACTTCCACTCACTGCTCCGCAGCAAGGTGCAGGCAAAGCCGCGCTGCCAACGGCCCGATGCAGGATCCGGGCTTTGCTCTAACTCTGAGAAAACTCCTGCTAACCTCAGAAAGCGCGTGTGTGTGTGCGTCAGAAATAAAGCAATGAAAAGGCATCAAATAATTTAAAACAAGAAAGAAAAGGGGAACAAAGAGCAGAGTGTGGGCCTGGAGAAGGTCTGTGCTCGGTGCCTCCCTCCCCGTGTCCCCCTGCCCCCTCTGGCTCCACAACCCAGACCTTTTTCAAACATACAGACTTCTCATTCCTTTGACAATTCTTCAAAGGCTCCAGGATTCAAGGGAACTTCCTGTTTCATCGCAAAACCTTGCTTTCTTTTCCTTTTCCAGACTATTAAACCCCACGCTAACGAAGCGGTGTTTGCCGCGTGTCCGATGACCCTGCCTGCTGCGTGACATTAAAGTTACGCTGCTCAAGGTGTTTTGGTCCTTACATCCCCCTTCTGACCCCCGAGTTTACTGCAGAACAAAGTCTTGTTAAGCTCAACACTGGAAAAATATATTTCCTCCCTCACATGCCCATAGCAGTTGTTTTAGCGTTGCATGGGGTTGCGTGTATTATTTTGTTATTGCAGGGTTGCTGGTGACAACTGATCTGTGCGCACTGCTTTGTTATTGTAGGGTTGCTTTAAAATCCTAGGCTCCCGGTCTTAGTTTCATTTATTTATTTTAGGAAAAGGTAGTTTTAAGGGTTGAAAAATAAACATGTTTAAAGACATACCAAGACACAGCGAAGAGATGGCGCGGGGAGGAAATCCTGTCAAACCTGGGGCCTCGCCGGCCTGCGCTGCGCCCCTCCAGCGGGGCTGTGTCCTCGCCTCCTGCTCTCCTGCGACCCGCGGCCTCCTGGCAGCAATGACTGACTTCTGATACTGGGTATTTTTGCAGTGCATATTAAAGCCACTGTGAAAACAGCATGGCATTACCAGTTCTCAAAGGCTTGAGTTACTGTAAAAATCTGCACCAGACATGAGGTTTAAAAGTTCAGATAAAGGAAGAGGTGGAAGGAGAAGAAAAAAATGTGGGAGAAAAGGAGCGAAGTGCTGACTTGAGTGATGGCACACGGTGATGGCTTTCTGTGTGACGAGCGGGCATGGTCCCTGGGCAGCATCTGCCGCGCTGCTGGGGAGCACCCGGCAGGGCTGCGTGAACCCTCTTCTCTGGCTGCTAGTGGGTGACCAGGCAGCAGAAAGCCCTTTGGAAGTCACAAAAATTCATCCCAGCACCCAGCTCACCTACAGCATCCCCAAAACCTCCTGAAATTTGTTCATTTAGGACTAATGGCAGAGTCCAGTCCTCTCAAGGGGAGAGCACAACAGTACATGGGCCCAGACTCTTGCCTTGCCCCAGAGGCTTGTTTTCCTCATCCATTAAGGGAAGAGGAGACCAGATAAATTTGGCAGTACTGGGAAGGAGCAGAAACACGTGTCAATGCACCCTTCCCAACAGTGCATCCATGGCTCTGCTGTGAAAGGGGAGACTGAGAAGACAATGAAATTAAGGGGAGAGACTCCTGTCAAGCTAAATAATTAAGTCCCAGGGTACATAATTGATGTGGTCTTGATGTGGACCCTAAATCATTTACAAGGCTGGTGTGTAACCCAACGTGCAGCTCCGGCATTACAACAAGCATCCTCAGCAGCAGGGGAAATCGAATGGGGCACCTCAGGTGTGGGTCATGCCAATGGGGACATCCCCGTGGAGGCATGGCTGAGTTGGGGGGCTCCTCCTGCCTGCCCCTGCCCTTACCCAGCTGCTGTAAGTGGGTTGCTCACCACTGAGTTCATCCCACTTGCCTGGTGTTATGCTTTGGCGAACAAGAGCAGCTCCACCAACCCACAAAAGAGGTTCCCATGGCAGGACAAGGTGGTACGAGAGGGAGATGCCGCTGTTTCTCTGCTGAGATTTTTCAGCCAACTTCAACTGAGCCCAACCTCAGCTGAATCTTGAACATCAGCACAAGCTCCCCAGCACCATCTGTAACATACCCATAGTTTTTTTCCCCCACCATCAGAGAGTCAAACTGGGGCTTACCTGCAGCCTGTGCACCAGCTATGCTGAATACGGAGTCCCCAGCCATCGCCACTTGGGAAAAGCTCTTTCAAACTGCTTCTCTCCCCACAGCTATGCTGATCCGTGCCCCTAACCCAGAGAGATGGAGCAATCAATACACAAATGAACCACTGGACAAAACAAGGCCATCAGGGACAGGGTTGAGCTGTGGAGACAGTCCCTGGAGGTTCGCTGCCTGGGCCGAGGCGGAGGATGCTGACCCTGCAGCTGACTACACTAGCCCATAAGAAAGACATCAATCTTCAGGGCTTTTTCCACTGTCAGTCATCCACAATGCTCTTTCCTGCCCCGTCAGTTGCAGAAGTTCAAATGGCACCACACATCCCTATTCTGGTCTTTTTTCTTTTTTTCTTATTTTTTTTCACCTATGATCTTTTTACACTCTATCATCAAGAAAAGCTGATTTTACCCTTATGCCATCCTACCACCATGACACCTGCCTTTCAAGAGCACCAAACATGCCACAAATCTCCTGGGTACCACCAGCCACCTGGTTGGGTGACAAGGCACCCTGAGCACAGAGCAGGGGCACAACTGAGGGCTGTCTGCTGTCGCGCAGACTGGCCCAGAGACCAGCATGCTGGCTCCACACTGAAAAATATCATTGTCCCTCCTAGCTGCCCCCTAGTCCCAGTGTTTTGACAGTCGGCTTGATAGGCTGAGTGTCTTAGCAGAGTCACCCAGAGCCCCCGCCAGCTCCCCTCCACCCCGTGCCCACCCCAGGCATGCGCCGTCTGCCTGACACTGCCTACAAACTCTATTAGCTTTGTAATTAAAAACAGCTGTAATCTGATCAGGTGGAGATCACGGTTACAAAATGAAGGAAGCCATTAGCAGGAAATGTTGTGGTTCAGGCAGACATCAAATCAGTTTAAAGAGATTGGATTTCATTGTTTTTATACAGTTACTCCATTACTATAATGCACTGGGTCCATTTAACCGGCTGGCTCGGAGGAGTGCTCATAAGGCAGTAGTGACATCTATGTGAAATGAACGGCATAAACAGCAAACTCTGAAGAGATAGCAGCGAATTTACACCCCTCGCTATGCAGTGAATATTAATGCACCGTGAGCTGCCAGAGTGGGCTTGTTTTGGGGGGCTGGTTTCCTCTCCTCTTTCTCAAACTCCCATCAGTGTTGCTGGCACCTCTGCAGGGCTGGGAGAGCCGCCCCACAGCAGGGATCGGATCCACGGACCTTTCCTCTTCCCCCCAGCCACAAACCAAACCACGGGTCCAGTTTCTCAGTAGCGAGGTAGAGTGAGAACTGAAACCACAGCAGCCACATCGCTTCGCTTCCTCCCGGCCTCTTTGCCCCTGTGTAAACACCAGCCAGTCAAGCCAAAAACTGGAGATTGAAATATTCAGGTTCTCACAAGAGATNAAAAGAAAAAAATTAAAGAGGGAAGCAACCTGTGTTTGAAAGCATCAGACTCTGGCCCAAGCGAGGTGTGTGATGTGACCCGAAGCATTGCCATCAGGAGGGGCTCTTTGCAAAAGCTGCTCCTGCTTCAGTCCTGCCCTGAAGCCTATAGCCAAGATGAAGCGTAGGTACCTACATCAAGAGGCACATGGTGGCCCCTGACTTCTCCAAGGCTGACAGTGGTCGCTAGAGGAACAAGAAGGGCAAAGGGTGGGGGTTTTGCAGTATTTTGAGGTTTGCACAACACCAGTGGAGATGGGGCTGGTGAGACGATCTGGACCAGCTCGCTGTGAAAAAAGCACAGCCAGAGGAACGTGATGTAAGGGCTGCGCTCCTCTGATTTCATCCCGTCCTTGGTGTTGGTGAGCTGCCCATGCTCTGAGAGTGGGCTGAGCAATTGGTACCTCTGGTTTCTCACTCTGAAAAAGCCACCTGTGGTACCGCGAGGGTTCATTTACCTGCTCCGTGCCTTGCAGCCTCCTTCCTGGGCGAAAAAGGGCAGGCAGGCTTCATGAAGCAGCTGGTAAAGGGCTCTAAGATGAGGAGAGTGTTAAGGAAATGCAAACATGATGAGAGCTGGCTGCCAGGAGGGGAATTGAGACCATCCCATGGTCCTGCCTGAGCAGCAAAAGGACTCTCCAGGCAATACAGAATACAAACACCGCCCTCCCCCTCCCTTTGCCAATCTCCTAATCAGAAAAGGAGATAAAAAGGGGCCTGCAGACAAATGCTCAGGCTGCCTCCTACTCACCACGTCGATCTGAGCATGCGGAGCCCCCCGCTCCAGTCAAAACCCTTTTGGCTAGAAAATGGCTCTGTCATCTTCATACTAATCCAGTTTCTGTACAAACAGGCGACCTCCTTCCTTCCTTGCCACCACTATCCCCTCCGTCTCCTGTCCTCCCCCTCTCCGTTTTCACCCCAAACTGTATCAAATGCATCAAAGCCCGAGTGAATTATGTTCCCTTTGACCTGCTGGCAGCAAGTTCAGCCACAGTACATTAAAAGAGCAGAGGCTGAGGTTTCATGGTCAGCGACGGCAGAGGTGGAGGAGGAACTGCAGGCCTTGTCACTGTGTTGCTTTCGCCTGTAGAAGAGATGTTTTCAGCCAAGTTCAGTGGCACTCGAGGTGAGGTTTGGGGCTCAGCCCATATGGGAAAGTTAGGGGCAGCTGTGAAGCCAGGAGGTGATTTCTGAGCTTCCCCCTGCAGCCGCCTGCCTGTCCCGGCTGGGTGGTCTGATCCAGTGCTGTGGTTGCCATTGCCTCCCACTAACCATCTCTGGAGATAACAGGCTGGATGGAGGTTGCAGGGTCCCATGGGAGGCGGCAAGGACAAGAGGAGTGAAATAGCTGGCCTGGCTGAATCTCTGGAAACCCCTGCGTGGGTGCTCGCTTACCTGCTGGGGTCTGCAGCCCACGCTGGGCTGATTGCAACCTCC
The DNA here is from genome assembly GCA_013398295.1 of Chionis minor. NCBI lineage: Eukaryota > Metazoa > Chordata > Aves > Charadriiformes > Chionidae > Chionis > Chionis minor. The sequence goes on along the minus strand of VZSF01003148.1, from coordinate 1,886,707 downwards.
CAAAACTGTTCCTTCCTTGAGTGGTTTCCCCAGGCACAATCTGCACTTTGAGTTCATTACATTATGCGTGCAACCTGGGCAACTTCACGTGCTTTCAGGTTTGGTTGCAAAAGACACCCATATCTTTACTGGTGACAGCTGTGTAGGCTATGGAGAGTAGACCTGGAGCCAGTGAGGCTCAGCAGTTGTGGAGACGTTTTGAGGGAACATGCAGGCTCAAGCTGGGTAAGACCACCAGTGCTCCCAGTTTTCTGCCAGTTGTCCCTGATGTGTCGGATGTTGTAATGGAGAGGGTGCTCAGCATCAGTGCAAGCCTTAGTGGCAGCAACCTCAGCACCCCATGCACAAAGACCCATGTTGAGAAAGGGAACGAAATGGGAGAAAAGTGCCTGCAGCACCTCTGGCTCTCACACACTGGCTCCAAACAGGATGATAGACTTAAACCAATGGTAAAACACCCTGTTGTCCTTAGAGAAAGAGATGTACAGGGACTGGCGGTCATCTCACAGCACTGAGGCACTTTGTGCTCTTGCATCTTGGCTGCAGGGCTGCTTCTGCTGTGGCTCTGGGTGTTATGCAGAGTTTGGAGCGCTCTCCTCTGAAACTGCTGTGACGGCCATGCCAATCCCCAAAGAGACGGCATCGAATCTGGAATCTGTGAAGCCATTGCCAGCAAAATAAATATTCGGGAATATTTTTAGCCTGCTCTTGTTCAGAGAGAATTTCTTTGTGTCCTTCTGAGGAGCTCGCCGGATCTTTCATTGGTTTGTTTTTCTCATTAGCCGGCATAAGCTTTGTTCTTATTTAATAAAGATTAGGATCTGCTGCCTCCAGCCCTCTCTTTTTGCTCCTCCGTCAGGCCCGTGGGGGCTCAGGCTGCAGCGACATGTTTGATGTCGGGCCACGGAAGTTGAAATGCGGGACAGAAGCTGGCCGTGGTCTTGCGTTCGCTTCCCAAAAAAAGCCCTGTCCCGTGTCGCTTCTCTCCATCCCCGTCACCCTCCACAGAGAGCTGCCCTGTGGGGGGAGAGGGGAAGGGGATGGGACAGAGTGACTGGAAACCGCTGCCTGGATCCTCTGGAGGTTTCCAGGCTCAGCTGGCTTGAAGCATTGCAAAGGTCTTGGTCTGAGCTGTCAACACACAGCATGGGGGAAAATGGGATGGCTTATACAGGCAAGCGTCGCTGGTGCACAAGCCTAATAAAATAGGAGACATGCCATTAAAGGGGAAATGGCTTCTTCCAAATTCAGAGGTCAGAGATACGTAATGGATCTCTCATCCTTTTATATATCATTGGATTCTCCTAGTCAGCAAAAAAATTAAAATAAATGCTTTTTTTTCCTTGAGCTGAGTCATTCCTTGGGAAGAAATGGGTTAAAAAAGACAGCAGGTATGAGCCAGAAGGAATTCTATAAACTCCTAGAAGGCAGCAGTGGGATATTCAAAGCTTTGAAAGTCTGATCTCTTCTGACAGCCGCCACCGCTGCATGCTGCTCTGGTAGGAGCATCACCACATCCAGCCAGGATGGAGGCCACTGCATGCCAGTGCCACATCGCTGGGACAGGGACGGCAAGGGGATGAGGGTGGCTGAGTTGTGCCTGTGATGAAGGCAGGACTTGTATCCCAACTCAAGTTCCTGTATGTCGCTTCTCTCTTATTCTCTCCATTGCCAACTGCATGGACCAGCCGGGTCATTGCTCTGCACCTCAATTTAGCCACCCCTGGAGCAAGAGTATATTTACCTTGTAAGAAATGCTGTGGTTATTTACTTGTGGTAACACATATAATTAGGTCTATACAGATCGTGTGCTATTAACGTTGCTATATGTTAATGCACTTCTTTCTTAGAGATTTTTATTAAAAACCCCCAATCTTTAAGCACTCGTGCTTGGTAAGAAGGCTCCCATTTCTAGCAGGAGAGTCTATTTTGCATATGCGTAACTTTGAAGGGGATGAATAACTTCATGGCCAATAACATTTATAGCTTTGCCTTGCGCAGGGAGATAAGGGCAGAGGAACGCAGGGCTCCGGGGCAGGAGCTGTTTGCCGAGAGGGGCCGGGAAGGAATCCAGTCCCCACCCTGCCAGAGCCTTACCTGCGCCCAGGTGCGCGCTGGCCGCGGCGCCTATCCCCACCAGCCGAGCACCAGCCACTGCGTAAGGCTGGATACCAAACCTCCTAGCTCACTCCGGCATAGCTGGAAGGGGAGGAGGAATGGGGGACAGGAGAGGAACAGCAGGGAAGGCAAATTTTAGAAATACTTTTTGAACAGTCACAGTTGTAAATGAACTCACCCTCACCATGTTTGTGTCACTCGTGTTTGCTGCCTAGGGCTATGTGAGAGCACAAGTTTTCCTGGCATGACTGTGCTTGGAAAATCAGCTTCCAATCCATATATGATAGTATTCATGGAAACCACAATTCTAATTCACATGCACCAACTTCCCTGCCAGAAACCATGCTGCCGTCCAACCCGGGGATAAAAATGCCGCCCTGTGACTTCCCTGCCCAATCACGATCAACCAATGCACTTCAAAACTCAAATATTTTCCAGGGAATGTTTGCAACCCACAGTTTAAAAAAAGAAAATCTTCCCCAAATTCATGTGGTGGCTCAGCATCCTAACTGCATTCAGGGAGGTTTCCTTATAGGTATTTCCCAAGCCAGACAGCTACCGTCACAAAGAAAAACCAAATCAACCCTGGAGAATGAAATCTTTCAGATACACAATTTCTTAAATATCCTTCATTCAAAATTTCTCCTTGTTTTCTCCAGTGCTTTACACCACACGATGGAGATGTACTCACAGGTCACCAATGCACAGGGAGGAATCTGGCCCTTTTAAACCCTTTCTGCCCTGGTCAAAACCAGGGAGATGTTCTCCTTCCTCTCCCCATGCTGAGCTCGGCACAAGGACCCGCTTCCTCTGCTCTAGCCGCTGCCGTGCTTGGTGCAATAGAGCAAAGGTTGGGGAGGTGGAGAGAGAGACCTTAATAAAGATAAAATCTATTTCTAATGTCTATAAAAACCAAACCCAAATTCCCAGTTACTTCAACGTGAGCTATAGAGATGGAGTAATGGAGAATGGAGTTATTTATTAATAGAAGGGCATTTCAATAGAGATCGGAGGAGGTGATACAGACCAAATGGAGGCATTTACAGAAATAATGCTCAGGAGTTTTTACCCAGCTTGGCCAGGTGTCTCAACACTGTATCCTGGGACAGTTGTCTCCCATTCCCCAAAAAGGGAGTTTCTGGGGAGCTTCGTGCTCACAGAGCCCTGCCATCGCTCAACCCGTTTCCCCCAGACCCAGCTCTCATTGCCACTTGGAAGTGGAGCCAGAAGAACAAATGCAGAGGACGGATATTTGCCTGGGGATTCTGTTCTCACTGGGTTTTTTGGGAAGTGGTGTGATGCTGATACACCCCCCCAAGCTCAGACCCTCCCAGCCCAGGGCAGAGGGGAGCAGCAGCCCCCTCCGGCATGCTCCCCGCCTTCACTCCCTGGCTGTGGTTTTAAACCTCCAGGAGCCTGAAAAATTGCACGAGACCCCACTCCGATTCCCACCACCGCCTCCCGCAAAATGCAAAATTTGCCTCCCTAAATTCCTGGCCGACTCCTTTTTAACAAACACCTCTGCCCTCGCTTGGCAAGCAGACAGTGCCGAAATTCCCACCTGCCTCTCCCTTGCAGCCCCTTCTGGAGGGACTCATTAGCCATGCAAATCAAAAATGCTCTGAGAGCCCGACGGCCGATTCCGCCCCTGCACCGGCAAGGAATGACAGACAATTCACGGGGGTCTTCAGGGAGCGGGGACGAGGGAGGGAGGAGCGCAGCGCAGCGTGGCTGCGTGTGGCAATCAAGCTTTCCCACTGCCACCCATCCCTGGGGAGCATCCCCGCTCCTGTTGTGGAGAAGCAGCGGCGTCTCTGCCTCCACCTTGTTAATCCCTTTTCGCTGTGCTCCCGTGCTCGGCTCCCCACCCCGAACCCCCTGGGAGCCCTGGGAAAGCAGCGCCCGATCCTCGCTGCCCCTTCTCCCCTCTGCCTCGCTGCAAAGCGGCGCTGGGAGGGGAGGGAGGCGAAGGGGAAATGGGCCTTTCCTTAATTGATTTTGGTGAAAAAGGCAGGCAGCCGCTTGCACTGTCAAATTAATTAGTTCCAGAGCTATTTACAGTTATGAGCCACGTAAGATTAGTGGTCATTGCGTTTTGGTGCTAGGGAGCAGTAGAGGGAAGAAGGTTTTATAAGCCTTTTTTGCTTTTGGAGCCTTCCTTAAAAACACAGAAGAAAAAAAAGGAGAAAAGGCTCCCTGGCTGCCAGCACTGCCCCCAGGGCTGACTCCTGCGCCTGCTGCAGCACAGGGCATGGGGGTGAAATGGCCAGTTTGGCCCATCTGGCATTATCTGCCCCACACTGAACAAAGCTTTGCTGCAGCTCTGGCCAGGCTCTCCCCTCCCGGCAAGGGCTGGCGGGGTCCTCAGCGTCATCCTGACGCCGTCCCCACCAAAGCACGGCGGTAACACCAGCTCCCGCATCCCCACCGAGGTGTGAAGCTGGGTGGCCAGACATGAGGGTATCACCTCCGGAGATGCTTGGCCCCTTTTGTCCCCTCTTGCCCTCCCTCCTCGGAGAGGCAAAGTGGGCTGAAGGCTGGAGGAGAGGCTTTGAAAGCCCCGGGTGCGGCTCACGGGGCTCAGATCCCCGATTAGATGGGAACGCCTGCTGCAACCTGATAACACAGCAGCATCTGACGCGGAGGCTCCGGCAGCGCTCCCCGAGTCGAGCAGCGCCTATTGTTTCAGGAGATATTACCCCGCACACATGCTTACATCTGGGTATTGATAAGCGTGCCTGTTTATGCACAAACACAGTACAACATGCAGCCACATACCTCTGCATTCCTCCTCTCCTCCCTCCTTTCCCTTTTCTTTTTTTCCCCTCCCTTATTCCTTTATCTCCTTTTCATCTGCTCTTGCCTGTTAAGCGTTATCTCTGCTCCCCGTTCAGAGCCGAGTCCCGGGAAAGGGCAGTTACGGTGGGTCACACAAACGGGGTGCTGAGGAATGGCAAAATTTTCAGGTGAATTAGCAAAGTTTTTTGAGGGTGCAGGTGGAGGGAAGCAAGGGGAGAAGGTCGCACAGACCAAAAGACTGCCAAACAGAGTTCAGCCAGGATAGGAAAACGCAGCATGGTTTGGCCAATATACGCAGTGTGTTCCTGACTCCACTCAGGCAGGACCACCGCCTCCGGACATGCACCCCGAGCCTCGTCTGCCCAGCCACGCACACAGACAGACTGCCCGAAACCTGCACACCTGGCCCAAGAGTCACACACACTCTCGTGGCATCAAGGCCACATTTTCTGCAAGTCAGCTCAAAAAGCAAAACAGCGGGAGTGTGGTTTTTACAGTGATTAAAAATGATTTTAAAAAACCCCAAAACCTCCTCCTTCCCTCTTGTTCGTTCGGGAAAAGTGGCTCTGCAAAACGGCCCAGCACAACCCTCAGCACCTACATTGCCCCAAGGGACTGGTGCCACACAGCCGCCTCTGAGCCGAAACTGCCTTCTCCAGGCCTGGACCTGTGGAGGGGGGATGTCTCGAGCGATGCTGCCGGGGAGGCCTGACCCACTTTCTCCAGAGAAACGTGGCAGAAGCCTGGGGACTTGACTTTGCTGAGAGAGGCCGGTGTTCATTTTTGCAAGTGCGGCTGTCAGCCCCTGTGCAGGACCCCAAAAGCAAACCCCGGCACCCAAAGGAGGGCTTGGTGCTGATGCATGCATGCTGTGCCGTCACAGTCGGGACCTGTGCACCAGGGGCCGCTGGGCTCTGCTTTCTAAAAAAGCAGGCTGGGGCTCACCCCGATCCAGCCAAAGCACAGCCTGCCCCGGGCGCTGACCCCCGGGCGCTTGCGCAAGGACGTGGAGCCACCAGGTCTGCAGCAACTACACACCCAGCCTATCCCCTCCCCACTCACTGCGTGCTGGGTGCTTGGTCCACTTGACTGGGGAGAAAGGCATCCCATGGCATCTTCTGGTGGCCCCCAGGATTTGTCCCTGGTTCTCCTTGCTCAGATGGTGTCATAAGCTCTGCTCCTGGCAGGCTGGCACGGGATGCTGCACCCCCATCTTGGCTTCAGTTAGGGCTTCCAGCCCAAAAGCTATGTCCTCAGCATGGGCTGGACCGATCCTTGAAGCAGGCTGGTTTCCAGCTCTCCATCTTTCTAGGAATAGGGGAAAAAGCACATAATGCCAAAGGTGCTGACACCTAAGCAATTTATTTGAGGAACTTTGTCCTGGACAAACCCAGTGACAGCCACAACTCAGCTGTAGAAACCTTATCGCAGGTCACTCCAGAAAAAGCCTGACACATTTACCGCTCCTCTGAAAATCTCCGGGCCTCTGCCTGCAGGAGTCAGCCAGCTCCAGGGTGGTGGGCACAAGTAGGAAACTGGGAGGGACCTGTACATTGGTCACAAGCTTCATCGTTCCCACTCTGGCAGTCTGCGCCACAGCTCAGAAGCAACGCTGCTTCGACTGACTCTGTGTGTGTGACCAATTCACCCAGGCAGTTCATGCCACCCATGCACAAGAACATGGGCAAGACCACAGAGCTCCTTCACAAGCACCAAGCAAAGACTCTTGGAGCCCAGGTAAATGCAAATAGCTCTCCAGCTAGGGAGGACCATCCCTCCTCCCAAGCGATGCAACATCATCTTCAAGACTTCCACTTGCTCCCTCCCTCCAGCTAGATGGGGCCTAAATGGTAGTCCAGCACTACCACTGGTTTCTGGGCTGAAACAATGGTAGGGAGTCCATGTCTCTACACAAGCAGCAAAACCGCAGCATGCACAGAAAGGATGGCATCCCCGGTCAGTTTGTTTGTGCGCTTCCAAGCACCCGAGCACACACACGCACACACGCCATCTCAAGAGTCAGGACAGGGCAGAAAGGCTCTTTGGAGAGCGTGTGTTTGAGCAACAGGAGCAAGGGCAACTCGTGAACCCAAGGCAGCATGGCTGCACCACACACAAGCTCTCTGAAAGGGGGCCATATACTGAATTTATGAGCTCTTAAGTCATCACTTTTACAATTTCTATTCTCAGGTCTTTTAATCTCAGCAATAAACTTAGACTAAACTTTTGCTGAGGCAGTGTGGAAATTTCACTGTTCCCAGCAGCACATGTACAAGGTGCCCATAGGCAGGACCAGAACATGCTTCCTGACGACTTCAGTGTGGAGTCTCTTCTCCAGTTCCCTGCTCCCAGTAAAGCCATCAGTAAGCAATCAGTCCCCCACCTGCTACCTCGATTGCCTAGGCCCCCTTCTTGGATGTAGGTGTAACGCACTGGCAAATACTGAGGGACAAACACTTACAGTGGTCCCCTTACAATCCCACCTATCTTCTAGAGAAAGGGCCTGCTGGTTTTCATCAGGGGGCTTCAGGTCTACATGTACATCGCCAGGACCCTCACCTAAGTTTTGTACCACTTGGGACACCCCTATCCCCTGCAAACCAGCCTCATAGGTGTGTTTTTACCCACTTAGAGTTGCTTTATTTCAGAGATCTGCATCAGAAGAACCATCTCCAGAAGGTTTCCTGCTGGAGCAGTGGCTCTCCACAGGAACTGGTCTCTGAAATGGGCACCTTGCTTGCAAACTGAGACCTAAAATTGAGATAGAATTGGCACTGATAAACCTACTAAAGGAGGCAGGCCTTCCCTGCTTGGATGAACCCCACGCTTTCAGAAGAGGGTGGCATCATTTCTGCAGAATGCTTGAGTGGCCTCAAATAACACACTGAACTGTCAGGCACAAACCCAAGTGATGGCGTGAGCCAGCACTGAAATAATGAGAAGCTGATCTACAGCTTTTCCCCTCTGGTTTATTAAATGAATGCTCCACATACCACTTCCCACTGACTGGAGACAGAAAGAAAATCCCAGGACAGTAACTCATCATCCTTTCTTCCCCTGAGAAGATTCAAGGCTGTGGCTATGTATGGATGTTGTGAAATGATAAAGTTGCTGCGGCTTCACGAGTTACCACGCATCAGCTGAGCCGTGCCGTCTGACCGCGCGCGCTCCCGGCTCCCTGCAACTGGGTGGTAAAACATGTTAGCTCACGATGGGGCTGGAGCAGGTACACCATCGGCGGGCTCCAGATAAGCACGCTCTGCTGATAAGCAATGCCTCATTAAGCCCCAGGACTCAACGGCTTGCAACGCAATCTTTGGCCTAGAAGTCCCTCCTCTTTTCAAGTTGCAGCCCTCGGTCATGGAGGCAACGCGAAACCGCTTTGGGAAAGCGGTCAATATTGAATTAATTCCTGCGCATAGCACAGAGGAAGGAGGGTCAGGGACCATGCCAAAGAGGACAAATAGTAGAAGGACCAACCAACCGTATTGCTGAGTACAACACCTCAGCATAGCTATGCCTGGACGAGGATAGCACAGGTGACACATAGAGATGATCCAGGCAACAAAATGAAAGTTGACTCCACTAAGCAGAACCAGGCCTCCTCTTCAGCTTCATACCTCAAAAAAAAAGTCATTTTGTGAGGTTCCTGCCTCTTGTCACCACCCAGAAGCTAGGTGTCTTCTTGCCTGAACTTTAGCTTCAAGCCCTGAAGTTCAAAAAATCTGGATACAGACCCAGTTCTCTGGATCCTCCTTGAGGCTCTGTCTCTAGCCTCTGGGGGTCCCTCCCAGACAGTGGTCCTCAGAGCCACCTCCATCTCCCATCCCACAGCCAGCCTCTGTGCTGAGCCTGACACATGGGGTCAATGAACGGAACACACCGAACCTCCCTCCTGTCCATGGAGGTGGGAATCCATGTCATCTAAGCCTTTTCTGCTCAACATTGACAGCTGCAAAAACAGCAGGGAAACTTCTGATGTCCCAAAACTAAACACCAGGGACCTACCCCTGTCTCCTCTAGTCCTCTCAGATGCACTCAAAGTGGTCGCTGCACACAGTTAAGACAGGTTCTCCTTATCAAGGCATTGCCCTTATATTTTGAGATGCAAGGGGATGTTCTTCGGGGCAAATTTTCTGCTTATTTTTCAATCATCTTCTGAAGCCAGGCAGGTCCCTCTGCTGCACCCCAACAGAAGGTCAGCCCAGTGCACCCATCGCCGGCTGTGCCCCCCGGGAACATGGCTCAGGGGGCGAGCAGAGCCTTCACTCCGACCTGGCCACCCTGGGGTGAGGCATCTGCTGAGAGTTTGACTGGCGGAGTGACGTATGACTTGTGTTTGTTTGGATAGTCAAAGGACTCAGAATGAATGTCTCCCACTCATGTTGGTTTAGATAAAAGGACCTCAGCCTCGTCACAGGATCAACAGGGCTGGTGAGAAACCACTCATGTAGACCCCCTTTGCCCTTGGACCATTTTAAAGCAGAAGAAAACATAATAATAATAGTAATAATAATTGTGGTGGTAGTAGTAGTAATAATAACAGAAGAAAGTTTTCACAGCTCAGAGGCACTCACTCCTTTCTGCACTGGGGCACGTTGGGGTGCCAAGAGCAAGGGGAGGGATTGGGGCTGCAAGTTTGGGGTCACCAAAACTTTCAGTCTGGGTGACCAAAAGCTTGGGGCATTTTCTGCTTGGTGCCTCATGTTCTGTTTCCCACCTGACCTGGCTGACAAGCCCTGCCCTTGCAGACCCGACACCTGGCTGGGAGGGAAGAGCAGGCTGGATGCGTCTGCGCCTGGAGCAGGGGACCGGGGGCGGGGGACAGGGACCACCACATCCACATCCATCTGGCGTACTGAAGCAGCGAATGAAGGAAAAGGAAGGAGGGGGGTGGGTAGAAGAGAAAATCCCAAAGATCCTCGGATAATAAGCACCATTAAGGTTAGTCTGCCTCATGATTGTTTCTTATTAAAAAGAGACTGTACTTTATCTGTGCAGGATATGCTGTTTGGATGAGGGAATTAGCAGAGTGACTGCCTCCATATCATCTAATTAGCAAAAATGTTGATAAGCAGATACAATCACATATGATTAGGATCCTTTTAAAAAGCCACTCCATTAATTAAATAGACAGAAAGGCCGCCTCCAGCCCTCGCGTGCCACTGATTAGAATACAAATATTTACACTAATCTCACCTCCATCAGCCATGGGACACTTTTGAGTATTTTTAGTGACATCAGATTACTATTGATTTTCATCCCCAATGTCAGACCATTTTGTTAGTATCTGAGAGTGCTGCCTTCAGTTTCGGATGCTTTAAATCATGTTAAGGGTTTATCTTAATGACGCTGCTGATAACGACTGTTCAGGTCACTCGTACTTTCTCTTCAAAGAACACAGTCTGGGCTGGTTTTTATTGTTTGTACTTGAGATTTAAGATACGAAAAACATTTCTCATTTCAAAGCCTTGGTTTCTAGGGATGGGGTTGCCAGGCTAGTTTGGGTCTAGTTACTTGATGTGTGCACATCTCTCTCATTTCCCTTTCTCTCTGCCTCTCCACGACCCTTTCCTTTTTCCTTGCAAACCCTTTTGGCTCACAGCAGTGGACTCTCTTGAATGGTTGCTAATCTCTGACGCCTGCTGCAAGCAGCAGACAGACAGGCAGTGAGCATCCTCCATTCGGGGATGACAAGAGAAAAACACTCCCTACTTTTCAGATGGGTAGGACGCACTAAATCCAAGACAGATAATCCACTGCGCCAGCCTGTCTGAGATGGGCGTTCATCATTAAAAGCAAGTATGGGAGGAGAGACAGCACAGGGCAATGTCACCCCCTTCCTTCCATCCACAGCCCCAGTCCCTGCAGTAGATAACTGGCCTCTACCCTCCAACAGACTTCTCTGAGGTCCCATTTTCCCTTCTGGGTAATTGGTCTTGAAACTTCTGCCAAGCATCTGCAGACAGACCATAGTGGCAGTGGCTAGGAGCTGCTGGCGTCTTTTAGTGGCTTGTGGGTGGTAAGCTTGGATGACCCTCAAGTCCAATATATGATCATAAAAACAGTAGCCCAAATAAATGAGTCCCCTTGGTGAAGCTTTCAACCAAAGCACCACCTGTGAGCAAGTCACAAAGCCTTAGCTCTGCCCTCAGTGTGGAAGAGTGCTTTGGGATGCTTTGGGAGTGCAGAGAACCCTCTGAGTTCAAATGGGCAGCAGCAGCTGCTGTACCCAGATTAACTTTTGCCATTGCTACAGTAGAAACAACACCTAGCAGAAAAATCCTTCACATTGCACAACCAGTCTGTAGTTAAGAACACCTCTTATGTGCAAAAAGAGGCAAAAGCCAAGATTTCCTCAACAAGCTGAGCCTGTGGGACCATAAGCTCCTTCGTTGCTTTGCATTTTCTTTAGCTTCAGCCTTCAGACCAGCACTGCGCTGCCTTATGGCAACTTTAACCACAAGAACATGACAAGTTCCTGCCTCCATGACTTTATCTCCATACCGACCCACCACTGACCAGTGAGAAAACTGGCAAAGCAAAGCCTTTCCCTAACAGGCGTCAGCTTGATCACCTTCTTCCTTCCACTGACACATTGCTTTCTACAGGCTGAGATGGCTGCCCCTTGACTTCATGGCTCCACACGTATGATGTATGTTAGGACAGCAGCCAGCTCATACGCTGTGCCAGTGCTCTTTGGTCTGGCCGGCTCTTCACTCCTTTCCAAAGTGTGGGATAATGGAAATGAGGGCAGGGTTCTGCAACACATACTGCCATTAGTAGGTGTTTGTGACAGTGTGTTACGGACAGATGTGTCGTCATTGCTGTCACTTCCTTGGAGACCTCCTTCATGAAACGATTTTCCCTGTATGGATAATGCATTTCCCATAGGAACGGCAAATCCGGGGAACAGAAACAGATGCAGGATAACTCCAGACAGGATCATCAAAGTTCAGCTCCAAAGGTTGAACTTGTCTGTGTCAAGATCATAGGGCAACCCTGTTATACATGTGTGCACCTTGGGACAGATACCCAAAAAAGCATGTAGAAAAGAGACCTAAGGTTGTTAGTGAGCTTCATCCTGGGCGTTTATTTGGGTATCAACATGAGACCTAAGCTCTTCTGGAAGTGTTAGGTTTGGCTATAAATTCAGAAGAGATTGTGATGGTCATCTTACCGTGATTTTAGGGAAAGGGTCCACTCTGGGTTTAAAAATGGCCACATGATTCATCATTTTTCATCATGTTCAAATGATTCATCACCTTCATCATGAAAGATGTAACATATTTTGAGTTTAAATTTGGCTAACACCACCTTCCAACTGCTTTGTCTGGGAGCGTGACGATCCCTGTGGCATTGAATTTCTGCTCCTGTGCAGGTTCTTACAGACTATGAAACTCCTCTTGATACCAAGACACTTTCTCCGAGTATCTCACTCCAGAGTGTATTTTCTAAACCCTTAATCACATCTTATGGCTCTTCCCTGAGCCTCTTTCAATTTATCAGCACTCTTCGCCCCAAACTATGGGTACCCAAACTGCAAACAGCTTTCCTATAGCTGCTGCTATAGGGTTGCATGAAAGCACGCCAAGTGTCTCAGAATGCCAGCTTTCGGCAGGTGTAAGCGAAAAATAATCTGACAAAATCATACGTCACAGCAGTGATGGAAACTACAATGTCATGTCTAATCTACGTTTAAAAACATAAGGCCAGTGACAACCAACTCCACCCTAGAATGAAGCCAGGTCAACTGAGCAATGATTGGCTGAGCCCCCTCTGAAGTCACAATCTCACAATTTGTGAGGCTTAAAAAGAAAGGTCAGTGTCAAGCAGCAGCCTGTGGCCTGGTGATGCCAAAGGACAGAGCGGATCAAGGGGTGAACTGAGCAGCTACCACCCCCTGAGGAGTGCAGCAGCAGCATTAGCTGTCCAGGAGTCTCTGCACGCTGGTCATCCCTGGGCTCCACATACTTGGTGGGAGACAGGTATCAAGCATCTTCCAAGCAGCCTCACCTTTCCTTTGAGATGGTGGATTATTACAAAGTCCTTGGACTAAAAAAAAGTGCCTCTCAGGATGATGTTAGGAAATCCTACTACAAACTGGCACTAAAATGGCATCCTGATAAGAATCCCAGCAACAAGGAAGAAGCTGAAAAGCAATTCAAAGCAGTTGCTAAGGCATACGAGGTTTTGTCTGACCCTCAGAAACGATTGATCTACGACAGGTCTGTTAAGGAGAGCAGATCCCACAGAGGAAGAAGTGCCACAGGGGGTCATAATGGCTCCTGTGATTCCTCTGACACATTCCATCACCTCGATGAGATCTTTAGGGAAGTCTTTGGAGACATGGATCCCTTTGTACATGATTTCTGGGACCCCTTTGACAATGGTGAAAACTGTCACAGGACAAGTGAAAGAGGAAGAAGCTCTAGCCTGTTTTCTGACTTTATGGAGTCGTTTGCGCCATGGTATTCATTCAGTCCCAGCGAACAGACCTTCGCCTTTGTTGAAGACACGGTTAGGCCACATGGTGTCAGATCAGTCTTCACTACTACTCAAGTGGTGAACGGCAAGACGATCACCACCCGGAAAATCTTTGAGAATGGGCAGGAGAGAACAGAAGTGAGAGAAAACGGCCAGCTGAAGTCTGTGACAATAAATGGGAGAGACCACCTGAAATTATAATGTCCCCCAGCACAAGCTTTAGCTGCAAGCTCTGAGATATCCATTCATTGCTCAATGCACGGTCTCTACTACAAGCAGTATTAATAAACACTGAGATCATGACACAGTCGATGCAGGCTTCTCAATGGTTGGGAACAAATACTTCACAGGTAAAGATGTGGAGTTATGCTAAACTAAGGAGTGGGAGTCTACTAACCCTGTGTAAGGTGATAAATAGTGCTTGTTTAGTAAATAAGTGTAGTAGATATATGTGAAAGCAACCTTGCTGGTTTGCCAAAGAGACCAAGATGATCAGTATAGCAAGAGGAGACAGACTGGTTGATGGACAGGTAAGAGAGCTCTACGACAAGCTGTAGGTCCTTTTCCCACTCCATGAAATGCCAATTGTGAAGTCTACTAGCTGGAAGAATAAAGACTTTTGTGACCCTCATACACAACCCTGAGGCTGAATGAAGAATATCCTGCCTTTGGTATATGAGAAGATGCATATTCATTGAAAAAGTTTTAGTACACAGGCAAGAAGGTGGGGGATGTTCAGCGGGTCATGCAGAGCCTACAGGAGAGGGACTGTCATAGGAAAAACCAAAAGAAAGAAAAAAATGGAATTTCTCAGACTGTAGAAGAAAATAGTGACTTTCTTGAGAATACCTCGCAAATTACAACCAGAGACCCCGATGGAAGCACCATGTAGCTTAGGGGCTGAAAGTGAGCAGGGAGAAGGTGAATTTGGCGCTTGGACTGAGACAACCTATGGTCCCTTTCTGCTTGCAGTCGTTCAAACAAAAAGAGCTAAATTCAAACCATGAGCAAACAGATTCCATGGGGCTGAGTTTAGCTCCCTCTTTGTGCAAAGCTGGATGCGGGGACTTAGATGGTGCTTTACCATCCTTATTGTCTCGCTCACAGCTGCAAGAGCCAGTTCACAATGCTTTTCTTGCACAGCCTGCCAGCATGCTGCTTTCGTCCTCCACTAAGCTAAAGAACGCGCTCCCCACATTTCTGCCCTCCCCTGTGCTGACATGAACTGCTGAGCCTTGTTTCTTGCTTGGCCAGATCACCTTAGGCGTTTAAAATCTTACACGCCTCTTATTTTTGGTCCCACGCTACATCCCCTTGAGCTTCCCAGCTCGCCCTGCCCACTGATGTCTCCCTGGAGACTGGAACAAGCTTTCAGGGACATTTTCACTCTAATCCAGATTGCGATTGCTGCCTGTGTTTGGGCAGGTCTTTGCATCTGTTTCCTCTGCTGTAAAATGGGAATAACAGACTCCCGTGCTTTGAAGGAGACTGAGAGGTAGTGGTACTCATAAAGGACTCCAAACATTAAGCACTAAGTTAAATCAGCCACCCCTTAAATCAAAACCTTTTACTTTTGAAAAGAAAAATGTAGCTTAAATCACCTTCCTTAACAACTGATGCCATGCCTAATGCGGAAAAACAGACCAAAACTTTATGTTATGTTTAGGGCTGTTAAGTCCCTCTGAGACTCTCTCCCAGTAAGAAAAAGACAGAGTGCTGGCAGGCAAGTAGAGACGTGAGTGCATGAGATCAGAGGGAGGTTCACAGAGGGAGGCTAGGGGTGATGGGAGTAGGAACAATCCCCGTGTAGGGACAAACCGTGTCTGCTGCCCCTCTACAGTTTGGGAGCCATAAGCCATTCCTGCAGGCACTGGGACTCTGGGAATTGCAAAGATGTAGGGGGGTTGGTGCAGAAAGAAGATTATTTTGGTCAGAGCAAACACAAGTAAATATTTCTACTGATACTCTCTTTGTGGACACCATATTCATGTGAGGTGATCTCTTGAATTTACCTTATGCTACTTCAGAGGAAGTCCAAGGTTAAAAAAAACAACCAACAAAACCCCAAACTGCACATTTTGGATCGGAAACTGAAATGGTCTTTGATCAAAATAACACATTTTGAAATCTGGACCAGAGTTGAATTCCCAGCTCATCAACCTTTCCAGCTTTCTAGGGCTAAAACTTTGCCTCAGTCTCATTGCTTATGGGGTATTTTTATGTGTGTCCATCAAGACTTCTTGATCTGTGACCAAGATAAGCAGATTTACACACATCTTAGATCCGTACTGCCTTGGGTCATCAATTCCCTCTCTTGTATCAGTTTCTAAGAGAGAGAGCTTCCTTTTCCCGTCCCTTGGTCATGGTGTTTCCATTGCTGCTCGCAGCAGCAGAGAACTCCTGGGGCACCTTTGGCAGCTGCATGCACCAAAATCTGCTGTTAGGAATATGTGGGTCGGGAAGGGACCCAGCTCACCCAGAAAGTGTTGAGTCCAGGAGGACCTGCAGATCCTCTTCCACATCTCCCTGTGCACTGCAGGCCACAAAACATCTTGCAGCACTTCCTGCGAACAAAAGACATGAAAGTAAAAAGAGAGCAGGTCAGACTGCATTAGCGAAGTCCTGCATTCCTGCAATAGAAAAATCTGTCAGGTGTGCCCAAAACACCCATGGAAACGGCCTGTGTCTGTGTTACAGGGAAAGATAAGTGAAACTCAGGAAATCTTGCCAACATGGCCTTCGAAGAAAACCCTTGCCTGTCCCAGGACATGGGATCAGACCAACACTAACACCTTCAGGAAGTTTTTTTTAAAGCTTTTTCTCATCTCATTTAACAGCTGCAGCACTGGAGGAGGCAGCACCAGATGTCCAGCCACAGCACAACCTGGGAGCCTTTGCCTCTCCCAGTTCCAGCTCTCTGTTCCTTTTCCAGAAATGCATCTTCTAAACCTCTAAAAAAAGCTGTATTTTGGGACCTTGCCTGGTCAGTGGTGCGTCTTTCAGGTGTGCTCATGGCTGAAGGCGCTTGCATGTGTAGTCAATCCTCCTCCGAGGACCACAGGTACCAGGGGCCGAGCCTTTGCTCAGCTGCTGATGGAAACCAGCCCCTCATCCTTCCAGCCACCGCCGGACATAGCAGGCTTGTTTCCAGCACCAGCTCTCCTTGAACACATCAGGCTGGGGGGTACTTCAGAGCCTCCCATTTGACTGCAGCGCCGAACCTGAGCATGTGGCCCCGGCTGGCCCGTGGCACTGGGAAGAGCAGGGAGCAAAGGCAGCTCGAGCAGCGCTGCCAAGCCCGGCCAGCAGCCTGCACGGAGAGGCTGAGTCATTATTTTATTAGCAGGCCCCACAACTACTTTAATGTGGGCTTAGGCTGCAAAAACAAAAACATACATAAAAGCATTTGGAATTACTTCATAAAATACTAAATCACAATATTAACCGACTGACCTTTGCTCTATGCAGACCTGCTAATTTTAGCAATTACAGCCAACAACTTGAACATATCAAGTGGGCAACTGTTTAACAATAATGACATCTGCTTGGAAAATCCAATTATGTCTAAACATCTTTAAATCCCCACTAGGGGATACCTGCTTTCTTTTTGCAACTGTTAGGCTCTGCCTAATAGGATTTTAAACTCGCAGCCTGCTGCACACTGTGGTGGCAGTGGCCCCTCTCCCTGGAGTGGCAACAACAGGACCGCCATCCCATTAAGCCGGGAGAGGGAGTCTCTCCTCGGACAGTGATGGAAGCGGTTTGTTTTTTTGACAGCCTAATCTGATAGATGGGTGCATTAGCTGGATCCCTTCACTCCCCCGTCCCCCCTGCAGATATTGCTCCCCTCCGCGGTCCACCAAGGTTACATGTGCTGGACACAACCAGGGCTGATCTCTGCAGGCTGTTTCTCAGGAAGGACCTTGCTACCAAGATGGGCTTTGCAGCCATCTGTGCCTTTTGTGAGGCAACCGACATAGTATTTCTTCCTGCAATGTTCGCAGACACAAACTAGTGTTGTTTTCTGGGTTGACCTCTGTTTCTTTGCTCTCTTTTCTCCCTTCTTTTGTCCTCTGCCCCCAGCTACCTAAATCCCTCCCCACCGCTCCCTGCTTCACGGGTGAAACTCCAACTTTGAGATTTCCTCTCTATAATGGGAACCCCTAAAAGGCAACAGCTACGCAGTGGCTTTTGCAACCATATTTCAGGCCTGTAGTTTTTTCTTGCCAAGAAAAGTGACGTTAGAAGTTAATGGGTCTGGTGAGGAAGAGTGAGCACAACAAGACCACCCAACTCTCCAATAAAGCACCCCAATGCAGACCAGGATCCTCCACCGTAAAATCAGAGGTCCTTATTCCACCCGCAGTTAGGTTGCCACAAACCCCTGAGCTCCACTGATCTGGCAGCACTCTACGCTCCACGGTCCCACTCCTGATCACTCAGCACCCTGGGCTGCAAGGCTATTGTCAGATATTTGAATTGAGATACAAGAACAGAATATTTCCGTCCCTTCTCCTCCCTCCCTCTCCCTCCCCGGCCAGCCTGGCTCTCTTCTGATGGAGCGTGCAGCAAAATCACAATCACATGTTTGCAGCAGTAGGAGGCCATTGGCATGGAAGTGGCTGTGATGTCACTACAAACATTTCCACCCTATCCCATTTCTCCAGAACAGTCTCCGTTTTTATGACCCCATCCTGAGATCTGCAGGAAATCAAATTGTCCTGATTCTATTTTGAGCGCTGGTGTCATGGCATCAATATATAACGATGTGGTGTCAAGCCGGAGAGGCTCGAGAGCTCTGCCGTGGTGTCACAGCCGGTTTGTTTTGTGCAGCTCTACGGACTGGATCGCAGCCCTGCAGATGCCACGCTTGCCGTGCTGGGACTGCTAGGGACATGTATGCTGTGCTAATGGGATGAGCCACAGGGGCAGGATGCAGGGCAGGTCTGGCTTTCGTCCATCGGCAGCTCCCACACCCTGTTAGAGGTTACCAGCTCGGGTACAACAGTACCAGAGGGCAGAGCAAACGCACAGGCACATGATATGTGGTTCCTACAGAAAGGCGCGTTTGGTGCCAACCAGCCCTCGGGAGCTGGATGCGAGGGAAAAGAGCGTGGTTGCAAGGCGCTTGTGTAGGGCAAGGGGAGATGCAAGCAAGGGAGAGAGAGATTTGGGGACAGACAGACACTAGCAAGGTGTCAAGTGGCAATCTGACCAAAACAGGGAGAAGCAGCACCTAGCAGATACAAATTATTGTCTAAACTAGGATTACCATCTAAACAGAATGAACCATGGGATGGAGCACCCCAACTAGTCATCTGAGTTTCAAACAGGTGTTTAGATCCCCACTGTGCTCATTAAATGCTTCTCTGATGCTTTCCACCAACACGTGAACCCCTGCAGACTGGAGTTCTGCCCCGTGCCTATGTCTTGCAGGGAATAATCAGGCCCTGAGATATCTCTTGGCAATTAAGCTCCAGTGGCATCCCTCCCTGAGCTATCTCCTGCACCCAAATCTTACCTTCTCCTCAAATAACATCAGATCTAACACACAGAGTACACAAAACACTCCTAAACTGAGGTCTCCAACAGAAGCAACAACATTTGCAGCAAAATTTTATCTACTGGCCAGAGAGCTTATCCTGGAAGAACTTAAGACAGCCTGAAGAGTCCCCTGGAGCACAGCGGGAAAAAGCACTGGTTTGACTAAAGAAGTAGTGGGAGAGCGGCCCATAACTCCTAGCGAGCAACAGAATACGGACTGCTTTTCCGAAAGCGTAGTGGGACCTTCTCTATTATTTCTCTTAACACAAGGGACAGGACAATCCCATAGATTTTGCAGAAGGCTGCAGGTTTGAATCCTACGTTAAGATCAGAGCTCCTCCAGGAGAAGCGTTTTTTGCAGGCTGTGTTACGGAAAGTTAGAGCCTCTTTGCAAAGGCAAAAAAGAGCCTCGTGACACAGTTGAGTGTCTCAAGGCTCACATGAAGCCCACCAAATGCTCACATGTGTTTGCTCTCCATGATACCAGAAGATACACATACTACAACCCCAGATAGGAAAGGGTATTAACCCCTGAGGCACTTTGTTTCTGATGAAATGCCATCTTCTCAGCTGAACCTCACCAAGACTTTATTTACCTTTAGACATAACTGCTAAACTCACTTCATCCAAAGGAGCTAGCACTGAGACCAGACAACCGCTTTCTAAACTCCTTTATGAGGAACATGGGTAACTGGAGATAGCAGTCCGGCAAACTTGAAGCCTGAGACAACACGTCAGTTCCCATGAAATTGCTGGGTCATTAGTCATCTCTCTGTAGCTTTCATTTTCAAGCCCTCCTTTATCTTTGGCTATGATTAGCACTCAATTGCATTCACCTTTGGTCACCCTCCAAAAGCACCAGGCAAAGGAGCTCATGGGACTTGAATACCACCCACTTCTGAAGCATTCAAGAAAGTTCTGTGCTGTTTGACTTCAGTATCTGCTTTCCCATCTTCCATGGGGCTATGCCCTGTAACTCTTTCTTCATGGCTGGCAGAACTTTGTGCCCTTCCTTCCCCAGGCTCAGACCTCCCTGGTGCCATTACAGACAGCTCCTCGCTTTCCCATGCCCTTGATCACTCAGCATCTTGGCTCAGTGATGCCATCCACCCTTTCCAGCTCCTCCGCTTCCTCACTTTACCCTGAATTCCTCTCACCTCCCTCCAATGCCTTCCAGGAGCTGCTTTCTTTCCTTTCTCCTGCTGCTTACTAATGCTTTCCTTCCCACTTTGGACACTGCACCCCCATAAATAAATAGTTGCTTGAGCTGCTCAGCAAAGAACCTGGCCTCTTCCCACCACCATGACACAAGGAAAATCCTCAATAGTGTTTAAAGAGCCACAAAATGAGGCCCAGCAGCACCAGGTGACTTGGCAAGGAGTGACATCGGTGTTACAGGCACGTACTCCAGCGTGGTCAGAGTGAGGAGCCCATGTGGGGTGATAACATTTTTTTTTAAATCTTATTTTTTTTTATTTTATTATTCCCTCTCTTGTGGTTCCTCCTGCTCCCGGAACGAACAGGGGTTTTTATTGCTGGGGTTAAAAAACACGAATTTGCATTACATCCTGGCTCCCGCTGTAATACTTCAGTCTTGTTTCTCTCTCGTCCCCTCTCCAGAACAACTGATGCTATCACAGCCTGATTTAATTTCAAAGACGGATTGTGATTTGGCAGTCGGGGGAAAAAAAAAAAAGCCAAGCTAATCAAAAGTCACCATCTGCTGCGTTGCCATGGGGATATTCCTCCCCAATAAATGTGCTCTTTGCCAAAATCACAGATAACAGCACTATAAAGGGTGGGAGGTGGAGGGGGGGAATCAAAGAAAGAAGTTCCGACACTAGGGGGGAAAAACGAAAGAGAGAAACAGGAGAAACAAGAGACAGAGAAGAAGTGGGAGAGAAAGGAGCATGGACTACGGAGGAAAAATGATGAATGGACCAACTAGGGAGAAGGAGTAGGAAAACAGAGAGACTAACAAGCAGCTGATGGTGACAAAGTGATGGAGGGAGACAGACAACTGGAAAGGAGGAAAGAGGAGAGACAACTTGAGACACTCTGCTGCATAAGATACCAAAACAAAACAAGAAGAGATAAGAGAATTGCCCTCAAAGCCTTGTCTCAGGGGAAGGGGAGAAAACTCAAGCATCAGTGAAAGCTCCCAGGGATGCTGGTTGGAGTTCAAGAAGAGATCTTACCGCTGTTTTCATTGTGGTTACTGAAAATAAATCCCTGGATGGGACGGACGGCGACACGTGGGGATGACCAGGGACAGGTCACTGGTGCTCCAGCAGCCCAGATGCTGCCAGGGCCCTGTGGTGAGCTGGAAGGGTTTGTCATGCTGCAACACAGCACTGGGACCTGGTGCGTTAAAATACAAATTATTTGGAATTGAGCATCTTCAAGCTGTCCTGTTAGAGATGGCAGAGGGGCAGGGAGTCGCTTCTTGTTTCCCCTTGCGATACTGGGTAGCAATTTGGGATATGGAATACAAAGGCAAAGAGTGTCTCTGTGCAAGGTGTCATTGCTGTCCCCAGTGCTTATTGTGGGCTGGCCACGCTCTCTCAGCTCCATGTACCCCAGGCATGGGCATAGGGCAAGGCAGTAGGCCAAAGAGAAATGGGGTCACGTAACCTGAAATGAGTAAAAGCCGTCAAATTTGAGGTCGCAATATGCTGGCTGCCCCCTGACCTTGCTTAGAGCATGCATGTGTGTGTTGAGTGCCCCTGTTAACCCCCAGCAGCTAACAGAGATAGAGGAGGCATCCCGCACTCCTCCCTGAACCCAGCGGGAGCGAAGCAAAGGGGTCACCTAGCACCCTCACTAGTAGCATGGGATGAATTATTCACAGCAGAGGCACCACCAGCCTTTTTCTTCCTCCCCTGTTGGAGAATAATCCTGGGATAGATCACAGGTTGTGTGAATTCTTCACTGAAAAAAATAACTGAATGACTTCTGCATGAACTTGTTTTGCAATTCAGTACTGGTGCTGATAAGAAATGGTTGCTGCGTGTTGACTGGAGGAGCACAACACTGTGTTGCCCACCTCCAACAGTCAAAAACTTTGGATCAGCTCTTCTCTCTGCTCCCACCTCCTTCCCACATCCAGAGGTGCTGTTAAAATCAGAAATCTTAAACCACAGCATTGGATGTTTTTCTCCGTATAATCGTTTTAGAGTGCTGAGGTCACACTTCCATCCTTCTCTGCTCAACTGCATAAACATTTGGTTTTGAAGGAAAGCTAAAGAGCCTCCCATCACATGACTCCAGGAGCTGGGGTTTGGAAGCATACAATAGCATATGTCCCACAAGAGAATTAATGCTTGTTGAATCTATGTGCATGGAAAGAGATAGGCAGTTAGAGTGAATTAATTTAAAAATTAAAATGGGAGCTACTGGGTAATCAGAATTGTTTCAGAATCATTTTAGTGAAGACCAAAGGCATTGGGTCCTCGGAGCTCAAACGATCACACCTGTGTGAATGCAGTCAGATGGGCTGTCAGAGCAGCACAGTTTCTGTACTCCAGATCCCATCCTCCCTGCCATACCCCTACCTCCAAGACCCCTAAACCACCTATCCCAAGCCAGGTGACGTCTAGGGAGGCAGAGATGACCATGGTAGGAATGAGGCTCCTCCAGACACAGCATCCTCCCACATCATCCACTGTGTCAGCACAGCGGTACTTACCCATGTCTGGAGCTGGGGGAGGGTCCAGCAGGTTGTCTAAAAGCCTCTTTATCTTCTGCAAATGCAAGACGGTACCCCAAGGAGCCCTTTGGTGGTGTTCTCCATAGGACATGGCTCTAGTGGTTGGGACAAGGATAGCCTCCAGGACTCTCCAACAGGGTCCCTGCAGAGGGAGGATGGAAAAAAATGAGCTGAGAGTGAACAGACCTAAAGATGGAAGAGAGAAAACATTGATGTGGAAACTGGAGAATCTGGAGTGGGGGGTGGGGGGAGAAGAAAAAAAAAGGGGGGGGTGCAGAAAAACTCAAGTAATGCAAATGGGAGAGGGAGGGAAAGCTCTCTGGAATGGAGACTGCAGGGAGGGCTTGTGGGAGAGACAGGCAGAGGATGAAAGTGTGCAAAATGGAGAAGTGTTTTTGGATAGCATAAACATCAGGTGCACAAACGCCCAGCTTTATGCCCCACGAGCATGGAGGATAGGACATGGGGTTAGATGTCAGAGTGGTGAAGGTAAGAAAGTGTCCATCAGGAAAAGCCTCTTAAAACCAACCTGGTGAACGGACATGAGAGGCTGGAACTCCAGCAGCACCATGTGAGGGATGCCCCGTGGGCAGCACCATGAGGAGACAGGCATGGCACCTGCCCAGAGAGCTGAGGGGACCCAAGAGGGAGCTGGGGCAACAGCACCGACTGCTGGCATCGGGGCCCATTGGGGAGGGCTTCCGAGGGCGTGAGCTGCACTAGAAAGAGGTTTCTAGCATGCTTAACACAAACGTGCAAAGGGCTGACACCTGCGGGACGTCCCCGGCCCGTCTGCAGCACCGGGGGTTGCTTTCAGTGACCAGAGGGTGCTGCTGAGCAGGTTGGATGCACGAGCAGCCTTCCATTGGATTCACTGTCTCCACCTTGGCACAGCCAGGCAGTGCAAAGGCCATCATCCCCAGCGGAGCAGGGCTTGGTCCCAGGTCAGCTCTTGGCGGGGAAAAGGAGTGGTGGGGACAGGGACATGAGCAAAGCAAAGGGCTAAACCAAGCAGCACCATGAAGAACGGGGCCTTCTGGTCTCCTGCCCACCCATCCACCCTGCACCACATGTCTCACCTCCGCATCCCGCCTCCCCCATTCCTCTTACTGGGCTGTTACAACATTTTACAGCGCGAGAAGGGGGGGAGCTCAAACAAGAGGAGGGACAAAAATGGGGAAGCAATGAAGATTTGTTTAAGATTAGACAATTTTGTTAAACAGAACTTTTTCCTAGGCAGTTGGCCTATTGCTGCTACCACTTTTCTCCCCCCCTCCCCAATTAAACAGCAAATTATACTTATCAAAGAAAAAAAGGTAAAAAGAAATCTGAAAGGCTGTAAGAAACCTTTAATTATTAGTATAGTGGCATGAAAAGCTGTTGAGCCCCTTAGAAACGTACATGGCCAATTATCAAAAAATATAAGAGATGCAGAAAGAAAGGTTTGTCTAATAAGTATGAATCGCAGGGCCATTTAGAACATCAGTGTTAAAGCATTAGAGTTAAATGGAAAAGTAAAAAGGGGCTGATGGTTTTAACTATTTCACAGGAGGACAAGAGGTTGATACTGATAAGACAAGCAGTATAGTGAAGTTAATTATCTGCGGCCCTTGGTGCACAAAGCTTTTTGAGCTGGTGATTAATAGAGATAAACCATTCAAACTCCACATTTCTAAGGTGAATGAAGATGGCAGAGGAACCGCACAGCCCCAGCATACCAACTACTCTGACAGCACCGGGTCTGGCTGCTGCGGCAGGCGCCAGGTGGGTTCGCTGCACCCCACCTGCTCCCCCTCCTCTAATGGCGGGGAGGTTTGGGAGGTGCAGAGGAGGGGTGGCCACACATCCCCAGCACCTCCGGGTGTCTGCTTCCTTGGAGGTGTCTGGGGCAGCTTCCCTGTAACTAATAAAAAATCACCTTTATAAAATGCTCCAGCATGACCTCTCCAAGAGCAATGTGGCCTGGGAGATGCCTATATGCATGTATTTAACACCATGCTGATCTTTCTTGCAATGCACTAGCTGTTTATCCCAGGCCAGCTTCCTGCTGGGTACCTGCAGAGGAAGGATGTCTCCTTCAGCTCCTCATCCCACCCTGCAGCAGAAGGTAGAAGTATTGCAACCTGCCTGGACTGGGGGTCACTGGAGTAGACAGGGGTTACAAGCGCTTGAAGAAAGCTCATGTCCTAGATGGGAATGCTGTTTTATAATCACAGAGTACCTGCGCGGAGGATGGGGATAATTTGGAGTGGTCCACCGCTTTTGTGGGAACTGGGAAACAAAGATGTGAACACAGGAGGATTCACTCAGCCCTTCACCTTTCTGAGACAGATAAATCAGGCACCGTGAGGTTTATCGTGCTTGAGTCTCGCAGATAAGGCCTAAGAAACAGAGGGCCTGGATGGACAATCAAGAGACACAGATCCCAATCTTACAAGATTTCAAGACAGATCTCCAGATCAAAGCAATTTAGACATGCTCCCATGACAGTCCTAACCTCCAGACTCTGGGATTTGGGTCTGACATTTCTCCAAATCTCCTGGAACTGAAAAATTCCCTGGAGATTTCTGATCCTTCCTGCTGGGCCGCCATAGATGCCACAGACACTAGTTTTCTTCTCCTGGTGTTTCAGTGTTTCTGTCTAAAGCACAGTTCGAACAATGAAGTTCAGAGACAGCAGTGAAAAATTGAAGTAATCGGAAAAAATGGACTCCATTTCTAAGCTTCACAAACTACTCGGTGTGTAGGTTTTCAGTTCAATTTGAATTCTAGGATGACTTTGGGGTTGGCTGTTATTTTCTCCAAAGTGGTTCCCTTGTCCTTGATAAGTTTGGAAAGGCATCTAAACTTCAGCATCTGCAAACAAAAGAATCTTATATTTTTGGCCAAACTAAATTGAATAAATTTTGTGTTTGTTAATTGCATCCAGGCCAACCTTGTGCAGGGCCAAGTTTCAGCCCAGTGGGATTTGCACATGGCCTGGATACAAGCTATTGTAAATGGGGATCCCTGAAGGAAAAGCTGACAGATGGTGATTCTAAAAATGTTTGTCAGAGCCAGCCTTTGTGACACAGAAAACCCATAGCCAAGGGGGTCCTTGAGTTGGAGAGATGGTTCTGAACTATATGGAAGGTTGGGGGAGTTTATTGGTACTGGAGAAGTTTGATTGGGCCTCTTCTTGTTGCCTACCAAACCTGTTTCCTTTAGACCCCCTTCTCTCTGAGATCTGGCTATCTGGGTAAAATGGAAGTTGGATCCATGCTGCACCTGGTTTTCCAACTACATATTCCAAAACCACTCCAATTTGCATGCTATAAAATGGGACCAAGATGGACATGGTTCACCCAAGCCTCATGGAAACCCTCCTCAGCCAGTCCCAATAGCGGGGTTACAGTCTGGCTCAAGCATCAGCATTTTGGTGATGGGATCAACACCAAAACACATTGGCCCATCTCCCTATTAATACCACTTGTCTTCTAACTCAATAACTGCATTAAAAATCTGGACCAGGAAAGATCCCATCCAGCAGATGTAAGCAGTCTGCAAGGAAAAACGCCTTGTGATTTTCTGGTCGAGCGCTACAGATCCTAAAAATTTCCAAGCAAGGAAGGTAAGATCCAGAAAAAAATTTCCAAGTTAGCCCTATTCACAACAGCAGCATCCCAAGACACTAACAGCTTTCCCAAAGGGCTCTGCAGCAAACATTCAGCTTTTACAGTTAAGATCTAACCTTGGAAACAACAGGTCTCTCCCTTCCCTTGCTCATCCTCACGAGTGTCAAGTTTCGGCAGCTGCCAAACAAATGGGTTTCAGTAGCTTGATACAAAGCAGTAGGAGAGAAGTTAAAATGGGATAATGCACCATGACTCATCACTACCCGGTAACTCCCTGGGTGGGAGGCTGGAGCGTACCTGGACCAAGTCCTGGGCACGCTGGAGCCCAGCTCTACAAACAGCCTGGTCACCTGGGGCAGAGGGGAGACGGCTCTGGGATGGCAGCATCGGTTCCAGGAGAGGTTAACAAGGCCCTTGCAATCAAGTTCAAATTACATATCAGACACACGCTCCCATGAGCAGACTCCAGACACCAGCTGCTTATTTTTAGACAGGAAAAGCCTCTTCTTACCAACACAGGTGGTGAGGCTGGAGCGTGCAGAGCACCAGCGGCGCTGGCAGCCCCACGGCTGTCCCCAAAGGGGCAGCACCAACAACCCTCCAAGCACTTTCCGCCATCCCCTTTCCCTCTCACTGCAGAAAAGGATCAGAGCAGTTTGCTGTATTGATGCAGAGGAGACCACAGGAAGCTTCCCGACACCCTTGCACGGGGTGCAGGCAACACCAGCGCTGCCACCCATGTTGCTCCACCGCATCGACCAGCCTTGTTTGCTCTCCGCTGATGGGCCCCGATGTTTGGAACTTTCAGGGAAAGAAAATAGCACCTTAGGAGATTCCTTACGTTTCCTTCTCAGTCAAGCAGAGAGCAGCTTTCTAAAAAATCCCAGCTCTTCTGCATTGCACTCCTCATCACTATAGCTGTAACCAAAATATTACACAAGTCCAGACACCCTGTTAGCTCCTTCAGCAACTGGACAAATCATTTGGATCAAATTATTTCTTTAATGAATTTTGCTTTCTCCCTGCAAACAGCAAGTAAAGAGTCTGCAATGGTTTTGGATACATTTTTAAATTTTCTGCAACTAATTTGCATCACTTGCATCACTCATTACAGCATTTATCATCTGCAAAATTGAAATTTAACTCCTTCATCTGGCTCCCAGTGAACATACCGGTCACGTGCCTTGTTTATACCCACACTTAGGTGGTCGAAGAGTTTAGAAAAACACATTTAAAAGGGTTTAAAACTGGCCCCCATCCCTCAACAACCTCTACCATTAGCCTATTTTATCTGTTGCCAGTCGTATTCATATATATATATATATGTAAGTATATGTATGCCAGGATATTAATGGAAACTCAATATAAAGAGGGAACAGGCAGAGCAAATACGTTTACCATAACTTCACGTCAGATGACTGTTTTATGAAAAAGCATGTTTTTTCTCTTACATCTCCACAATTATAGATGGAGAACACAAGAAACAAGAACTTTTCTAAAAAATAGCCTTTACAGGGATATAAAAAGCAAAATTCACAAAACATTTCAGACATAAAGATAAATGTATTTAGAATTAAAAAAAAAGAAAGAAAGAAAAGAAAAGAGAAGCAGGCCATTCAAATCCCTAAGTTTAAACAACAGACAGCATTAAACAAGAAAACCAATCTTTCCCTCTCAGGGGAACTCACCATTTTGAACTCTGCAACACAAGGCTCTGCACAATCCTTTGGCTCCTGCTGTCCTGCAAGTTCCTGCAAAATAGCATATTGCCTAAAAACCAGTGTGGATTCACTGGGGATGGTGGTTAGAAATCAAAATAGATCTTTCTTCTAGCAGCTTAAATTTTATTTATATTTATTTCTGCGCTAGACATCTATTCCGGAGGCATTTACAAGGAAGGCTGGAGACCTGCGCAGCCCTGCGGTGATGGACGCTGCTGTGTTTGGACTGCACACGTTTGGGGTTTGCACGGGGTCCAGTCCGGCGGGGGCTTGGTGGGGAACCGGGCTTAGCAGGGGCTCATGGAGGGCTCACACAGCATGGGATGGGATCCTGAAGGAGTCCATCCCTGCTAGAAACAGCTGCACTTCTGCACAGGTGTTGTGAAGAAACACCTGAAACTTCAAGGAAACCTACCCAGGCAAGAGCATTTTATTTGCAGCAAGAATAACTAAACAGCAGAATTTTGGCAGAGCAGTAATGGAAGAGCATAGGGAGAAGCCAGGCTAAGTGTCCAGCAGAGCCGTTCTGCCCCAAATACCAACGAGATTTTTATCAAGGATAACACAAACCCGCCAAAAAAATCCAGTGTTGCAAGTTTGCTTCTATCTACCTGACTGCCTGGTTATACCCTGCGGGCAGGACGCAGCTCCTGAACAAACTCTTACCTCACCTATCATTTTTTGGTGGACTTGACTTGATCGCACTATTGCAAAGGTCATTTATTAGCTCTTCTCCCTGCGTTACACCTCCTGCCCTGAGTCTTTGCTCTGTTACGGCTGATGGCACTCCCAAGGCAGCCATGAAAAATATCCCAGTTGCTTGTGCTGTCCCGTTATGGGAAAGTCTTGCTCTTCCATGGCCATATCTGGAGAGGAAACGATATAACACAGTGGTGACATCTCCCTGAAGATAAAGTGTTACTCAAAGTAAAATCAGGCTCCTTCATGTTTGTGCTATTTATCTCCCCTGCCAGCCATTTGTTAGGAATTTATGCATGGTCTTTAGTCACTGTTGACTCACCTTCCCTCGTTTTCTTTTAATCACTCTTCGTACAGCACAGGAAAGGTGAAGGCCTGCTCACACCTAGAGCAAAATCGGCAAGGAAAGCAAACTGGTTAGGAAAACACTGGCCGCATCTTCCGCCTGCAAGCCATAGCTCACACATCCTCCTTAGCTGGACTACGGACACGTAGGACAGTCTTCATTCCCCCTCTTCCGCCTCATTTTTCTAATGACTCGTTTACAGCAGTGCAACAGGGGCTTTCCAGTTTTTCGAAGTAAAATAGTCTCGAAGTACTAACACAGTCTGGAGAAACCCTCCCTAAACATGTTTTTGTTATGATAAACCCCCTCAATTCACAGGAAGGACCTGGGCACCCAAAGGGCAGGTTTTGAGCACCCTGACTCACAGCCAGCAAGTACTGTGGTTTCCCAGTACCCTTCAGGATGAAAGGCTTTCAGAGAACAATTTGTAGATGTTTTTGAAAGTCATGGAATGCCGTAAATTAGCAAGCAAAGACAAGACATGCAAAAAGCCTATTCCATCATGAAGTCTCTGCTATGGAGTCTTTTTTCCGAGTTGTATTTTAGTGCAACTACTGATGATAACTCACTACAAAGCCCTAATAAATTTGCTGAACGGCATTTTTTTATTTTACATAGGAACCATGTAGCCATATGCTGCTCAACTCCACTCCTTCGCGCATAAGTAAAGTTAGGCACGTACTTGGCATCTCCAGACTCTGGGTCTGAATTCAGACATGACAAAATACAAATGTGCGTGTAACTGCACAAACGGGTGAGTGGCTGGTGGAAAGAAGGAAGGTGGACATCAAACAGATTATACAGTTACTTGGCAAAAGCTGAGCTACAGCCTGGTGAATTTTTACATACAAAGAAAAAGAAAGCTTAGGCACAACTCACTGGGACATTTGAATAAAAAGAATAAAGTTTAGAAATGGGAGAACTTTAAAACAGCAACACTAACTTTTTTTTTCTGACAGAGGTGAGAGTGACTGTTATTGGGGGCAGGTTATAAAACATGTAGATTAGAAAGATGTGGGTTGCAGCATGAATGGTCTTCAAGTTAATGGCAGGTTTCAGGTTATAATAGAGATTCAGTTAGCCACTATTTGGAAGATATTTGACGGGATCACCTCAAATTGTAATGATTAACTGCTTGATTATTTCTGAAGTACCTAAAGAAAAATTATTTTTTGCTCCAGGTCTTCATTTTCTGTGATGAAATTAGAATGATCAGATTTCTCCTGCTTCACTACTGTTTCTGTTGCTAAAAATCAAAGTATCTTTTCAGCCTACAATAAAGCTAACTTAGTTCTTGCTGTAACACCATGAACTTGCATCAAGTCACACAGAACGGACAAATTTGATCATATCTGCTTGGTACCCACAACTATTCTCTCTCTCACACAGGCTCTCGTAAATACTATTTTTACCTAAATGTGCGCATACATATACACAAACACACATATGTATACAACTATAACATCTTCTTCCATGCCCACACCAAGTAGGTGGCTGGTTGAATTCTAATAGTTTCTGCTTGCAAAAATTTTACCATAAAATCCAACAATATATTTCAGAATAAGAGAAAAAAGGAGAGACAAAAGAGAGAGAGAGAAACCAGCACTGCTGAATGTATATGGAGCCTGGACTACTTCATTTCTGTGTGTTGAAACTAATTTGTTGCATTATGTTTCTATCTCTTGCATGTCCACATTGCCACAAGGTCTTATTTTTACAAAACAGACCCATCATTCTTTCCCACAGGATGAAAACACGGTTAAATACTTGCTGTAAAAAAACCATTATGTGATGTGCTAGCCAAATGATACACTAATACTCCGACGTAAGTGCTTTTTTGGCAACTACTCAAAGGAGCAAAAATTACATCGTTTTCAACTCCAGTGATGATAAGATTACACAAAAGAAAGCAAAATATACAAAACGGGTTGATGATAAATATTGTACAATAAATGGAGAATAAGCCGGTTTTCTTGCTGTCACACCCTTTGCAGTTTTCTGCAATTTTTCCATCACTTGAGGCAGCCACACCAATTATTTCCATCATATTAGGTGTCCCCTGAAAAAAACCTGACAAAAATAAGGATTTGAAAGATTCCTTTTCAGGAACTTCCTCCACCAACTATTTCCTCCTTTTCAAATGGGGCTTTCAGAAAGGAAGTGGTGGCCAGCAGCAACATTCCCCATGGGAGGGACCCATCTTCCCTTCACATGTGGAGAAGCGAGAATATCCTCTTATTGCAGCAGGGCAGGAAAAGAAATCATCCTTTCATCGGCGGTGTATTCCGACCGGATAGGTGTCTGGTGCCGTGTCCAAGATGGTACCTTCTGAGGAGTCATTTCCAATTGGCTTCAAGCCTCACATTGCAGGACAGTGAAGAGCCCATTGGCTTATCCTCTACCCTACTTATTTCAGTTGGAAACAAATAAAGACGTTAACCAAAAAAAAAAAAAGCAACCCTTAATCTTCACTCAGATCCTCCACCACAGCGGAAAGATTTTCTTACATCCTCAGTGAGGTGCTCAAATATTTCTCCTTGTTGCTAGCGGGTGCAGGGTTGATGGAAATGTTTCTTGCAGCCTTTCACCTTTTTTTCCCCAGTTTGCAAACCCAATTTCCTGCCTTCTGCATATTTCTTTGCTCCTCATAAGTGCTTACAAGGTAGGTGGAAGGAACCATCCCAAACGCCAAGGCTGCACAGGAGCTGTTTGCTTCAAGTCTCACTTGTATTTAGGTATGTAAATCACTGCTGAGCTCTCTGGCTAATTTTTTTAAGAGAGGGGAAAAATAAAGGAGCACAGTTAGGATGGGGCATGGACTCAGTAGATGGTGGATGGGAAAGTCTACAGCAAAGAAGCCATCATCTCCCTTATTATTCTCATTTGATGTGGTGTGTTTATTCATAATCTCCAAATGTCCAGGACCCAACAAGAGTGGCAGCCGGTGAACCGAGTAGCTGCAGCACCACAGCACCCGATTGCCCACCTCCCCAGAAAGCGTCCAAATCTTCCAGGAGCCCCACGCACCCCGCGGCCGTCCCACGCTGCATGCTTGCAGCCGTGCAGCTGCCACATGTGGCTGAGAGCTGGGAGCTGCCCCGGGGAGCCAGATGAAAAATAGACGTTCGCCAGTGGCCCCACAGCAATATCCCTTTTGCACAGATGTTTGCAAGGGCAGACGGATGGATGGGGCGTGGGGGGGAGCACAGAGAGGGGCACCAACCCAGAGGTGTGATACTGTCATGCATGTTTGCAAACACCATTTAGTGGAAGTCATATGCCTATTTATCGCTTTCAAAGGGAGACGAGATCGGCTGTTAGTGCTGGCGGGATCAAATGGGTAATTTAGAGGCAGAAAAGATCGCCATTCAGGCTAATGGGATTTACACTCTCAAATCAAGTTACATGGATGCATTATAGGGAGTTCACATTTGAGGGGAGCCATTACCCCATTAGCGCTAATAGGAATTGCACTAAGGCACCATGTGAGAAGATGCATGCGAAAAGATCGCAGCTTTCCCTCACTTATTCGGGATCGTTTTGCTGAAATGAGGCAATAACTGATGGATTTCTCTCCCCTCACACAGGCCAGGGGTTTAGGTGTTCAGTCTTGGCTTCATCCAGCCACTTCATTCATAAAGCTGGGCAGGACCTTCTTCCCAGAGAGTTGTTATGAGGAGGGCTCAAGCTCTTCTATAGCCATGGCCGCCTCTTTTAATAGCGAACAAGGGCATAAACCCAGGCAGGCCTTCTGCTGCTAAGAAAGCCACGGCGAGGGATGTACCCTTTATCTGTGGTTCCCTCTGCCTCTCTGAAGTTGCACACCGGCTTTGTCTCGGGTTGCTGCTGTTTATCACTATCTCTTCACTGGCAAGTGCCCAGCGGACACATTTATTCCCTGTGCAGTGCACAGAGGCATCTTAAACAGATACCTGTAACCCTAATGACAGTTCTGTAATGAAGAAAAGGCAGTAAAATTAAATGCGAGTGGCATATTACCACACTTGTTTTAAATTGATATTTAATTTAAAAGTTAATTATTAATTAGGTTTATCAATTGCACATCAGTTGTTCAATAGAAAAGCGCTCATTCATTTAATTATCTGCATGCAACTGATAGTATATGCTTTTTAGCCAGGCAAGGTTATCTCTGCATCTCTTCTAATTTAGATCAGTTTAGCTTCTAATCTATCGAGAGTGCTTCCTTTTGCGAGCTTTTGATTTGATCTATAAATGTTTACTTACAGAACTGTTAGGTATTAGAAGCTGATCAAATACAGGGAAGAGCTGCTCAGAGTTCCATCACGCTCACCAAAGGGCTCCGGTGGTACTTTCTTGCTAGGGGCTTCTCGGGGTTTTCTTTAACAATGCGCCTGCCTTAAAAGTTTCAAAAAAGATAAACATCCACCGCGAAAGTATGTTAATGGCCCAAACAATGGGGAATCTTCAAAGGCCAAGAGAGGCCTGGGAGCAGAATACAGCGACAGATGCCACTACCGCCGGGCAAACCTCGAACCTCCCTGCAAACCTCAAACCTCCCTGCAAACTTCGAACCTCCTCGCTGCTTTTGCTTGCAGGGAGGACGGCAGGGCACGGGATGTGGCGAGGGCTGGGGACAGCCCTGCTGCACAGCCATGCCAGCTCCGGCCCCGGGTGGTGGGGAAACACCCATGTTCCTAAGGGCCCCCATCATCATCAAAGAGTCAGCCTAGGGCTCCTGCTCTCCTTTCTCCCCGAAGCAATTCCTAGGTGCAAATCAACAGCTATTTATAGAGGATTTCTGGATGCCACATAGTAAACCGTGGAATAAACTCCCCCAGTACTTGGACAATATAACAGACAGAAATACCCTGTGGTGGCTGTGACTCCAATAGTGTATTCTAATAAATTATCTTCTATTTAATTTAACTGCAAATCATAGTCACGTTCAGTTTCTACTAAAAGTAGCATTCAGTGCATATATTTAAAGTGTCAAAGGGTGCTGGTGTGTTAGTACATTACCGGGGACCAGACCTGCCTGGTTCTGAGGATGCTGAATACCAGTTAAGTTCGTAAGAAACTGAGGGTACCCAGACCCTGGAGCATTGTAGGACACTATAGATAGGCACTGTGTAACTAATTAGAAACAGCCACCAGCTCAAATTTTGGGACTTCAGCCACAAAATGGGCTGCAGCACTTGCATGTCCCTAAATAATTCTCATATCCATTGCACGATAGATGGCTTTTCACAGGCAACCACCATGACACAGTCCCTGCCACACAAGTCTAACAAAAATCAGGAATACGAGACAAAAAAAATGCAGCAGACCGCAGAGGGTAAGGCAAGGAAAAGGTGACAGAAAAAGATGCTACAAAATGGAGAGCTGATGGACTGCCTTGAAGGGGCAATACTGAAACAGATGTGTCTTTTCAGAGCTTAGTTAATCAAGAAAAGGAAATGTATCACAACAAGTAAATAGCTATGGCACAGAGGTTCATATAATTCAGGTGAATGCCCAGAGTCTGCAGCTTGTATTTGATCTGAAGACAACAAGCCCAGGGCTGTCTCCCATCTCCTGAATGAAAAGCACTAAGGGGAGAGGGCTTTTAAAAGGAAGGTAATTTACAATGCAATATTGCCGGGGGTGCTGGTGGTGTTGTGTTTGTACAACTGGGAAGAGCATAAAAGAAATCTCCGTGAATAGTAACTGTATGTTTATAGATGGGTGCCTCTTTGCCAACTCTGCATGCAATGCGCATTCATCTTCACCAGATATTCAAGTGGCAGGACTTTTTCAAACAACTGTGTTTATAGAAAATGACTATTTTGAAGCTTTACACACTAGAATTTGAGGAAACTTAAAATTTACATTTACAAACATCATCAGTCACCCTATCTGACAAATCGGAACAGAGGAATCTGGCTTAACTGCTATAGATGGGCAGCAAACAGCAGTCGGTTTCTCCAGAGATTTGCTAACATCGGTTAAAATGAGAAATTTATCATGCATCTGCTCACAGATACTCTGAAAGAAGCCAAACATATCAAAGCACTGATTTGTGAGGAATTACTTACACCAGTCCTCTTTCTTGACTCGAGGACAAAACTGGGAACTTTCCTTTCTGTTGTACCACCCCATTCAATGTAGCAGCACGGGATACTCCTTTCCTTCAGTGACAGAACTAAAGTGAAGATAAAGAACAACTTCCACATGGATATAAGTTGTCAATGAAAATGCTATATAAGCAAGCAGCTCAGATATGGGGAACAAATGAAGCCAGTTGGTTTGTTCTTTAAGGTGCCACTGCACAATGAGATGGTTGATAAAGTGAGAGTTTTGACTGGAGCTTTTCACCAGCTGAGGGACATCAGAAAGACTTTTGCCTCCCCTTGACCCAGCCTCTGCTTAGGATCCTCTGGTGTATGATAAGGAATGAATTAACACTGCAACCTCTGCCTAATAGGGGTGCTAATTTAGTCTGTCATCCCCATTCAACTGGCTATTCTCACAAAACCTGTAAGAATTTCATATCTCTGAACTCTTTAGGATTTGTGGCCAAGTGAAGTTGAAAAAGTTACCTGGGGAGGGATTCGGAGATGCTGGCCTGATGTAGGACCTCACACCATTTGTCTTTGAATTTTTGGGTTGAAAAAAACCCCACCTTGGATAATTTAAACAATTTCTGCATGTATTGAACAGTAGGGCTTTTAGGATGACACTATTTCTTGTAAGTTACAAGGAAGCAATCAACCTCTTCCTTCCATCCCCAGCAGATGCAGAAATTAGTTTAAAAGAACTGGATTCCTCTAAACTTACAGCCCAAGAGGGTCAACACTTGCCTCTCTGAGTGTTAACTCTGGGTTTCTGCCCCAAAGGGTGAACCTTTCCAGCTGTCAGCAAGCAGTAAGCAAGCCATCAATCAAGGAAGGACCAGGCCTTCATGCAACACTCTGATTAAGCCCTTGGTTTCAAAGCTGAATCTTCTGTGCCCTTCTGTAGTCCTGGGCTCCACTGGCAAACAAACGCAGAAATGCCGCCAGGGAAAGAATGTTTGTGTGAGATTTCCAACCCAATTTTGCAGGCTCAGATGTTAGGCAGCTTAGATAAGGGGATGATTAGAGGTCTAAGCCTAAGGTTTGAAATACCCAGACTTCCTGGAACCAGTGGTGCAAATCCCAGCAGGGCTGACTCAGCCCTCCAACCTCCTGATGAAGATAAAGTGAGCTCCACGAAGAAGTGTGACTCGTGAGTCTCCACCAGCCAAGACCCCACTGGAGTGGAGATAACAATGGTGGCACCTACAGCATAGATGGGGATTCGTTATGTGGCAGAGGTGTAGCGCCCTGAGTCTGTCCACACCAGGGCTCCTGCCGGTGCTCTCACTCCTGGGCTCCACCAGAAGTGATTTATGGATCCTAAACTTTTCTAGAGTTTTGCTCTGCATGGCTTGGTGTGCACATCCAGAGCCTTGCAGTGCTT
Source organism: Chionis minor (assembly GCA_013398295.1). Classification (NCBI taxonomy): domain Eukaryota; kingdom Metazoa; phylum Chordata; class Aves; order Charadriiformes; family Chionidae; genus Chionis; species Chionis minor. The sequence continues at coordinate 1,850,209 of VZSF01003148.1, read as the reverse complement.
CTGGCAAAACTATGGCCCCTCTTATCTTTCTGTTGCGATACATATTGACCCCTACAGAAGAGCACTGTATCAGTATAGTTTGTGACTCAGAGAAAAGCTCGACAGAAGCATATTACATTGCTTTTCTATCAATCAGTGCTGCGATCCAATCATTTTTATTTTAGAAAATAAACTAACCCCTCAAATCTCTGGTATGCTCTTCACACTGACATTTGGCTTGCCAAGCACAACTACCCAAAAGTTATCAGCAAAAAACTTCTAATAAACAAGCTGAACTAATCGATTTAGCCTTTCTTTTCCTTTCTGCTACTGGACAATTAGCCAACATGACATAAAATTCTAGCACGCATTTCCTCTTTTAAGTTATTCATGATATTCTCCTTTAATAATTCACGGAGTACTTACAATTTATTCTTTTGTGCTGCGTTCTGAAAATTAAGTCATCTGATCAGGGCCTCCTCAGAAAAAAGATAAGGAAAACCACACAACTTCTGTAACCATCAAACACAGCATCGATGACTGATTTCACAACTAAGTGTATGATTTGAAATGCACTTTAGGAAAGTATTGAAACAGCAGAGCTAATTAAACCTTTGCTTTCCAGTAACATTCACCTCATTACAGCTCATTCACAGGGCAGCAAATCTGCGCAGGACACACATACTTAAATATTCTCAAGAGAGACTCCACACATGGACATTGGTACAGAACCAGTCCCACACTTTGTCATTCCTCATCCCATAGTGAGACCAGAAGACTGATCAAATTGACCAAACAGGGCAGGAGATACTCAGTTCTATTGCTTGGTCCAACATAAAAATAGTGGTAAGAATATTGTAACTCATCCTCTGTCTAGCTCTGGTTTGCACTGTGGCCAACTGGATTACCCATCAGCACCTCCACCTCCAAAATGCTCTCCAGCAGAAGCAGGACAAGCTGTGCTTGTTCATGGTTCTTTGAGCTGAAAGAAGCATCCCCAAACTGCCATCCACCAAATGCATACAAGTAAATGAAAAATCAACAAGTAACTTCAAGAGAGGCGGCAATAAGGATCCTCTTTTCCTGGACTTCATGTTCCTATGGTTGAATTAGCCTCTGTCTTAAAAGGTACGACTCTCATGTATACGCTGTGATGGAAACTTCTCCAATGACTGCAGTCACAATGGCTGCAAGAAAACATCTATCTGTTCCTCTCTCTCAATTTTTTTGAAGACTAGTAATACTGCTTCTGCCTGTGCAGCAGATTTTCTTTCAGGGGAAATAATGGTTTGGTTGCCTCTTCTTCACCTGGCGTTTTAGTACCTTTGAGACCTCTACAATCTTGTCACCTTTCACTGAACCTTGCAGATAGGCTCCAATGTTATTAGGGTAAGGAGTGAGACCCATTTATTATAAGCCGAGGCTAAAAATGGCTCCAGAAACCATGCATGTACACAAGAAAAATTAAATAATTCAGTGGAATCCTTGGCTTTCCAAATAAAAGTGCCCACCTTCTGGTTTTTAATACCATGCAGCCAGCATTTTCGCTCTGCTTTGGTCTGACTTAAATTGTAACTCCCTCGGGGCAGCGTCTTTGCCTTTCTCTTTTCTTTTAAAACGCCTTGCGTGCCCAGCAGCTCCAAGTATAAAATAATCTCTAGAGCTGCAAGGAGAAAAGACTCCACAAAGACGCGCCTGAATTTTGTAATGAAATTGTCTCCGTGTTGAGATGTCCTGGGTGCACACACATTTCCTCGACAGGGTTTCACTAGCACAAATACTTGCTTTTTGTCATTTCATGTTTGAATATACATGGAGCCTGCATCTGAGCTTGGGTAAGCATTCACATCAGAAGTAGCTTTGTAAGTGAAACTCCCGCTCAGAAAACAGAAAGAGTGATTTTTCTTGACCCATCCCAATTCGGCAATAAAATTCAAATGTGGCAAACTAGACCATCCAGGCTTTTATTTTTCCTTTCTTTCTTTCTTCTCTCCATCCCTCACCCCTCCCTTTTTTTCAAAGCAACAAACATTTTGTTGAATTGTTCTAAATAACGACAACATTTGAAACCACTTCAGTCTGTTTAAGATCTCAGGGGGAAAATTTGGTGAATAAATGACTCGGGATAAATCAAATCATTCTGTTCTAATAACTGTGTCTCTCACTCTCCCTATCTCAATTGCTGCCCCTACTTCTGTGTGCTCCCGCGCCTCCCCAGACAACTTCTGAGTATCACTCCTTGCTCTGAAGCCACCCTCTCTGCTCTTGTCTACAAGAGCCTTGTCTCTGCCCTTGTCCGCTCTCTACAAGAGCCCTACAAGGACCCCCCCATCCCACCTCCTCTCATCAAGCTGTCAGGCTTCTCCTGTTTCATCTTCTACTGCAACTCTCTTCTCCATGCGGTCCCTGACCTCTGTCCGCCAGCCCAGCACACCCTGCTACCAGGTGTCTCCTCTCACCAGCCTGTCCACCAGGTCCACTGTGTGCTGCAGAGTTCTCTTCAGTGAGTGAGCTTCTCCTCGAAAACCAACTTCTCACACAGGCACAGCCCCACCATCTAGACCAGACACCGGTACCTCTCTATATCTCATTGCAAAACTAAGCTAGCAATCCTCCAGTTGTCTTCTCCTGCACCTCCATCCCCTTCCCATACTCTCATTATCCACCATTTGACACAGTAGCTGTAAAACTTACAGCGGTCATTTTCGATGGCCTTTGGGTACGGTTTGCATGGCAAATGCTGTGCAGCACCATGCTGCCTCTGCGCACCCATGCCGGGAGTGTGAGGCGTAGTCTGAGGAGCTGGGAGAGGTCAACCCTTGGCTTGACCTCCTAAGTCCATCTGCCTTCAACGCAAGTGAAGACACACGCTCTAAACATGTATTATCTTTTCAGGACATTTGTTTCGGGAGCGAGTTGCGTTAAGCAAAGGTACGTCAATTGATAATAAACCTGCTCCACACTGTCATTTGTTGGTGATTTGAGGAAAAACAGACCACGTAATCAGGTCTAAGGGGTCCCTAATACCAGAGACGCTGGTGCTGTCAGCTATAGAAAATAATTAGAACGTTATCCCTGTGGCAAGGAGAATGTAAATACATCTAAAATACGACATAATGACATTCTCCTCTGTAAGCCAGGGGATCTGCTTCAAATAAAAGGGCCATTAACACAACAATTAAAGCCGAGGGGGCCGGTGAAGTAGGGAGCCGGCCTGGTGCAGGGCGAGGCGAGCGAGTGCCCGGCGTAAATCTTTCGCCATCCCAGCCAGGAATGTGACTATTAGCCCTCTCATGACCCGAGGGCTTCCCAATAATGCATCTGCTCTCTGTCAGGGCCAGGATTTCGTAATGTCCTCCAGCTCGAGCCCAGGGCCGACTCCACGGTGCGGCGCCAAAGAGGGAGTTGGCGGGAGCAGGGTGGCTCCACGCTGGACTTTGGCCCATGTTCAGCAAAGCACTTAAGCGCACACCGTAGGGACGCGTCTCCTCCCAGGGCTGTTGGGGCGCTCAGAGGTGAGCAGCGGGTGGGCTTCGCTAAATCGGGGCCGTTCAGGCTTTCCCAGAGAAGAGCAGGACCCCTTGCCATCTCCAGCAGTTCTCCTCTCCATCTCCCTTTCGGGGGGATGCACCCCACAGAGCGGGCTGTCCTGAGATGCTCCGGGAATGTCCTCATTGTGAAATCCCGGCTTGGGGAACCTGCGAGAACCAAAGCATGGACAGCACCACAGAAATTTAGGCACGATTCAAAGGAAATAATGTCACTGCTTTCACTGTCCAGGCAGCAGATGCTCTGAACGTGCGCCAGGCAACAGAGATAATATTTTCTACAAGCTCTACAGCAAACTTACGGAAATGATGGACAAATGCTTGGAGAGGACAGCAGTTCCCACCTTTCATTCAGTCTGGAATAGGTGATGATAAAAGTCCCAAACACATCAGGAAGTTTGATTCTGGGCAAAATGCATTCAGCACACCCCTGCAGGTTCTTGGCAAAGGAAAAATATCATAGAATTGGCAAAATCAGCTTCCACAATAACATCAGACTCAGACAGAAGTTTTCTTAAAGCTGACAAGTTAGGTAAACAAAGCCAGATTTTATTTGTTTCCTTGTAGAGATAAAGGCCTCATCAGGCTCAAAAGATTGCTGTTGGTTTTAGGGTGGTTTTTTGTTCATTTGTTTCTTTGTGGTATTTTTGTTCTTGGTTTTTTTTTTCTCTTTTTTCTTAATTTGGTGACTTTCTGTGGTAAATGTAAAATTTTATCTGTCCAGTGGAAGTTTGTGAATGCCAGAAGACAGGAAATGATACCAATCTGCTGGGTCGAGTTGTGCAGGAAGAGAACAGTACCATGTTTATTACATCGACCCTCTTTTTCAGTTCTAGTAACCCTTCTAAGAGATGACATAGCAGGGACTTCGAAACAAACAAACAAAATCCTCTGAATTTTAGTTAAGCCATAACATTTCAAAATCCAAAGGTAACATGCTTCCTGTGCCCTGCTTTGGGCATATGGGTATTAACGTGTCACCCTAAACAATGAATAAATTTAAATAATTGTAGGACATACAGAATCTTGGCGAGCTATTTAAAGGTAGCCTTTAATTTTTTAAGGAAGACAATATATATCCTCTCAACCTTTATGAGTAAGGAAGGTCTGAAAACAGCAACTACAGAAGCCACATTTATCTTAGAAAATCATAAGGTACGCTGAGAAAACTATTAGAAAGGCACAGAGAGAAAATTTCTCCCTATGGTGCATTAATGATTTCTACAAAAGGATTACCTGTCTAAGAACAGAGGAACTGATTAATGCAAGGTACGCTACTGAAAACCGGGACTTGACATCCAGAGGCACTTTCAGCTCATGAAATGAGGCGGGGCTCTCGTTGCCAAGAAATTCAGACCCAATTTCAGGGGAATGAGGAAACATTTCATGCACAGTCTGGGCTGTGCGGGTACTCAGTCCATCCCCTGCTGATGGATGCAGGATCAACACCCTCCAGAGGATGGACACCTGGGTTAAGAGAGAATAATATGTCAAGGTACAGCACACATCACAGTAGTATCTTGGTATGGAAAAAATTATGTAAGCAAAAAGTTAGCTATGTGTCCAATAGAGAATAATCTTTGAAGACTCTCATTACAAGTACACACAAGGATAAAAATTAATGGATAAGCTAATTAGTTATGCAAATCTGATGGATTTTCACTGCCTCCTTCCAGCCACTTACTACTTTAGAAAGCATTTCGTTTTCTGAGTAGTGCATAGCTCAGCATCCAATTCACATTAGTTGGGCAAAAAGACGGTCCTTTAATCTTCTGACACTTTGGTCCTCGGTGTGAAACACATGGAAACTTACCAACAGAGAAACAAAAAGAGTGATAATATAAAAGAAAATATTAGCAAAAGCTCCCATGGAACAAAATGAGGTGGTGTTCTCTGGCAGATCCCAAGCCCGAGCATTGTGGACAGCAGTAACTTATAACCTGTGAACGCAAGGACAGCGACCAAGGCAGTTGTCGCTTTCAATTATGCAAGCTGCCTTCTATATAATAGAGCTAGTAAAAAATGATCTGAAATAAACAACAGTCAGCCTTTATAACTAAGGTCACACTGGCCAAAAGGGTTGTGAGTGTTCCAGCAAGTTAGGAACAAGTTTCTAGACAGCTGGAGACATTTTGAGCAAACATGGGCCAAATTAAACCGACGTGGGAAGCCAAAGTGAAACCAGTAAAAGCTTGCCTACTCAGATGACTTTTGTTTGAGCTGGAAGCTAAATTCAAACAAAATTCCTAGGATGATACTGCTTCAACCGCGACAGCAGTCACCTGAGTCATGTGATAAGCACTTTGCTTTAAAAATATCAGCGCGTCACTCCTGGGAACACTTGCACATCAGATCCATGAGAAGCAAAAAGAAGGGGGGAAAAAAGGGGAAAATAAAAGCTTTTGTACAAACCCTGTGAACCAAGTCCCCTATGTCTCTTTCCTTCCAGACATTTCTGAAAAAAACAGCTCACTGGAACCACAAAGAACAACAACAACTGAGCAGCATTCTAATATGGGACATCCTGCCGGACCAGCCTGAGCCAAAGGAAAAAAGCAAGCCACAAAAGCCAGAACTCAAATTGGACACTCAAAGCCATAGCTGTACATTTTGGGGCATTTTTTTCATTTAAACTAATCTAATCAATTGGTCACCATAATGGAGGGTTGAAGCAGCTGGCTTAGTTAGGTCCATCTGTAACGAACCTTGGAACCAGAGCCATGTGTTCAAACACACGCACATTTGAAAATGTGAAAAAAAGATGAATTATTTTGTCTTAAAATATCTACGGTTGACTTTGTGCATCACCACTAGTAAGTATCCTAGCACACAGTATAGTCCTAATGTTGTTTGTGGAGCCTCCCATCAGTTCCCTAGAAATACCGTTTATACATTATTAAGTCCCAGGAACAGATTTCCTCTCATACTGACTTACCAGGGTGAAGGTTTATCAAGAGTCATTGCTTTGTGTTGATGACCCTATCTTGGGAATGGTTGCAGATCAGAGGGCACAAGAAATAATATGAAATGATTATCAAAGAAGGGAAGACTATAAAACAAGATAGGAACCTGGGAAGAGTGCATTTTTTTGCAGGAAGCAGTAAATATCTGGAAAACTGGAAGAAAAAAACCTCCCTAATTAACCATTAAAAGAATTCCTTAAAAGCAGAACCCTTAAAAGAAGACTAGTGGCAGAGCTTCCAAATATGGTAATATCCAGTTATTATCTTCATCTACGAAGTGGTATCTCCTTTACTTCCTTCCTGCCAGCTGGGGAATAAGATTTCATGGCTCTCTCGAGTTGAGCAGGGGGCCTATGTAACACACTGCCCTGGTCCCCTGCTGCCTGGCAGTCTGGAAAGAAAAGGCTGTGAGGATGAAGCACTACTGAGCCCAGTTGCAGCACGGCGCCAGATCGGGGCTGGACCATGACTCCCAACACAGAGTCCAGCTTGGACCCAGGAGCTGGAAAATGCTCCTTGGCCCCTATTGAGCCTCTGGGATGTTTTCCAGAAATGAACCAGCTCCAGAGCCAAGGTCTGATAAAATGGAGCCTGGGACTAGACCAGGCCTGTTTTTTGGATCCACAACCCCAAAACTGAACAGCTGAGACTCCGCAAATCCAACACTATGCTTGACAAGTTGGGTCACTACAGGCACCATACATTTGAGGTCCACATTTGGGTCTATCGTACATTCCATCCAGTATGGTGCAACTCTCCCTTTGATGGCCATTTACCTCAAATAGGACCTACGTGTGCTCAGTTTTGCTAGCTCAGAGCTGTCTTCAGCTTTGCTCTACTCTCCATTACCACTGCCTTTTTTCATATTTTGCAGCCCTACAGAGATAAACGTAGCGAATAAATAGCCAAGGGATGTTGAGGCTGCTGTAAGAACAAAACTAACCACTGACTTTCTTTTTATCTACTAAGGCAAAGGCTTAAATTCTCCTAAGGATAAACTGGTTTTTATTGCAAAAGAAAGAAAAATTCCTAGCAACAACAACAAAAGAGATAAATGTCCTAAGAGAATATCATGGAACTAGGGTAAATTGCTTTAAAATAAGAAATCCAGGGTGAAGAGGAAACTCCCCAAAAGTGAACAAGTGCTTTTCACATTTTAAACAAGAGATGGATTTTTTTTTTCTCCCTTTTTTTTTTTTCCTTTCTTTCCAGCAGCTAGAAGTCCCATCTGGTTCCTGTTTCTATCCGTCTGATCTCCCAGAAACTTCTAAAAGCCATAAGCATCAGCCAAAAATTCCCCAGGCATGGACTCCTTTCCAAAATAGCCCACAAAACGGCATTTTTTAGGTGGGTTGGTTTGGAAGGAGCAGAGGGGGGGATGTTGATTTCTGTAACATTCCTAGGAATTTCTTGCATCTATTCTCCCCTCTAGAATTTCTTCTCTGCCTGAATCCCCCCTTCCACTTTCCGCCGGCAGGCTGGCCAGCACAGGGACTACCCACTCCCACGTGGCAGGATTCAGCTCTTCTTGTGGAAGCTCACAACAAGCTGCTGAGAGGCTTTTATCCCTGAGGAAGACAAATGAACTTGCAATTCCCTCACAGATGCGGTCTCCTCTGTTGGGCTGGTGGCTGTTTCATCTGGAGGCTGCATAACAGCTCAGGTGTTGTCAAGACAGGACTTTTGGAAATAGCAACTTGATGTAAACAGGTAAGATAGATGAGACAAAGAGGCCTGGATCCTCTCTACATGCTCTACTTCATGGTCTCAAGGACAGGTGGAAGAGCTTGAACATTTCCAACACATCCCCAGCTCCCATCTGGCCTGTAAGTGGAGGCAGTGGTGTGTGGCACCACCAGCCATCATGGCTAAAGAGAACAACTTTCCCTGCATAGGCACAGCTGGAAAGGGGTGAAGGCTGGTTGAGATGGGGACGTTCTCCTGGTGTTCCTTTATGACAGTTTTGCTCCACAGACATTTGGATGATCAATAATTGGTCCCTCTGGAAAGCAACCAGTGCGTCCAGTTTCTGTATGTTTAGGACCTGATTCATGTAAGCTTTAATAAAAGTGGTTAGTGCTCACTGACTTTGGCATGTGCTTAAAAGCTTCCCTGGACACTTTACACAGCTAAGACCAAACAAATGCAGCCCCACTTAATACACTATGGGCACACCTCTGGGTTGCACCCACGCTTCTTGTAAAGGTGCGCAGACCTCTCATGGAGACTCCAAGTATCTTGGTCTCCTCAGCTTTTGAAGTCTCATAATCCTTCACTAGACCAAAACAAACACAGAAGTACAGTCTTTCAGACAGTGATTCAGAAACACAGGGAGAACAGGAGAGCACCAGAGATGGGAGATGGAATCTAGAGACTTAACAGCCCCCCCGCAAAAAAAAAANAAAAAAAAAAAAAAAAAAAGCAGCCCAGGTCACTGACGACTAAACGTTGCCACTTTAAGACATCTGAATTAATGAAATTAATTTAACCTCACAAAAGAGCCCAGCTGCCTGGCTGGACTCATCCAGCATTTGTAGTAGAGCAACAGAATAATCTAAAAGGTCACAGCCTTATCTCCACACCCTGCACGTGCTTATGCTACCTGCCTTGCTTAAGGAAAAAAAGCCAGAGGCATAACAGAGAGCAAGCGGGCGCTGAGGGCTCCGTGTTACGGCTCCACGACACAAGGGGATGCCGCACGGATTTTGGCACGTGGGCTTCAGGAAGCATCCCAGAAACAGCAGCGCCATGGTGGTGTGGTAACCGCGGCCAAGCTAACCTACCTTCCTCAGCAGCGGCGTTTCAGCGCTAGCTCAGGTACCTGTGTACATCACAGCAGCTCAGCAGATGGTCCCTGGTGAGCCCTGCTTTGCTGGCAGACTCTGTATGGACACTAAAGACCGAACAGACCACAGGGACAAAAATCCCTGCTTGGGTAAGTCTGTCCAGCCAAACTTGAAGTACTGTGGCCAGAGGCAACAGGCAGAGACTTTCCCTTCTGCTGTCAAATGTATCCACTCCACAAGCCTTTGGGTCAACCAGTCCAGTTTGGGAAGATACCAGTGGAGCTCTCTGGCCCTCCTGGCACAACTGTGGCATGTCCGAGATCACCAAAAAATCCTGACATCCCCTTGCCCTTCCCAGTCACAAAACAGGTGGGGAGTTCACCCTAGCGAGGTGTTTGTACCAGAGGCCAACTGGCATTTCTATTCAATGCACAGTCCAAGATGCTGCTAAGAACATCTCTCTCAAACCCTCAGCACAATTAAATACTTCATCAATAAAAAGTAAACACACTTCATTTTCTATTTATAAAAGAATCTCTCCCTCCCCCCCAATGTTTTATTTTAGCAAGTGCACTCAACCATGTTCTCAATCTGCACTTCATTTCCTGCTATTCAGTTTTCTGTGGTTCACAGACAAAAATACCTGGGGAAAAAAAAAAAAAAAAAGCGCACAATACCAGATCCCAGGGGGCTCTGATTTACCACAGGAGAAAAATGTGGCGCACTGTATAACACGACCCCACTGCCCAGGCTGGGAGCACGAGGCACAATGGATGGGACGAAGAGCGTTAAGCTTAGAGGTGGTGGTGGTGCCAAGAGCTTCTCCAGTCGTCTCCCAGCCAAGACAAGTGGAGGGTAACCCTGTCTTCCTCATCTGTCATTGATCCCTTGTAGGAGCAGTAAAGAAAGCAAGCGTGTCTTTCTGTGCAGGGCAATCCTCCAGCTTGAGAAAGAACAACCAAGAGATTCAGACCCTGCTCCTGCCAGACACGGACCTTTCATCATCATGGAGAAAAAAACAACAGATAAATGCATTTCTGCAACCATTCCATCCACGAGGCTCCTACAGCGCTTGGTGTTCTGCAACTGCAGTTAGCATAAGGCATGAGAGCAGGCAGCAGATCACAACAGAATTTATAGACAGAGAGGTACAGGGTGTCCCCAGGGCCGCAGGCAGGAGGTGGCCATTCTCCATGTGATTTGGGCAGAAGGATGAGGTTTGGGAAGAGATGGAAAGGAGGTTTTGTGCTCTTGGAGATGAGGTCCTCCCCACCCACCGCAGCACAGACTCTCCTCTCCCTGCAGATGCTTCTGGCGCTGCTCCCTGCCAGAGAGAAAACATGGGACACGAGTGAACCCAGCCCAAAAAATAGTCCACCAGAAGAGAGCCAGTAGATCCACCTCCACAATCGCAGCAGGTCAGGGCAGCCAAGGGAGAGCAGGCGAAGCTGGAGATAGAGCCGTGGCCATCCCAGCAGGCACAGTCCCACTCCAGCTGCCCCACCAGCCACAGCGATGACGGAAACCACAGTAGGGAGCTCACTCACACATTTTACCACGTCCCTTCACCCCAAGCAATGCAAAACCAGACACTAAATAGGTGACACAGCATTAGAAACATCAAGCCTTGTCCGCGCTCCAGCTTTCCCTGCTATCCCCAGCAGAGAATTGCAGCTACAGGGTTTGCTGGGGTTGATGCAGCACAAGGGAAGGAAGAAGACGGAGCCTGGCCAGAGGACATGGAGAGGGAAAAGATGGGGAAAGGAAAGACCAGGGGAAAGAGGGGGCTTGGGGGTAAATACAAGTGTTAGGGAACAGAGAAGAGTGTGTAAAGCAGAGAGATGGGAAGGCTGAGAAGGAGAGCCAAGGATAAATTGTTTTGATGAGTGCTCCAACCCTGAAATAAATATAACCACCCAAGGGGGCTGTGTGACTCAGTCTGACATTTTGGCTATTTTTTTTCATGCCACCAGATGTAATCAATTTAGCTGGGGGGCGAGGGGGGAAGCACATGCATATTTTTATTGCATTCTAATGTCCGCAAAAAAAAAAAAGGACGTGTTTTATTTTGTTTTTTTTTTTTTTTTCTAATCATAGTATATGGCAATTCATGCAAAACTGAACATAGGCAGAACTTCCACCTGCCTTTCACCATCACAGAAAGAGGAGTTTTGGGGACTCAGGGCACATTGGTCTGTCTGGGGTAGCCAGAGCAGCCCCCTCTTCTCCACTGCAGCAGGAAGAAAACCTCCGCGCTGAAGGAGGACATAAAGGATAACTGTACAACTCTGTTCACATTTGCTTCAATATGCACGAGGGAACAAATATGGCCAATAACATCCTAAGATATTGTCGTGCTGAAATTCTTTGTTTACCAAGAAACGACATGTTGAAAGCCCTTGGCATTTATGAAGCAGATGATTTCTATTCATTTATTTGAAGCATTTTACAGTACTTACCCAGACGCTTGGAGTGATTATCTCGCCAGATCTCATGTGGAGGACTGGGTCAGATGGGCAAGCTCCAGAAAAATCTCCTAGCGTCCTAGAGGAAGTGGTGTGGTACTTGGGTAGGTGGTGCTCACCCCTCCGAGCCCATCCAGTACCAAGGCAAGGGAAGGGGCCCATCTTACTGCTGATTGCTTTCAGTTGTAGCTTCAATTGGGCATATGCAAACCTTCCACTCCTGCCCAAACCTGCGGGGAAACATTTCTGCGCACTGTTAAACAGCTCCTGCATTCCACCCAGAGGCTGATGCTGTTCTGTGGTAGGTGAATAATTCTTATATTTACTCTCTGCAAAATATTTTGAACTCTGGAGAGTTCTTGCTCAGGCAGACTCCTCCTGAATTAATAACAGCTTTGCCTTAGCAACAGCTAAGAAATGAGAAGAATACTGCGGAAATCAGTATTTTTTAATTCATCCTGGTGATGGGCTGTGCAGATAAAAGTGCTGGCGGGAAATACCCATTCACCCTTTCTGCTGTACAACTGTCCACCTCTAGCTCCTGCCTACATATCTTTGGAGGAGCCATCAGAATTTAGCCCAATACAGGACCTTGGATCACACATCCAAAAACTAAGCAAAACTATTCACTGAAATGGCTACCAAGTCTCCATGCAATGACCAACATAACATCCATTATATCTAACATCTAAGCCACTATTGGCCCCGCATTTTATTTTAAAATCTACAAGGAGGCAGCAGTCCTCAAGAGTTACTTCCACCATGGCTAGATCTTTGGATGTCTTTTCCTTGCGTGACTCTTGGCATGGAAAAGAAGCCTGAGTTAAAACTTCCCTTGTAGGGCCTCTCTTTTGTCAGCTCTCTTTTAATTAGCCCCATTCGCATTTCCTCAGAGGCTTTGTGATGAAGGCCACTAGGAACAGAGGAGTTCTGTGAGGTTGCTCAGTTTTTAAAGATGATCTATAATATCTCTTCATTTTCAACTCTGAGCACATATTTTTTTCCTCCTAAACACATCCCCAGAATTTTAAACTCCACTTTAAAATCAAATACATTGCATTTATTTAAAGTGTTACAGTTGCCCTTATCTAGTTAATTTTAAAGATATTTTCCCCACCTTTAAGTGGGAGTCGTTTGAAATATATATAGATGATTCTATAGCATGACTGACTTATCACTTATTTTAATGTCTCAAATCAAGTCATCCACCGTGATGCATTCTAGGCATTTTGCAAATTAGCCATGTTGAATGCATTGTGCATTCAAAGAAGTATTTCATGTGTTCAGTGCATAGACTACACCAATTTCGTACATGGATGTGCCTGTCTGAAAGTACCAAATTGACATCTACTCACGGGGACAATCTCCGAACATTCAAAAAGTTGCCCCATCACAACACTGGGGTAGAGAAGGGAATAGAGAAAATTCTACGTTTGCACGATGACCTTGTGTTAACTTTGTAATGCCATTAATCCTCAGACTGGAACTTGCTAACTTCTGAAGATTTAACTAGTTAAGCTTAGTATTTGGTTATCCTAACTTTCAAAGAAAAAGAAGGCTGTCTAAGGAAAACAATCTTCAAGTCTGAAAATGTGGAGGAAAAACATGTATTAAACCACAAGACTCACGTAAATGATAAATTCGACTCGGAATTGCTGTTACAGGATCACCATGAATGGAGGTCTCCCAGTTCCCAGAGGTAATTTTCAGTTCTTCAGTCCTAAGCAGATTTTTCTGTACTTCAACTATCCTCAAAAAAAACCCCACCAACAAACCAAAAGCCTCCTACCAGAGATACTCTTAACGAAGTTAACACCACGTTTTTAAGTCTGGCATCCTCGACCCAGATAGGAAAAAAGGCAAGCTGCAAATCCAATACTTGCACTAGAATACCCATTTTAAATTTCCACAACTTTATAACTGATAAAATGCTTTTCCTTAAGCTGAATAATTTTTCTAACCTCCTCGCTAGGGAGATCGAATTGAAGTCACGCTAAAAAAAAAAGTTGATATATTAGACATAGGGAGTAGAGATTTTTGCCTCTAAGTTTTTGAATCAGCCTTAAAAAGTAGAGCAGATCAAAAACTAATGATCAAAATAATTTTTTTTCAATAGAAAGTGTAGTTTTCACAAAATCTGAATGTTCCATGGAAAAACTTTAATTTTGCCAGAGCTGTTCAGTTTTCCACTGGGGGAGATCTAAATAAAAGATTTCCTTTTAAGTTCCAGTTGACTGAAATGTAAACTTTTAAGTAATTTTTCCAAATAAATAAACAAGTAAATAAATCAGAATCCACCCTCTAAAGATTTTCTTCAGCCTGATGTCTCCTCAGACACAAAAGATGGACATTCATCATGAGGCAGAGATCAGCGAGGAGCTCCAAAAAGAGGACTCCAACCAGCACACTCCATACCTTCAGCAAAAACTTGTCGCTGGGCTGAGATGAAGCATGGAAAATTTCAACGCAAAAGGAATGAGTCTGATAAAGATACGAGCACAAGTGAAGGAGGACAGGCAGGAATAGCAGTTGGAGCTCAACCTCTGTTCCAGCAGCTCTTGCCAATGACTGCGAGCGCTAATAAGGAACAGTCCCCCTGTGCATGCCACGTGCAGCCAAGGCGAGATAGATACATTCGTTTCTGCTGTTAAACAGCCTGGAGTAGATACTGTCTGCAGTTGCATTAGTGGAGATCCACACCAGCATCCTTACACTCAGGGGCAACATCTCTTGGGATGCGATACATTAAGGGCAATGTCCTGAGACTCCATTTATTGATTCCTGCAGCTGCCGGTGGCTTGGGAGTCTCGCAAGCACCAGAGCTAGGGTTGGGTACCACCATCCCACACACGTCTTTAGCACAGACTCAGGTGCTTCTGCATGTCTTCCTTGAGCATCGGCACATTGCCATGACTTCCAGATGACCAGCAGGGAGGGGACCTAGGGGTAACCATACTGATTGCCAGTCCTTTTCCATCTCTCTGCCTGTCAGGACTAGTTCTGGACAACCAAGTTTTCTGTTGCAGAAAGAGATGTTGCTCCTATGTGAAGGGTTTCATGGAGCCTTTCCTCTGCATGCCCAATTTCTTCTTGTCCTCCTTGAGGAGCTGGCACTGCTGAGACCCAGGCACAACCAGAGGCGACTGCAACCTGAGTCCTGTCCCAGCCCAAGCACCCCACACAACTTCTCCCCACACACATCTCTGCGCTCCCTCCCCAGAGCGGGACAGCTGTCCCCAGAAGGCAGCTCTCAGGACAATTTTCAAACAATCCAATATAAACGGAGCTTGCAAACCTATTTCTTCACAGTTTCTTCCTGCCCTGAAGCACCTTTTCCCTCTGTTCACCCTGCTGGGGCTCAGCAAAATGGGGAGTGTTTTCTTTTTCTCTGGAAAACAGAAAGAAAAACAAAAAAAATACCAGCGTTGCCAACTCTTGCAATTTTAGTCCCACAGTACTTGATGTTTTTCTTCACCTCTGCCCCAGCTTCTTGCTCCAACGTATTATGCAAAAATCTCAGATTTCATTTTAAAAAGAGAAGAAAAAGGAACATGGGCCTCCAGGTTCTAGAGAACAGCTGAGAAAAACAAGCTCAGAGCATCCTAAAGCACACTCCAAACCAAAAGAGCAAACATGGAGGAACCAATATTTACCACCTTTTTTTAAGGAGGTGATTAAAAAAAACTCTCATGACTTGAAGGACCTGATTGATTTTTGAGCCCCTGGGGGTGCTACATGAAGGGTCATCTAGTTCCATAGGTATCACCTATGTCTTGCATTGGCCAAATTTCAGCTCCCAGGGTAGTGACACGGAGATGAGGAGAGGGTAGCATTTCCCCAGGACATGGGGGTCTTGGAGCCACATGCTGCTCTGCTCGCCCACACCAGTACAGGACCAAGAATGGCCTGGCCATGCCCACAGCCTCAGCACTAAGAGAGGCTTAAGGACAACTTCAAGCTGCTCGGTCTTTCCATCTCCTGAGCTCATGCCCATCACCTCCCACAGCCTGGCCTGGGCTTCTCCCTAGCTCTGAGAGTTTCCTGGTGCAGGTGAACCCAAGCTGGAGCTGACCCATGCTGTAGCTGGGCAGGGACTCCCACCACAGATCTGATGTGTGGGATCTCATGGGCACCTGTTGAGACAAAAAGACTGAGGACTGACATTTCTAATCAGGGAGTTAGGACAGATCTACCTCCTGCATCATGCCTCAAGGGAATATCCCTGTTCCCTCCTCACTGCAAGTGTCTACCAGTTTGGAAAACCTTGCAGAGACAAGAGCTCACGCATGGGTATTTTTACAGCCCTTCTCATGTACACACCTTGGTCAGATGCTTTCTCCAAAGCTGCTTACTTCCCTGCTTGGCCCAAGGGTTGGCAGCATGGCAGCCCTGCGCCTGCTCCATCCCTGCCCAGTATGGCACCAGTGTTTGCTGGAGTTGTCCCTCCTGGGAAAGGCTCCTTGTGTCACCACAGTACCTGATGTCAGGCTCGGCCGATTGTCCCCCGTTGGTTTGGAGCAGGGCTGTTTCTGCAACACATCTTGGCCATCAGGAAGGAAAGGGGCATAAATCTCAACTTGAAGGGAAAGTGTCTTGCAGCTCAGTGGGGTTTCAAAGTTGCTCTAAGAGATGGTGCTGGGGGGCCCATCCTTGCAGGAAAATGAGTGCCCATGGGAAAAACAGAAAATCTGAGGAGGTTAAAACACTATGTGTAGATATGGACAGTGAGCCAAACAATGCTCAGAGGTGCAGGGTGCACACAGAGAGCGTGGGCTGCCTTCACACGCGCCCCATCATGTGCTGAGGGATCGTTCACTGACCCCAGGGATGGGCCCTTCTGTACTTGCTGGGTGTTTCCCTTGCACTTTTAAGAAATGTGCCAAGAGAGGCTATTTCATCCCTGTTCCAGGAACCTGTTTCAGAGGGAGGAGACACACTCACTCAGAGATGAGAAGAGTAACTGGACCACTTGGAGATTTTACTTTTCTTTTGCCTTATTTTGGCTCTTTTTTTTTTTTTTTAAATTTAAAACACAAGTCATCCAACCTGAAATTTTGTGGCTGCTGTCTATGTATGGAAAATATTTAACAGTTCAAGTCAGAAAGCCTAAAATTCAGAAACTTAAGGGCAATCCAAAACTCCTAGGATCTTCAAAATCAGACTAAAAATACCATGAGCACAAGCATCCTTGGACCAGATACTAAATTTCTGCAGCAGTCTGAAGGAATTAAAGCTGTCCTAAAGCACCAGCTGGGAACTGCCCTGACATTTTCATGTCATCTGCTCCCCGGTCCTCTTGTCTAGGCCATGCAGGGGTGGACTGGAGGCTTTCAGGGCCCTGCTGTAATCCAACAAACCTTGGCTGGTAGAACCAGCCCCAGAAGAGATTCCAGCTGGCTTAAGTTAGAGCAGCCACAGGGCTGCTCTAACTTAAACCACCTGCCGGTTCAGTCCTGGGCCAGCTCTAGGAACTGGGAGGTATAAACGTGGCCAAAAGCCAACTTTGCCTGCTCTCTTCCTCATCTGTCCCAATAGGAGCTAGAGGTCCAAGCCCCATTTAGAGATGTCTCTAGAACAAGGATTCAGAGGGACACCTTTGAGCTCCTGGTTACATTTGAAATCCAAGAATGGAGATGTCAGCATTTAGCCCCATCTTCCTTCCTTACCTTCTTCTCATCTCAGTGCTTGCAATCACAATATTGAAGCCCAAACATGAGGAAATGTGCAAGGACAGGTTATTTCCTCAAACAGCTCATGCTTACTGCCCTCATTTGACTTCCCAGGCAGCCTCTCCCCTGCAGTTCTGCTGTCTCCGCTCCTGTAGGGAACCAAGCGATATAGACCCAACAGAGGTTTGTTCCCCCCACCGCCTTTTTAAAGACTGGAAAATGAGAAAGCAAATTAAAAACAAACAAAACTTTCCCCAAATATTTCCAGAGCTGCCGATTCTGGCTTTGGCCATAAGATCATAACTGATTTAAACAGCCCTGATTCACCCGTATAGAGACACACGTAATCATGTGCAATGGTAGGAATTACCCTGATATTACAGCCTGGATCGTCCTGACCCTGCCCTTCCTCCTTGCCTCTTGCCCTGCAGCTAGCAAAGATAATGAGTAACAGTGATATTAAACAGGGATTTGGGGTTTTTTACCTTTTTTCCCAGAAAGTGGATAACACACTACAGTAGATAGAAAAATCCATCCGACTTTATTTAACTGTAACATTTATTAAGAGCAGTGAAAAGGTCAGCACGGAGCTCCCAGCATACGGGCTAAACTCCTTTCCCCAGCCTTGAATGCGACAAGAAAGCAGATCCTTTAAGATGCAACTATCTTAAGCTCCCCTCCGATGGTTAAACTCTTAGTAATTCTAGGTTTTGGAGACAAACGTCAAAGCAGAGGGCTCTTCCCTTCGTTATTCAAGTAAAGGCCCCATCAATATTATCTGTAATAAGAATCTGCTGTTGACATGGCTCACCCCGCAGTTCCTGTTCCAGGCAGTAGTCCCTGTCAATAGGATTAAAGTGGAGGAATGCCTTTGACAAGTCCACCGGCTGCTGATTCATTGCTGCCATCAGGCTGCCGGCTGGGAAAGGCACCGGGCACCATTAGCTGGTCCTGCTGTGCCCAGCCAAGGGGCAAGCGGACCTGAAGCTCCGATTTCTGGTGGTGGAGGGGACCTCCCTAGACCTGCAGGAGGAAATGGGGAGAGGACAAGTCTGCGAGTGGTTTGCACCACTTGTGTCCTACCGCGTCGCTTTTGGCTGAGCGATGGGCTCATCAGCTGATGGGAAGTTTTGAGGTGATTTGATGAACAACGCCGAACCGAGTGGCGCAGGGAAGCCATACGCCATGCATGGGATGGTAGGGAGCGTTCCTCAGCCTCTGCCACCATCACCTTCGTGTCAGCCTAGGAGACCACATTACACATTGAGATGAAAAAGGAACCGTCTGCCCTCACACCAGAGCTGCTCTCAGAGCACCAAGCAGGCCATGGGAAGCCAAGAGCAAGGACGCCTGAGCGGTGCAGCCCCGAGACCCAACAGCACCACCAACCCACAGCGAGAGGCACAAGCAGGTGACATTGACTCAACGTTCTCCTGGAGTTTGGCCATGCTTTGTCAGTCATGAGGATGCAGGGATGTGCTCGAGGGGCCGGGAGTTACACCATGGTCAAAACGAAACGGCGCAGGTGAAAGCTCTGGGCACCAAGAGCTGCAGATTGCTGGTGCGTAGTTGGGCACGTCCAGTCCTCAACAATACTGACCCACCTTTTCCTTACCCTTTGCCTCCTGGCTGAATGCAGCTCTCGATACAAAGGCTTGGTCATTACCCGCTGGCGCCACGGGTTTGCAAAGCCACTGGCTCCCCCTCCCCTGCAGGCTGGTGGCCGAGGTGGAGGAGCCGGAGGAGTCATGCAGCCCCACAGCGCTGCTCTCAGCCCCTTCAGAGCCCACTGGGTCAGACGCTAGCTAAAAATCAGCACCAAACCACAAAAGTAAGGGGAAAAATGTCATCTGCCAGGGAAAATCCAAGCCTCCTAACCTTCTACCTCTCCACTCCCGGAGTGGAGTGTGCGGGACACACGTGCACACATACATGCACATTAACACCCTCATCCTTTCCAGTGGCTAAGCCCCTGTCTAATTCGCTCTGTTCCTGTCCCCTCAGGTGCTGAGGCCAGGTCAGGAAGCAGGCAGCCTAGAGTAAATAGATTAGCTCTTTTTAAAATAAAACCTCTATTATTATCCTTAGGAAAAAAAATAACAACTCTCATTTTCAGGAATTGTTACATTTAATTAGGTTGCAGGTTCCACTGGGCTCTCCAAACGGAGCCAGGAAAGCACGAATGTCAAAATATTCTGCACACAAGATGAAAAGCCCTGAGCTGGGCAATCTGGTGAAAGGGAGCCCTGTCAGCCCGCCTGTCAACTCTGCTGCAGATTTTTCAAACCTAATTAAAATGATCTTTAATTTTTTTTTCTTCTGTTTTTAAAGAAACACATTTGTCATTTTTTTTTCCCCATTTCCCATCCCCCTCCCCCCCTTTAGTTTTTAATCAGCCTGATTTCCTGCATTGAGCCAGCTGGGAGGAAAGTGAAAGGGAGACCTGCACGGGCATCCAGGGGTGGAAAACGGGAGGACCGGTGGCTATCCAGGCAGCAAAGCCCTCGATGCAGCTCACCACACACCCGCTGTTTACTCGCGTGTGAGATCAGCCCTAACAGGAAGAACAAGGTACCAAATTCTGTCCCTGCCTGTTTCCTGCCACCTTCGGGGGGAATGGGACCTTTCAGGCTCTTTGTAAATAAACAGGAGCGCATCAAAGGGACACCTAACCGCTGCACCCATTTTCAGCAAAACTAGAACAGCTCACAGGCACTTGAATTTTTGGCTGACAGCTCAGACCAAAAGGGCCTTTACTGCCCTAGGATTAGCAGCTCTGATGCTTTGGAGCTTATAGAGGAAGCCAGTTTGCAAATCCTGAAGTGGGGAAGTTTTATAGGAGAGCTTGAGCCACCAATTAATTTTGCTCACATCTAGGTCTTGCCTTCACGGGGCCCAGCCACTCCCTCTCCCTTGCTGGGATCGCTGTTTATATGTATAAAGTTATTTTGGGCTGATCTCGCAAAGTGGTCTGTGGAGTCCTGCAGCAAAACGGGAGGTGGCTGAGATGGAGGGGGCAGCTCAGGGCAGAGCAAGTCAATTAGAACTAATAACCAACAAGATAAAAATGGGCATAAATAGGGATAAAGAGATTTAAAACAAGAAACTAATGCTTAAGAGAAGGTTGGGTCAACAGCTATATAAACACGCACTTCCCCTACCACCTCCCCTGCTCTCGTGCCTCCAAGGAATGTATTTGCTTACTTAACCACTTTTTTTTTTTCCCCAGCCTAGTTTCCTAGAGAAACAACTCTTTTTGTGATTGTGCTGTGGGTGTGTCTGTCTCTCTCTCCCTACTAAAGCTTCTGAACTCACCAGCCAATTTCAACCAAGTTTGCCAGAAGTGCAGAGTCCTCAAAGAAACTAACTGCTTACAAGCCTTCCTGGGGCTGGGTAGACAAGGGAAAGCTGAGCCCATGCTGAGAGATGGGCTGCGGCATGCTCTCACTTGATATTAAACACCAGAGCATCCAACCTGGAGCTGCCTCATACATTTCTCCGCGGGAAGCCATGCTTCGCTGAATCGCCCCGACATGCGCTCTAGAAACAGCAGCATCCGAGCTGCTCTGCGCTGAGAATTTAAAATCGTGGTGACTGACAGACCCTTTTTCTGAGAAACGCCAATAAATAGAGCGGGGTCAGCAAGGGGAGTAGTCCCAGCCAGGTAAAATGAGGTGTCTGCAGTCACAGGGTAGCACTGTGCCAAAACCAGCTCTCCAGCCAGCCAAGCTGGTCCTCAGCCCTTCCTGCGCCAAAGCCACCTCTTGGGCACTAAAGGGATGGAAGGCCAGGAGCAGGGCTGGGGTCACCTTCAGCTGGTGTCACCTCCTTCACGCAATATCCCAGCTGCGGGGTCTTTCCTACCACTTGGGTGAGGAGGAATGGAGGCAGGAGCAGCCTGTCTACTGTGGGAGTCGGCAACTTGTAAACTGAGAGTGTTTGACCTGGGATCAGCCAGAGGGAAGGACGTTCCCACAAGGTCAGTCTCCTACAGCATCAATTTTCAGCCTTGACTTGGACTTTAAAAGCAGGTTAAAGGCCTGCCGCAGACATCTCTTCCTCATGCAAGGACATGGGCATGCTCCTGGTTGGGGTGGGAGCACAGAGGTGAGCTTGGAGCTGCCGTGCTCCTACAGAGCTCAAGTGCTGGTGGGGAGGAGGGCTTGGAGAGCGCAGCAGGGTGAATTAACAGCCCTGCGCCAGGGCTGCTCAGCGCCAGCACAAGGGAAAATTCTGATTAAGAGTCTCTCCTTCTTCAGGTTGGGCTTAGGATAGTTTAGTGCAGCCAGGTTTAGGATGCACTAAATGAAGGAAAAAAACCCAAAAGGGGAAGGCTAAGCTTTGAATGTGGCAATGAGCTCCTGTTCTCCAAGCTGGTGAAGGAGACAGCGGAGAGGGAAGAAAAAGGACATTTCAAATGGGGTGGTGGGGTGGTGTCTCTGTTTCAATAATCTTACCCCTGCTCCCTCATCATTTAAATTTGGGAAGCTCCTCAAAATAGCACAATGATCCATTTTGCTGTGATGTCCTGGCAGTTCCCCTTCCCTCTCATCAACTATCTCATTAGCAACACCCCCTCATCTGCTGAAAAATATAAAGCATCTCCTGGAGCAACAGAACCCCTCAGCCAGAGCCCAAAGGAAGCCTGGCTGGTTTTACCCTGCGATTGCTCAGGGAAAATTCACCCGTGTGACCCCCGTGTCCCACGAAAGAGATGAAATTGAGACTTGTGCAAGGCACTGCAGGGGAGGGACGGATGGGTGGGTTTGCCCTCCCGGTGACCAAGCTGGGATCTTGCATGCCTGGGAATCATGTCTGTAGGGGAATAGATGGAGCCAGCATTTTTGGGACCCTGTGACTGGCTGTCCAGCTAGCAATTTAGCAAAGGGTGAGCAGGTAATTTCCTGTCGGACTGGTCTGTTGGAAGGGCCTTTCCCCTCCGGGGAGCTGGTGGCTACGCAGCCAAGCCTGAAGACGCGCAGGAGCAAAGCGTGCTCCCTCCTTTTATAGCGGGGCTGGTTTCCCCACGCTGCCGTCATCCCCGGGGTGAGCAGTGCCGTAAGACATTTGAGGCTCTCCCCCACAGAGGGTAAAAAGTCAAAAGGGTATTAAGCTGTCAGACTGGGGCAATTTATGTGTATAAACAGAGCCCTGTTTTGCTGATTTACACCCTGATAGCACATGGCCCACAGGTAACGAACGCAGCACATCCCGACATCTGCCAGTGGAAGCAGTTTGGATTGACTGACCCATAAAACTGCAAGGCCTGAAGTTATCTGGCTTCACATCTACATATACACACGCAAACAACCACAGCCAGCAAGTGCTCATGGAGTAACACGATATAAGCAATAAACGCTTTCCCCCAGCAAAAGTTAGGAGCGAGATTAGATAAGGTGGCTAAAACAAACTTTAACCACCACGGTGGGAGCTCAGCTGGCCTGTCCTTTTATTCAGCTGAATAAGCCGTGGCACAGGGAGCCCACAGCACCCATCACCCCACAGTGCTGGTTCCCCATCACGCGCAGATGGCCCAAATTAGCCTGGCACATCGTCCCCCACCCTGTGACAGCAATCTTGCCCCCATTGTTACAAGAGAGTCACGCTTCCCTCCTGATCCCAGCGTCCAGTTAAGACTTGCCTCCCTTGGGGAAGGGCCCCAGACCCTTTTTCCCCCCACTTTGGTAATGTTCCTGTTGAGAGCTGGGGAGGCTGCTGGCCTCCGTGGGCATAGGGAAGCAGCTCTGGCGCCATTGCTCCCCACCCAGGTGGTGCAATACAGCTCCCTCGACTACATTGCATAACCTGACCACGCTCCCTCCCACCTCCCCAGCAAAAATCACAGTTGAAATTGCCCCAGGAGCCTCCCATCCTTCCCCCTGCGATGACACCAAGAAAGCAGGTTACCCCCTGACCGCTGGCACCCGAGGGTGGGGCCGGTGGAGGCACAGACGGGTGCCCGCCCCCGGTATACGCCACGGGGCAGCGTTTGCTTCCCATCGTCGCAATTCATGCCTTCACATCGCTGTGTCGCTGCGGGGATGTGAGCAGCCACTACATTCCCATTCTGCCCAGCAGACTTCAGTGTCAATTGCATGCTTTGGGCAAAAATAACAATTGGAAAAAATAATTGCATTTATCATGTTGGCGACTCGGCCGGCTACATAAGAATGTTACATAGCAAAACCACAGAGTTCAGCCTGTTTCCACACAGGCAGCAGAACAATGACTGGCAGGAGTCCCCTGACATCAGACACTCGTCTTTAACTCAAGCAATTCTTCCACCAACATCTCCAATCTACCAACCTGGGATGCCACGGCAGCCCAGCCTGCAGGTGACGCTGAAGCTGATGGAGATAATGCCAGCCAGAGGACAACTTCCAACAACAGCTAAGCAGGCAGGAATACCATGATGGACTTATTCAACTATTTTGTCAACAGAGGCTCAGAAAGATGTAGGATTAAACTTTGCAAACGGTGCCACGCTTCACAGGAAATTAAACTTCCCATGCTACAGGCAGCAGCGATGGGTGACAGATTATGGAAGAGGCAAATGATGGCTCTTCCAGCATCACCACAGACCACACAGATAGGTGAATTGCAGCCGTGCCTCTTAACGGTGACTTTTTGCCCTGCGCAGCACTGCATGTTATTTCAATTTAGACTTACCTTCTTTGCTTAGCCTAACTCTGCTTCTGTGTAACTTGGCCACTACGCTTGCAGACTGCTGTCTTGCATAATTTAGCTCATTAGATCATGCTACTAACCTGCTTTGCTGATATGTAGGGGGATTTAAGATAATACAGCTCCCATCTCAAAAAGTCCAAGTAAGAAAAGCAACCGAGTGCCCAATGTTGTGAAAGGCTCTGTCTCTTCTAATGGATGGCTGCCACAAAAATCCTGCCCAGCGTCTTGGCCTGCAGTTGCTGGGCAGCCACTCTGAAAGTGATATTGGTTCAGTGATCCAAGCAGAACCCAGCTCACCAAAACAGCGTCTGCCCAAGCACCAAGCAAACCCAGCTCCTCAACTGGTTGCATGATCACCTCATCCAACACAAGAGACAAGATGGGCCGGGAAGGGGAAGAGCAATGCTGCCCCTTTTGGATGCAGTGCCCAGCTAGATGGATTAGCCAAAACATGAATTTGTTCCCAAAAGCATTGTAAGCAAATGTAAGTTAAAATAGGTCCCTCTTGGACACAGTGTTCAATGTCTTCTAACTCTCCAGCGTGTAAATTATGTCAGTTGTAGACTCCCTTGGACCTCATTGTATTGGCATAAAAACACCCAAATGAACCTGCCCGAGGCGTTCCTCTACTCAAGATATAAACAGTTGGCAGTGACTGATCTACCACTTGTCAATGCATTCTCCTAGCCTGATCCTGCAAAGTAAAATTAATTTTGAGATGTTGAGCTGTTCATCCAGGAATTGTACTACACTGGTTTAAAAAAAAATCACTTCTCCCCCTCCCACCCCCCTTTGTGTATAGACCAGGATAAAAAATGTCTAAGAACTCCAGGGGTAGGGTCCACCTCCCTCAAACCATTGGCACTTTCGATATTTCTTCAGTGTCCTGCTTCCTGGAGTCCACTGTCCTATAAATGCAGCTTTTATTCTTTGATCTTGCACTCACCTGCATCACCATATTTTCTGTTTGCTTGAGCCTGGCTCCACAAGCACTCTGTTTTCCTCCGGATCAGTGACCTCTCCTCTTCATTATTTACCGCTTCCTGGCTCGTTACACCATCAGACGACCACATCAGTGGTGATTTTACATTTTCTTCCATGTCATTGATAAAGATATTAAATGCAAGAATACTGGAGGGACTTTGCTACAAACACAGCTGGCGGATGATTTACAGTTATATTTGGAGACCTGTCAGGGAGCCAGGTTTTAATCCATTTAATGCACACCTTCTTGATTTTATACTGCTCTAGATCCTTAATCAAAATGTCATGTGGTACCCAGTCAAATGTCTCACAGAAGTCTAGTACACTATTATCACTTTTATCAACTAAACCAAAGAGAGACATCACATTCTATTTTCCATGAACTCATGCTGATTGGCATTAATTACAATTTTCTTCCTTTAATTGCTCATGGACTCCCACTAACTTTTACCACCCAGGACACCACTAACAGCATCCCTCTGACTCATCCTTGGCCACAGTGTATTTTGAGAACAACAATCCCAAAAACTCCAAAGCTGGAGCTGGGCACAAGCGAAGCTGGCCGCTGTCTGAAGTGGCACAATATGGGGACCACAGAAACAATCATGGTCTTGTTGAGGGTTTTGTCTCTTCCAGAGGGCTGGAAGGGCAGGTGAGCTGCTCCCATCTCAGACACTAAAAGAAAGTTGTGAAGAATGGCTCTGGCAGACAGGGGAATTGGCCGTCACCAGTCTTTGAGATAGCACTGAGAGCCAAACTGAAATCTTCCCCCCAAGACAAAACTTAGATGTGGTCAGAAAAGTCTCTTTCATGGGACACCAGCTGATACAAAATGTTTGTATCATTGCAAAGAGGCCAAAGCTGTGATGAGACTGAAGTATGCTTATAGCAATAACACAGCGGATATTTTATCTTGCTATCGAAGCTATTTGGTTTTGTTCCTTGAAGGTTGGAAGTAATTCATTAGTTCACGCCCGAGTCAATGCCTTGGTTCTTTCAACTCTGCAAGCGAAGTTTAGAGAGCAGTCCCACAGCACCTACCCCGGTACTGAAACTTCTATAACCCTGGGCTGTTCCTTTTTTTTTTTTTAAAAAAATCTGCAAGTCATTGTCTAAGTCTCCCAAGTGGAAGTAATTCTTCACCAAGGAACTACGGAGAATAAAAGGGAATTTTGCTTCAAACATCCCAAACATGCTGGTTTTCATTTTGATGTAGTTGGTATTTTTCAAAAATTTGGAGCAGAACAAAAGTTTTTGTTTAACTCAAGACTATTTTTTGAGGGAGGTACTATTTTTTTTTTCGTTTAACGATTTAAATAAAACTGAAGGAGATTTCTAGGAAAAAAATGTTTCATCTTTTGTGGGAGAAGGACAGAAAATACAAGTTGAGGTCCTTCCAATGCAATAGCTCATACACATGAAGATGGAGTCAATAAACATTTCAATGTCACTAAAATGGCATTTATTTATTTCCTACAAATGTTGTAGCTGAGGGATTATTGCAATCACCAGTCCTGGACAGTTACTACTGGAATTCACTTGCAGCCTGTCTTATTTCAGATGTGCAATCTTTAGTTAAGAGTAGAGATGGAAACCTCATTACTACCACAAAAAATAATTCCTGTAAATGACCTGCTGGATGAAATAAAAGCATCCAACATAACTACCTAGAAAGCCATTCTGAAGTTTGAGCTGAGCAGTCCCATACATCCAAGCATCAGAAGCAGAGGAGGGTGGGGGACATACGACTGCATCTCCCCAGACAAGACCGTTCTCTGTTTTTTTTTGTTTTTCCACTTGTCCAACACCGAAGAAAATGACTGTGCTGGACAGTGGAGATGTTTCCCTGCTCAGTGCTCATTACACATGGGCTCTTCTGTCCCAGGCAGCAACACAGCAGACAGTGGTTTTCAGCTGTAAGAGGCTCTCTGGCCCAGCATTTTTCATCTTTCCTCCACTTAAGGCGAAATCTTGGCAGAACACGCTGGAAAAACACAAAGGATATTGTAATCTCGGGGTTAATGGCTACACTGCTGAAAACTTTGCAGGGACTTTGACTTATCTCATTAGCAAGCCAGAGAACTACTTTGGCATTAGATGTCACCTATGCATTTTTCACAATCCACAACAGCGATAAATCTCAGTAAACATCCCCTCACTGCAGCCCAGGAGCCTGCAAGGGTGCTAATCCCCGGCCAACATTCACTTGACTAAATTATTTTTAAAAGATGATGCAGCTAATACTCCTTATTCCAGAGAATCCTGCATTGTTTTCCTTGCAAATTGCTCCTCCAAAAGGATAAAAGCTACAGCTTCTCACTTTCCATTCCAAAATAACCCTTTTCCGCTGGAGCAGCACTCTGCAAACTTCCCCAGGAAAAGTGAGATGCATCTGGTGAGTCCCAGCCTGGTCCCCAACCATGGCTGAGTCCGGTGCTACTGGTCGGTGTGGCGGTCCGGGGGGGCCGTGTCTGCGTCTAATCACGCATCGCTTTGTGCTGTGCCTGGCGTTTATGTCCATAGCCCTCCGTGTGGATGAGGATGTCCCTTGCGCTGGCGGTGCTGGGGGGAGCAGGAGCGAGGCCGCACAGGAGTCAGCGGCATTGAAGGGCTCTGGGCTGGCAGAACAATGGGTTTGCTCCAGGCACAGCTACTGACTTTTAACAGCTCTTTGCCAGTAACCCCATACGGGATTGCATCATGGAAAATCCTAGTGGAACGCCAGGAACAAAGGAAAGATGTCAGGCTGCTTTTAAAAGGGACGTGTTGTCAGAGCAGAGGAAGCCCTTTTGTGGCCAGGGTGGGAAGGGTCAGCCAGAGAAACCTGGGCTCCCTTAAAGACTTGGAGGCAAATCTGGAGACGTACACCAGACAGGAGAGCTGGGGAAAAGAGCAACGCTCAGGAGGCGGCAGCTTCGCCTCGCTCTGTGGCGCTCGTGCATTGTCTAGGGATGCAGTGCCTGTGTCTGTGTGGAAAAAATTCCTATGCAGACGCTGTGTCCCTTTATTGAATTGTCCCCATGGTGCCCAAAGTGTCTAGAGTGCCCATCAGGACAGAGAATGCGACAATGCCCATAAGCTAGTGAGCTCTCATCTCTGATCCAACAGCCCTAGAAAGGGAGCCATGCAAGGAACGTGTGTCCCCAAGAGCCAGGGCTGGGGACACTGCCTGGACTCTGTCCAGGCTCGGCTAGCTGGAAAGCGCCCAGAGCTGGTTTTATAATGGCGTGTGACACCATACCAGAGGAGGAACGCAGGCAGAGCTGTTACAGGAGGTTTTGGTCAAGAGAGGCTCTGCTCTTCAATACAGAAGCATAACAAAAGGTGCAAACACGGCTACCGCTCCATTTCTGGGGTGCTCAAAGCTGTAAGCCATACAGCATTACGAGCCTGAAGAGAAACCTTTTTAGGGGGGGTTAGAAAAGCAGCACTGCTGTGGCAAGTATGGAAGAGAAGAGCCGTGAGTGCTGGTAAGAAGGAGGAAATCTCCCAAGGAGAGCCCAGCGAACAAGCCCCCCGTGAGCTGGTTGCGGTACACAGTAGGGATGATGTGTGACTTTGGCTCTGGCATGGGTCTAACTTATAAGGCAAGATCTCCTTCTTGCTGCTTTTCTCATTCTAAACTCGTCTTTCTTTAACCCTCCAGGGACAGAAAGTAGAAGGACAGTGCAGAGCAGGTGTTTCAGAGACTCTGGTTCCTCCTTTGGTGTTCCACCTGAAAACACCCTCTTTCTCATTGGCAATGTGAGGACAACCCCACCAGCCAGTGTGATGCGTTTAGACCTCATGGCAAGAGGAAGGGCATTTAGGTACCTCGCATGGAAAGGAAGCAGCAGAGGTTGTAAGCAAGCCTGGAAACCCAGCACATTTGCATTCTCATTAGCTATACAGAAAATAGCTAGGAAGATTTTTTGGCAATGACGCTAGCCATTGACTTGCTCACTTGGCTGAAAAACTGATGCCAAGGAGCAGAACAGCAAAGCAAGAGAGATGGCCTGGAACCAAGGGATTTTGCAGAGCTCTCATTTTGCATTCATTGCCCTTAGTCCAGGGGTCTTAAGTGCTGTCAGTTTTAGGGCAGGAGTGAGAAACTGGATTGCAAAAGGAGCTCTTCCCTATTTGCATATGGGCCTCTCTGCCTTTCCCTTCTGCTTCATCCTTGGCCAATTGGTCTGGATTTTGGACAGAAAATCCCTCCAAAACTCCCATGCTCATGAGCCTACGGGGCCATTTGGCTGGAGCAGGGAGCAGAGCCCTGCTCCGGTAGCATAGTCATACCCGCAGTGCCCGGCCAGCTCTCACCACTGCTGGCTGCTGATGGCTCCGCTGCAGCTCCTCATTCCAGGAGAGCATCAGCAAGGCATACTCTTCGCTCGGCCAGCCAGCGCTGGACGCTGCTCCGTGCCGCCTTAGTCTCGGTAATACTGGTGGCAGTGCTGGATGATAAATAGCTGAAAGTGCAGCTCACTTGCGTGAGAGCCCCAGCACATATCAGACATCTCAATCACCTTGTCCTGATCAGGTCCAAAGGTGACAGCTCCAGCACAAGGACCACACGCCTCTCCTGCCTGTGCCACACACCACGCTCAGGGACACTACTGCCCCACTGCAAACACTGCCGAGTAAAAGCAGTCCATCACAGAGCGCGAGAGGACTGGGAATGCTGCTTTTACTGTACTGTGGCATTATGTGGGATTGTGCTTATTAAAGTTTTCTACTATGGGTTGCAAGAAAAAAAATGTTTTTTTTTTCCTCTTAGTGCCCTGAGATATCTTGACAAAAAATTGGAAAAGTGAATCTGATGTCAGGTGGGAAGAGAGACCCTTCTCCCAGCAGCTTCATTTAAGGCTTGGAGTTGCTTACCTGTCTTGGAAACTTCTCCCCTCCCCAACTATCCATTCAAATAAATGGCTGAAATTTTGTCTGCCTTCATTCACATGCTTTTTATGTTTGCTTTACCAATAATATTCTAACAAAGGCATTTACTGTCAGGAACACTTACAGAAATGGCAAATAATAGAGACCTCAAACACAGCAACTGAGACCAGAATCTGGTTCTGAAAGTCACGTACTAGTATTTAAGAGAAGAAACAATGCCGTGTGAATGTTCACCCAAGCCAAAGTCACCAGCACAGCTGAGATTTCAACCATTCAGTAGCAACGGGTTCATTACGAAGATATATTGCCTGAGTTATTTCTAGATGTTATTCAGAGAATTATTTCAAATAATTAATATATGTAAGAAAATTACTGGCTCTGAACAGAAGAATTGAACGTGTCACATTAGAGCTGAATAAATGCCCTAAAACTATTCACTGCCCTGCTTTTGGATACACTAATTGCACCAGATCCAATCTTTAACCCCATTGGGGCTGAAGGAAACATTCTCCCATGGCTCTGCTTGCTGTGGTTTGGGACACAATCCCCAGGGACACCATCCCTCTCTCTGTAAGGGGATGGTGGCCTTATCTCACGGGCTCTCCGTTGTATTTCAGGAAGGAGACTCACAGTTTCACCTTTCACTTACCCTGGGCTAATTCCTGTGGTCTTCAGCGGAGCCGTTACACCTCTTTGCACAGGAGAAGAATTGCACCAGGTTTAATCTTATCCCCAGTTCATTGTTTCAGCATCTCAGAGGAGGTGCAGGAAACACCGCGAGCGGAGGAAGGTGCTGGCAGGAGCAGGCAGGACCCGGAGCTCTGTGGCCAACCGGCAGGGACAGCCGGGTAGCAGCTCTCCCAAAACCAGGGCAGGCTGGAGCCTGGGCTTGGCACTCCAAGAAACACAGGATGCTATTTTGTGCTGGTCTCTGGAAGAGAAAGGTGAGCATGGGCAACGTGTCCAAGATGTCCATAGATGTGGGAGGAACCAAATCCAGAAACTGAAATCCCCTATTTTGTGCCTGCACAGACAAACATGTTGTCTCTGCCGTCAGCTGTCCCAGACCATTGCTAGCCAGGTCCTCTCCTTCTCCTGCCCTGTAACAGCGTTGGGACACGGCAGAGGCAAGGCTACAGGGTGGCGACAAGAACCACAGAATCCATCCGTTTTGTTAACACCTTCACCAAGGGGGTTTTTTGGTTGGTTTGGTTTTGTGCCTACAGTACCTTACAGACACCAGGAACCAGTGGAGCTCTCTGCCCACAGTGCAATACAACCCCACCAACCTGTGTTAGCACCACAGATGACTTGTGTCCCACAGCTCCTGTCCTTCACAGCCACACAATGTATGTTCGTTACCTGTGAGAGCAGCCTTGCCCCTGGGATCCCTCCAGCACGCGATGAAGCTCGAGGAGTAAGGGTGCAGGATCAGGCTTCAGGTGGAGAAGAAAAGACATAGAGACACATAAGACAAATGGAATAACTAAGGGAAGTGACGTGTTTACATGGAAGTTGCTAAGCAGGCGACTTGTTAGTTGCCTTGTAGCCAGGACATTCATTGTTCCTTGTCCCATTATTCCCAAGGGCTTGATCCCTTCTCATGTAAGCCCAGGGCAGGTTTAACTTGACCGAGGGCAGGACCAAGCACTGAGCAGGTCTGGGTTTTAGCTAATAACAGAGGTCAGCTTGTGCAAGGAGTCTGCCCAAGCAGGGTTTGGA
Organism: Chionis minor; assembly: GCA_013398295.1. Taxonomy (NCBI): domain Eukaryota; kingdom Metazoa; phylum Chordata; class Aves; order Charadriiformes; family Chionidae; genus Chionis; species Chionis minor. Next base: position 1,818,528 of record VZSF01003148.1, on the reverse strand, counting down.
GAAGGATTTGGGTAATGAAGGGGCCCAGGGGTCACAGCGGGCTCTTTGGGAAGCCCCTGGCCATGCAGCTCATGGACTGAGAGCACCCCGGCTGCCCCGAAAACCAGCAGAGCCCCAAGAGCCAGGACGACTTTTCTTGCCATCAATTGCACCAACAACCAACACAAAAAGTAATAGCAGTAACTGGGAGGATCTGAAAGAGGTTCTTTGCTGCGCCCCCCCCCCCCCCCCCCCCCNNCCCTCCCTTTTTTATTTGCCTGAGTGACAGAGGATTTAAATGCAAAGTGGATCTAATGCACACCCTGAAGTCGGCTGGCAGTATGCAAATGACCTGTCAGATTAAAATCTGAATGAAAGAGATAACAAGCTTATCTTCATAACAAAAGACTCTTACGGGCAAACTATTTGACGCAGTGTTGATGTTTGTTTTAACCCGGGGACTTTGGACAGTGCAATATTTGAGGGGCTGCGCTCCCCTCCGCTCTGCCCCGCGCTCGCACGCGTGGCTCTGGGTGCGTACTTGCGCTGCCAACAAAAGGCAAGTGCTGTGATAATAAGAAAGGGGGGGAAGCAAAAAAAGAAGCCTGGTGAGGGCTCTAATAGTTGATTTCAAAGTCTTTTTTTTTTTTTTTTGGGGGGGGGGTGGCTCTGCAGAGCCAGCCCCAAACAAACCAGCAATAGGTCAACTCAGGCTTGCGACCAGCACTACAGCTGCAGGGAGAATAAGCAAACACAGCAGCAGGGGAAAGAATTAAAGGAGGGGGGCTGGGGGCAAGGCGGACGATTTATTCTTCTGGCACGTGCAGAGGGGCTGGGGATGGATCAGCTGTATTTATTCTGTGAAAAGGGGAATGAAAAGGAGGCAAAAGAGCAAAGCAAGTTTCATCGCACCAGAGAAAACAAAGATTTTCAATAAACTCTCCATCGCCACCCCCCTCCCTGGAAAAAGGCGGGGGGGGAAAAATATAAGCTGCAGGTGTTTGCGAGGGGTCTGCATAGAAGCCACTCGGGGAATTAGCAACTGAGGCAAGTTGCCTTTGGAAAAGGAATCTGCCCTGAATAGATTTGCATTTCTTAATTTAGGGATCATCAGCAAACAAGAGCCAGAGAAAGCACCCCTCTCGCAGCACCGGGGGCTTCAAAGTGAGGAGGGACGTGTGCTGGGGCGGCCTGCAAGGCAGCCGGGCTGGCTATTCAGGCTGGCAGGGCTCCCGCTGGGGCTGGGCTCCTTCCACGCCGGCACCGAGCGGATCCCCAGCCCCGAGTCCCTCTGGCCACCCCATTTTATCCTCCCATACAATGGAGGAGCATGCAAGCATTGAACACCACGTACCGTGCCCAGAGGAACTGCCACCAAATCCTCCCCTTTCAGACCCTTCCCAATCCTCTAAACCCCCTCGTTCAATGCCCCGCTGCTCTGCTCTCTCCCTGCTGGGAAGCGAAAGCCCATTGAGAGGGAGAAATTCTTCTCCCAAAGCCCTCCAGTCACTCCTCAAACCACCAAGCAGAATTTACAAGCTTTTCTCGCACGCTGCCATTCACCCTGGTGACCATCCCCTTGCTGCAGGGAACAACAGAGATGTGCCCATGCCACAAGGACAGCAGCAGGAGCACAGCCCCAGCCCTGAACCCCTTGGCAGCGGCTGGCTCCATGCCCTTGCGCACAGGCTCGCTGCCATTGTTTCCCTGACCCGTGCTTGCCTTGGTCCAGCTGGCCTGGAGCCTGTATGTGCACCATGAAACCAAGTCAGTGTCACCAAACCAAGGCGGTGCTCTCCACTCCTTGGACTAGCAATGGGTCCTGGCTGCATCTCATACCAAAACCGCTTTCCGAATGTTCACGTAAAAACCTTTCTCCTTCTGCTTGGTTTCAGTATTTTGGAAACCGACCCTGTGAATGTGTTCTACACCCTGTGGAGACACTTAAATTCATCAAAGTGTAGTCATCCCCACCCTGCCCCATGGTACTTAGGTACCTTGCCGATTCAAGAAAGTCAAAATAAGCAGGGCTTAGGTAGCGTATGGAAGGTCCTCAACCAATTTAACTTAGTTGTGCAACTACAAACCAAAAAGACAGGATTTGTCAAGTTCTCCTACTGAAGTCTTGGAGACAGAAGAGAGGTTTGCCAAAGCCCCAATCCACTTTGGAGCTTTACCTCCCCCACAGCTATTCCTTGTATGAACATCAATTCTTTAAACCCAAATGGTTAATGGGCTAAAACATTCTGTGGTGTTCAGCAAGTTGGACTGTCACCTCTCAAGCACCACGTGCTGGGCTGACCTGGGCGAGCTGGTACTAAAGGCATGGGGCGTCTCTGCCAGGGTTCATCACAGCACGTACTCAGGCACACTCACAGTGGAAAGGAGAGCAGATCTCACAATCTCACGTAGTGGCTTACCATGAAAACACACAGTGAGATCAAATGCTCTGTCCACCACGTGATGCTGTAAGGAAGCACAGGCTGATCATGTATCGTTTGCAATGAAGCAGGGATCTTCAGAGCAGAAAAACTGAGATATATCCCATCTTAATATGTCAACTGTACCTGAGAGCAAACAATGAACTCCCTGGATAACTGAAGAATGAGATGGGATTCCAGAACTGCAACCTCCAGAAGGACAGGAGAGAGCTGGATGAGGCCTGATTTATGTAGACTGTTGGCAGGAGCATATTTAAAGCGCTGGCACGCTCCGCAACAGGAGACATGGTGTCTTTGCTGCTTGGCTGGGGAAAAAGACACACTAATGCCAATGTAATTGTTGAAGAATGATTTCAGTTTACGTACAGTATGCAAACACAACACACCACGCCTGCCAGTGTGGGGCTGAGGAGCAGCGCGTAAGGGCAGCCTTTGCACGGAACATCTTCCCACACATGCTCTGTCTGCAGTGCTCCCCAGGCTCAGTCCTGCACTACAGAAACACAACCGCTCCAAAACGCTCTGTGGGAGGCAGGCTGGAAGGGAAACCCCGAATGCAGTTGTCTTGGGTGAGATCGCAGAGCATGAAACCACAGGCCAGGGACAGCCCTCCAGGGCAGGTCACTGTGCTCCATCAAATGGCCTTTCAATTCTGGAAGGAAAAAGCAGAAAGAAATGTTACATAGATGTTAAAAAAAAAAAAAAAAAGAAGGGGAGATTTTGGCTCCGTAAAGCTTAGCCATTAGGTCCTTCCCAATCCCACTCAACAGCTCTTGCTGAGCATGAGATAGGACTCTAGCAGATACACCTGCAGACAGAAGAGAACAGCTTGAATGAAGTATGCGAGACACGTAAATCAGAGTCCTTAGATAAACAGCTTTGCAAAAAGAAAAATACCTCTGCCAACCTGCCAGTCCTTTTGGTAATGACATTACTGTGCCCTAGTGTTCTAGGGCGGCTCTGGACTTGGAGTGGCTGAGTTAGTTTGGTCTGTAGCACTCCCCACGTGAGCGCAGAAGGCAGCAGCTTGCGGTAACAGATCTGCAGCCTCAGAAACCTTCATGTGGTCATGAAGCAGAGGAGCAGATCAAATAGCTTGGGAGGAGTAACTGATGCAACAACTCTCACCAACTTTTATGGCTATGGAGCATCTGTGGGTGAACTGTGATTCCTTCCAATTTGTTTAAGCCTCTTCCCTGTTGTCGCTCAGACTGTGGCTATTGCTGTACCACTTATGTGTGATTGGGGGCAACACAGGCACGTAAAATGGCTTCTCAATTGGATAAGCAGAACTCCCTCTCAGTTTTGGGGAAAGGGGTGAATACTCACCCATGTCAAATCTACTTGGCAGAAACAGTAAATGCCAGTGAAATGTGTTGGCACAGACAGACACAGGAACCAGAGAAGGGCAAGAATTCAGCCAAAGGGGTTGGTGTAAAAATCAAATTTCCAGTCCTAGAACACTTGTCGCGTTATTTTCCACATTCCAGGAAACAGCACTGCTGAGCCCTCTCTCCCACACCTAGGTTTTCATAGCTGGCTTCAGAGAACAAGCTTGCAGTGCTGCCAGCTCTTTTGTTGTTTTCCTGAAGCTTATAATATAACAAGTTTTTTTCATACAGCTTCAGTTTTGGCTCCCAGAGGCAACTGATGAGACCAAACCAGAGATGAGGGGTGCTCACACAAACTGTGACTTGGGTGCCTGACTTTGGGAAGTTGGTCTCTAAATGCTCTTTCCAGAAGAACATATACAAATTCAGAAGAGGAGCTTCACCACTTGGGGAACTAAGACAGGTGTCTTAAGGTGAGCAGCACAAATAGCCTCACATTCCTCAGCTGGAAAAATGAGTATCTGGCCTTCATAGCTTCGGAGGAAGCCTGAAAATGTAATTTTTAACTATCCTGCTGGTTTCAAACACAGATCGCAGGCAAAAACCTCCAACAATTCAATCAACCTTTTAAAAACCTTCTTGATTGCAAGCCAAGGTCGTTGTTTTGGCTGATGCATTGGATTGCGACCTCTAAATCTTGGACACCACCACAGCAAGGAAATAACACATTTTTAGTGACTCAGCCCAAGGATTTGGGGAAAGCATAGTCCACTCTCTTCTGAACAGGAATCCTGGAATATTCACTGCCAAGATCAAGCCTGGAAAAAAAGAAATAAGTAGGATTGTACTGAAAATTTAGGTCCTGGTTGTCGGAGGCTATTTTTTGTTACGGTATTTCCAACACTATGAATAACAAGTGTTTAACTGGCATGTGTGATTAGTCATAGGTCCACTAGAACATGCCTGCACTAAACAGAGACATCCCCAGGCAGCACAGCTCTGCAGCGTTTAGGGCTCATTCCCACTATTTGGAGCTCCTCCAGACCAAGACCTTGCCCAGCAGATCCAAACCCATCCTGCTGCTTGCTGAACCTCTGTTCGAGGCAAGGATTATCCTTAAAACAGGAACTTCTTGGTTAAGGCCAATCCTGACTCTACTAAAATCAACACCAAAGCTCCATCTGGTTTAATTAGGGTCAGTATTTCATGACATCATGCCTGTTAAATGCCTTTAGAGTGCCTTACTCAACTTTGCTGCTATATAAACAGTAATAAGCCATGAACACAGCATTTCTGCCCTTCTTCTCCTTTACATCATTTGCTTGTTAGTGGTTGTGGTTTTAAGAAATAGCAGCAAACAAAAGTCTGTATGCTCGTTAAGCCTATGGGGCACATAAGACAGAACCTCCCTTGTGCTGGGTATTCACTTTTGGTCTTTTCCCAGCAATAAATCCAGCCAGCGGGATCCTCAGCTGGCGTGACTCAACACAGCTCATTTGAACTTGCACAGTGACACGCTGCTGCTCTGCAGCAGAGATCCGGGCCCCATCGACATAAGCAAGAGGCTGCGTTTACTCCAGAAAGGTAAGATAATATCTAGAGAAATGACACTACCAAAATAAGGGTGGGATGGTAAAGCCAGACAACTGAGACAAGGCAGACAGTCTATGACAAGTTAGAATTTAAAAAAAAAAAAAAATTTTTTTTTTAAAGGAAGAGACTCCACTGATTGGAAATCTCTTTCTGGACACCGGCATGCAGTTTGAGACCAGAGTTCGCCTTTGCAGGGCCCATGCAGAGAGCCCTTGAAGTTTTTGGCTGTGTTCATCCAAAGGGACTTTTAAGTTGAGTTACTTCCAGTCATTTTTTTCTGAGAAATGAACAGTCTGGAGCATCCTGTTCCACCAGAGACCAAGCTACCAAATCTTAACTCGTGAGGAATGCTGTCGTCTACCAGCCCTTAGCTGCCCGGGCAGAAAGCACTGCTGATGTATGAGGGCAAACTCCAACCACTGAAGATCCTTTGGGCTATTCTCCCATGATACTTGTACACCAGGAGCATCTCCTGCCAGCACCACAGTGCGGGAGTCCTGGGCTCTCTCCCCAACTCCTCCACTGCTTTGCTGACTTTCCTCAGCCGCAAACCTCCAGGATTTCTCCATGCCTCAGTTTCCCTGGCTACAAAGCTGACAAAAAAAGAATCTCCCACTTCCCCAGGCTTTTTCTTCAAATTATTATGATTTCTTCCTTTTACAATGACAATGAACAGACACAGCCAAGATTAAAATCACACAGTAAAAATATACAGGAAAAGGTAGTCCCGCTCCAGACACAGCGTCGAACATAGACTGCAATCAATTTGAATGGGGTCTGTTCGTGTTTTTTGCCAAAACATCAGCACTTTGTAAATAATACTGCGATTCCCTGCTTCATAGAGTTGGTTTAAACCCTTGGTCATTTCAGATCTTCTGTGGAATAGCAGTATGAATATCAGCCTTTCCCATGTGAGGCAGGTTTATACTGTTAAATCAGAGCACATGGGAATAGGCTTACAAGTATTTTACCTGTAGCTTCCAACCGATTGTGCGATTTACAGTCAACGCATATTTTCCCCCCTTTGGTTACACAAGGATAGTGGTAAGGTTGGTGGCAATGTAGAAATAGCTAACATACAAATCCAGAGATAAAGAGCTTTATAAAATAAAAAAACAATACAGAAAATCCCGTTGCATTCCTGAATCATCAGGAATTGACTGACTTACACTCTTGGTCATTTAAGTATGAAATAAATAAAGAAGATGTTGTTCATTTTGTGCGTGTGTCTAATCCCACATTCTCAATACAAATGCATTTAACCTTGTCCCTTTAAAGGAGCTCTGGACAATCAGAATCATCTTTACAGAAGACTGCGCCTGCTTTTAAATTAGCTTTTTAAAAAGCAGCCATTCTCTCTTTCTCCTTTTCCAATTCCCATTCACGCTCGGCACAGATAACCACAGGCAGGCTAGATCTAGGAGCCCTCCGAAAGTTTAAATGGAAACCATGCTTCAGAAGAGTGGTGCTTTTCCCTCACAGCAAGTATGCACTTTGCTGCCTGCACAAGACCACCAGAGATTTTAAGTGTGTCAACAGCCCCTCAAGTCACAAAAGTTTAGATAAACCAGCTTGCAAAACAACTACATCACTCATAACTCACCTGGGGAGATGATTTTATACTTCTGTAATACTACAGAAAACACCTCAGAAACATTCCTATCAGGTGCAGGTCAAATCTATTTAACCTAATTTTTACCTATCCTGGCTTTACATCCAAGTGTCAAGTCCAGCTCCCAGCCACATGGGGAGTCGTTCACGACACTGACCTCTGTGTCAAGCACTAACTTGGGAACCAGCACAGAATTTGACCTGTGGCATTTGTTAATAACCTCCTTATTAATCATCTCTGTCACTTCTCCTGTGCTTCCCATCTGTGGATCCAGAAGCACTTTGTGAGCTGCAGTGAACTAAAGCGATGGTGTGAGTTAAGAAGGGTATCTCCATTCTACGGCTGGGAACAGAGGCACACATAGGGCTGTGTAATTAAAGCTCGGGAGATGCAGTTTTCTGGCAGACCATGTTCCCACAGCTACAGATAAGTCTCACCAACGCACCAAACATGCTCCCACCTCCATCCTGAATGCACGGAGAAATGTCCATCCATCGCGGGGCTGTGGCATGGGAAAGGAGCCCACGGTGCCGCAGCATTGCTGTGCTGCGTGGCTGAAAACGATACGGAAAAATGACTCCGTTCACGGTCAAGGATGGCATGTGCTGGGTGGGGGAATCACCAGAGAGAAACTATCGGGGGAAAAAGTTTCCATCCTGCAAACACAGGAATCGAACCAGCAGGTTCAACTGAACCACCAGGAATTGAATACCAGGGCTGCATAACAGCACGCTCAAACGAAATTGCTGTTCTGTGCGTGAGCTGGGGTTAAAATCCCAGCAGAGGTGGTGTCTGGCTTTAGCACAGGGCTTATGTGCTACTTACAGGGTAGCTCAGCTCGGGCAGGCACCGCCGTGCAGCTCTGCTCCCAGTGACCCTGGCACCGATGAGACTTGGATGCGGAAGGGTGCGCCTTCCGTGACCTGAGCAAGGAGCCAGCAGCCAGGACACTGGTGGCCACAGCCCCTCTGGGGGTCAACTCTCTGAAGCCCCCGAGTTTTTGAGTGGGAAACCCTCAGCGGTTTTGAGTCGGAACCCTAAACAAACACAGATAAAAGGAAATGTTATATCAGAGTTTGCAATCATAATTTTGCCCTGGTAAGATGGGGCAATGCTTCCCATCCTAACTCCTTTCAGTCCCTCGTAGCTTTGGAAAATAAGCGTTATGCACTTGACCTATTCCATCCTCATGTACGACAGCAAAGCAAGATCCGCAGAGTGAGGTATTCACTTTTATTAGACCAGCTGGAAGCACTAGAGGGGAAAAAACAGAGAAGTTATTAATACCCAAGCTCCTCTTCAAACAGCGTGTGTAAGAATATTCCACACTGTGGTCTGCAACTGAATTTTCTGCTGATTTAATAATATCCTAAACAGATTTCCTACAATCTTAATTGAACATTCATAGATCTGTACTGTTTTATATGTCTCAGGCAAACAGTCCCACAAGTTAACCACAAAAAAAGCGCAGAAGGAGCCCTCGGTGGTCACACATTACAATGCACAAAACCCTACTGGAGGTGGGGGAAAAAAACCCCAACTTCTTACACAACAAAAATGGCTTTTCAAACAAAAATGCTTTTTGAACAGAAACTTTTCAGTTATATACTGCTGCCTTTTCAAGAAAAAAAAAAAAAAGAAAAGAAAAAATTAAGAGCAATTTTTCAGTACCAATTCTAGGTTTTTTTAATCAATAATTGTTCTTCAGCACTAAAAAAAGCCTGTCTTTTCCTTCTGAAGCACTGGAAAAATAAACATCCCTTTAAACTTTTAGGGCAAACTCAGTATTTCCCCCCCCCCACCCCGCTGCAGTTTCCAGTACCACGCATTTTTAAAATGGGGAAAAAAAAGCATCAGCATACTTCAGCGATGTGTATTCCCAGTAACTCTTGCTTTGTAGTTAACCTTGGTAGCCTGGAACTGCCGCTTAGGCAAGCCCAGACCGTGGAGAACTGGCACACGAGGTGCGACGGGGTAAAGACAGACTGGACCATACGTCAGCGAAATTGATCCAAGCGTTCGGATTGAAACATACATTATAAGATGTGACAAGGGGAAAAAAAGCTCCTGATAGCCCCCTATATTTGAGACAGGGCAGCCGATGTCGCAGGGCACCCGAGGCAGAGCGCGGGGCAGGGCTCCGCATCCAGCCCAGACTCGCACAGCTCCTGGCTCTCCCGCCATGAGCTCAGTGCTGCTTTAAGGTGGAATTACCCAGGAGTTTTTCCACCCTGAGAGGTGCTTTTAATAAAGCTGGATTAGCAGAACCCCACGTTGTGGAAAATGAGTTCAGTTGCCTATTTTTGAGGCTCACAAGGATAAAACTTGGGGCACTGGATGGGTATGAGGAGCAGGGTGCCAGGGAGGTGTGAGGAGACCTGGGCTTTGCGGCTGACTGCTCTCCCAGCTCAGGGGGATCCCAGCCAAGTGCACGTCCTATCTCTGTATCTCACTTTCTGCAGCGGTAAAACAAGGCTGTTTCTCAAGAGCGTTAAGAGCCTAAATTCATAAATATTTGAAATTTGCTTTGAGATCTCCAAGGGACAGGAATGCTGCGTGCCAAACCACGGCAGCGCTGTGCACCTTGGAGGCACGGAGAACGTTAGCCAATTAACTGCAGATTATTATGTTTAGAGAAATTAAAATAAATCCCCGGGTTCTTACTTGGTGCAGCCAGGAGGGCGTAACAGTCCCTCCGCTGTGTAAATATCATTCCCAGGTCCATTAGCAAGGGGTCCTTCCTGGCGTGGAGAAGCCGAGACACGCACCAACACCATTCAACAATTGGTTATCGCCTTTTTTTGGTCCCCACCAGAGGCTGTTTGGGGAGGGCTGGGGGCATTTGCCTTTTATCTAACCTTATTTTTGAGGCTCTCATTTCTCCTCGCTTCCAGCGTTCCCCTTCAAGACTTTGTACTGTAGGAAGGGGGAACACAGCAAACAGAGTGACCGATGAAGAACTCTATTGCCCCTGAATATTTGCTTTCCAGCCCTCCCAGCCATAATGGGAGCAGTGGTCAGTTTCCGAAGGACTGGGTATCTCCGACTCCGGGAGCGGGAATCAGAGCCATGCAGATAAGGCTGTCATCAGAGATAACAGCAGTCAACAACCCTCAGCGTCATTATCTCAGCAAAGGGAAAAAGCAGGCAGCTCCCCTTAATATACAAAGTGTAGCGGTTATATATGTCTCCTTTACAATGATAGATGGTAAGGGATAAAGGGAGAAATCTAACAGAAAGCCTTCAAAGCCAGCCTGCTTCACATCCTCGCGCTCCCAAACTGCGAATATGTTTTCATAGGGGTGGTAAACAGCCCCCCCGCAGCCCGCACCCACGCTCCCCGAGCGAGGTGGCTTCGGCAAAATAATTTCCCTGACATGGATCTGAGCGAGGTCTTCTTTTTTTTTTTTTTTTTTGCCCCCCTCTCCTTTGGTTAATGGAATTTCTTAAGATGGAATAATGAAGCAGTGATTGTCAAACACGCCTAACTGGAAGGCAAACAAATTGGCCGGATCAGGCCTTTTTAATTTGAAAAAATAAATAGAATAAACGTGAATTTATTTGCAATGGTTTGATTGCTCTCTGAAACCATTACACTGTTAAGCCCCCTTTTTACCTTATAATCAAACTCCAGGAGCGTAACACACTCCAGCGTGTCACCGTGCCATGCGAGCTGCCCCGGGATTGAACAGGCTGCATCCTCCCCATCACACACGCGCACCGTACGCGCCCCAACGTGTCTCCACCACAGCCTGCTGCTCCCAAACAGGGACCTGTGTGGCAGCACCACGGCACCGAAACACCAGCACAAACGTGACATGCTGTAATTGCCCTTTTCAAACACGCAGGCCGGTTTGCGAAGCCCCAGAGGAGCCCATCCCCAAAGAAACACCTTAATCAAAGCCCCGGAGGAAGCAGGGCAAGTAAATAAGTAAAGGCGTAGCGAAAAGGAAAGTGGCAAAATCCTAAATAAAATGTCCAGGTCTGATTTCTTTATGTGGATTTCTGAAGTGAGAAGAAGCACACAGAAGGGCATTTAATTAAATCAAAGGGTAAAGGAGGGGGTTGCCATGCAGCTTGCTATTATGTTACAGTTCACTAAAATGAAAACTTATTTTTAAACCTCTGGTATTAATTTGAGATTATTCAGATACTTAATTAAAAGTGCAGCATGTGTTAAATATTATTTCAACAAAGATTATCATCAAAACCCTATGTAATAAGATCCTTCAATGCTTAGAGCGATATTTTATGCAAATTTTCTATGCCACCAAATGAAGGTCTCTTCAATTTTTTTCCCCTCCTCTTCATTTGCTGCAGCAAAATGTTCCAGGCAGGGGAAAAAAAAAAGTTTCTAAAATAACAAGGATACTACAGATAATGCAGTGCAACAAATAGCAGCTCGGTGGTAGTCACGTTTCTGTGCTCGGCTCCCTGCCTGATACCACTCGGCAATAAAGGACTAGATCAAACAGGCTCCCAGTAGAGCTAAAGGGCTGAATTTTGCTCCCACTGAGGTTACGGAAGGTGTAAAGCCAGGAGTAAATTAGCCCTGGCAAAATCCTGCTGGAGAAAGAAAGGCAAGACCCTTTGTGCATCAGGAATGAACCAACTGTTTATACCTGGATCATATAAGATAACAAGGTTTCCAGGGCAAAGAATATGTTTTTCCTGTGTGTGATTTCTCCTGTGGCGTCTGCTTCTGCAAATGGAGTCAGGGAAGTTGGTGGGAACTAATCCTCTAAGATCAAGGTTCAGTGCTAAGTTTTCAGTGTCGTTTGCACAGTTAGATTTTTTTTTTTTTAAGAAAAAGAAAGATTAATTACTTGCTTTAAGCGACACTATTTTGCCTGAAAACAAGCAAATAAAAAAACTCCAGAAAAATCATCAAATACTTGCATGGACTCCGCTCTTATACAATGGCTTCGTCAGTCCTGCCACAAACAAACTTCATTTATTGATTGGGGCCAGTGCTGCACTTTTTCTCTAATGAACACAGGACTGTTCCTGAGCAAAGACTTCATTGTTTGAAGCGAACTTAATGCTCGCAAGGAATTGCATGTACAGTTTTTAATGTACAAAACATTGATACTTCACAATACAGAACAACTTCAAAAAGAATCGTGCTTACTACTCGGCATGTATTCAATACCCTGATTTTCTAAACACCAGGAAGGGCTCCCATTTATTAGAAGCTGCTGCCAAAATATAGGAAAAGCAACTACTTTCAGTTTGGGGAATAGTTCAAGCCATCTTCGAAAAACAGCACAACAATATTCCAAAGCACCAACGATCAAATATAATATTTTCAGTGTAGTAAAGAATCTGCCCATGTCTAACAGCCCCAGTGGCACACGTGCACGCAGCCTCTCTCGTGGATTCTTCACTTGGAATTCACGGCTGTCGTGCTGTTTGAGAGCCCCCGCTGAAATGACAAGCCATATATTCTACTGAAATCGCAAGCCCTGAAAATAGAGTGATGGAAAACACTGAAGCTAGATTGTAGATTGTTACTGGGTCCCAGATTGTGGTTGGAGGTGAGCTGCACCAGCAACTCGAACAAGAGCTCCTATGGAATAATAATAATTAAAAAAATATCAAAGTCAACAAATCAGCGCAGCAGAACGCCAGCCATGGCGTCAAGCTGAGAGCCAGGAGGGGGATTCCTCTTTGTTGGATAAGGATTATTAGCGCGGCTGCCCTCAGAACGCGCTGCAGAAAAGGGTGCAATAAAGTGCGTTTAAGACAAACAGAAAATTGCGGAACCGAGGAGCAGCGCTCGTTTGTAACCATTTGCTCCGTGCTTTCTGCCGCTCGCCTCGCTCAGCTCCTGCGGCAGCGGGTTTGGCTGCAAACTCGCCGGGACAAGCAGCTCACCATCGTGCTCGCCCGAAAAGTTCAGAGCTGGGCACCAGCGCTACCCATGCTGGAGAAACAAATCCACATGGGACTTTTGGTTTGTTTTGCTTTGTTTTTTTTAAAGAATCTTATTAACGGGCAAAGAGAGAGTTGAAAAAAGTAATAAACACGGGCTTTTAAATACTGAATGCGTGAGCGCCGAAAACAGGAGCGTAAAAAGTGCTGAAATAACAACAAGAGACCGTCCGTCATGTAACCTACCCAGCGCTGTATCTTGAAACAAAGATCTAAGCACAACGTGATATATCATCTTGGGTTTCATACGCAGCCACACACAAATAAAGCTACTTTTACGGGAACTTGTGTGTTCTGCACACACATTTACTTAGATACTCTCCAGGATGGGGGGAGACGACTATCTCATGCAAGGAACATGATATTGTTTCTAGGTATTTGATGGTTTGTGATGGTTTGGCTGTCGTGTGCTGGGGTTTTTGGTGCTGGTTTGGGTTTTTTTTTTTTAAATTATGGGGAAAGTTATCTAGGAAACCATGCCAGAAGAGTCCTTGCTACAGATCTGCAATTCTACACGCACAAAGAAAAAAAAATTAAATAAAAATTAAAAAAAGACCCACAAAAACCCACGCAGTCTCCAAAAATCAGCTCCCCC
>VZSF01003148.1:1629661-1803949 GCA_013398295.1 Chionis minor | reverse complement strand
AAAAAAAAAAAAAAAAAAAGAGCTTAGCAAGAGAAACGGCACAAAAATTGAACGGAAAAAGCGCCGTGCTTCGGTGCAGCCGTTTCTCACGCTGGGGCTGAAAGCTGCCCGCTTACCTGGTCCCCTACAGCAGCTGCCACACGAGTGTGTCTACAGGAGCACTCACCTGCCTGGAGCACAAACCTGCCTCTCGATCCTCTCCTCACCTCCCCTGGTTATGAAAAGCTGGAGAAAAGCCACAGAATTAAGTTTACACCAACGTGGTTTTACAATCTAATTTCCAAATATAGTCATTTTAAAGGGTGAACTGTTGCTTCGCCAAATATTGCATAAAACGTTGGGGTCGGTCCTGTTTGCACTGAAGCCCTCATAAATACACATATAGAGATTGGTGTCTGAATAGAAAGAGAATCACATGTGTGTGCGTACATCCAGACTGTATTAAAGATAATAAACAGGCACATTCTCTCTGCACAATCATGCATATGTGCACTGAAGCACACAAGAAAATATATTTATTTTTCAGGCATTTAAAGTAGCTGATGAGATCAGGCACTGTAATTTTACCAGGAAAAAGTTAAGATTATAATTTAAAGCAACTAAGATTGGACTGATCTTTTCAGAAGTCAGACATCAGTTCCCAGATGTCAACACATCCTGTCTCTCAGGTAATAGCTGAGAAAAATAAACCAAACTGTGGATTTTGGTACTAATCTGGACGCGTGTGTGTGCTCCTCTGATGGGGGGGGCACGTAACTACTATGGTCTCCGAGAAAATTCATGCTTCAGTATGAACTGTGAGGCTGGTCAATGCGGAATAGCCATCCTCTACCTAACATTAGATTTCATGAAAACCAAACCAAGTTAATCCTTTCCTGAAGGTCTTTCAGCCTTACCTGCACCCATCTGTTAGTTCCTAACAGCTTCAAGAGTAAAGGCTGCTCTTAATTTCTGCGTCTGGTGTGAGGCAGAGGACAGTGCTGGTTTTAAAAAGCGGATTGCGGTGAGAGCGTACCGTGCAATGAAAGCCCAACAGGGTCGGTATCGCTTCGTGCTCTACTTTGCAAACTTTATCCCATCTTTTTACTCTGTTGCATTTAGAAATAAATTAGCTTGTAGAGCAGCAGTGGTGTGAGGCTTGCCTTGGTGGCACGGTGAAATATATTATAAAGTCACGCTAATAAAGATTTCCGTCACAGGGAGGTCAACTTTCAGTGTAAAGACACTATGTGAGCCCTCACCAGGTCCTGCAGATCATGTTTTATCTTCATAAATGAACGCGTCTCTACCGTAACTGTACGTTTGTTTGCCTGTATGGAGCTTGTTAACAGCTGGGTCGTACTTGAAATCCTAGAGTTTACGGCATATGCAGGGGAAATTATTTTTCAGATGATCTCTGGTCCTACTTCTCTACAGACGCTGAGCCACCCACATAGCCCGCACCCCGTCGCTGGCCGGGCCGCACAACCCCTATCGATCGGTGTTTTTTAACTGCCCACGTCTACAAGCAGCTTTCCATTAAGCAACAGGACCAGCTGTTGGTCTTCACCAACCTTAAAGGGATACCAGCAACACATCTGAAATGCATTTGTCCTTTTTTTTTTTTTTTTCTTCTCTCTCTGAAACAAAGCGAGGAAGAGGCACACCTCCTTTCAGAAAAAAGAAAACCAAAAACATATCCCAAACAGCAGCGAGTTGGTTATTGACTGACTGCACAGTTCGACACCAGTTATCCGAACCTGCTCTCCAAAAGAGGCTGTGTCCCCACCATGTCTATTCGTTACACCAAAACCTCCTTCAATTATTTGAAACCTCGATTATCCAAAATTCTCCCCTTCTCCCCCATTATGTTCAGATAATTGAGGTTGTATGGAGCACACTCGCAGCCAGTTAGAAGAGCAAGCATTATCTTTCAGCTGGTACAACTATCAATAGCAAGTGTACAGCATATACTACAAAGGCTTTATTGTGCATATGTAGGGAGATAGAGATGAGATACGGTTCCAGGAGGCAGTTTGTCTAGTGGTTACAGTACAGAGTTGGGTGTCATGAGACCGAAGTTTTAATTACTACCTCTGCTACCGACTCTGTTACTCAGATAAACCGCTCGCTGTCTCTGCATGCCAGCCTCCCACCCTGCAAAAGAAGGGCACGGTGAGAATTACCCACCTTTGTCAAGTACTTTGATATCCTTAGATAAACAGCTTTTTATGCTTAACTGCTGAGTATTACTGTCCATTTAATTGCATTTTAAAAACTCTTTGGAAAGAAAGGACCAAAAAAAAAAGCTGAAAACATTTGAGAGAACAACTTTGGTTGGTGGAGACCGGCAGGGAGTTCAGCAGAGCTGTTCTGATTTAAATCAAGACAAACCTGGTCTTTTAAAACATAGTTTGCCAAATGTAACGTGACCAGTATGAACAAGCTGTACCTGTGCTAGGTACAAACTACCCGGCGCAGATTCATACTTATTGCTGCAAAAATCTTTATGCCTTACCACAAACTGGTACCAGTACTCAGTATTTGAACAAGAATAATATAGGTTTCACTAAAGCAATGCCTGTTTGTGGCTCAGTATGCTCTGACCAAAGCCGTTTTGTTTAGAGAGTCCCAAAACTTCCCGCACAGAAGAATCAGCATTAGCATCCGTCCTCCTCTTGGGTGAAGCCAAGCGATGTACAGCATGCTGCATGCCGTTGCCGGGAAGGGTGCCAAGCTCAAAAAGCACATCTTAAAACGTGGCACCGTTAATGCTTGCACCATGTAAAATGCACGAAGATAACAGAGAATAAAGGTCTTTGAATAATTATAAGCCTCCTGACTGCACAAGCTCGCTGTACAAAGCTGTAATTGCACATACAATACACCCGGATACGGTGCAGACATATTTGTAATCGCCATCCACCAAACTCCTTAAGAGCAGGCAGAACACGACCCTGTGAGGTAAGGAGATGGCACCTGCCGCTCTGCTATCTTTCTGCTTTGTCTTATAAGCATCTGAAATTCTGTTTTAAGGCTTTTCTGTGCAGCGATTTCTGTAAATCACCCTTCTCAGCTGGAGTGCTGAGGTGAGGGGGAAAAATCCTGCGCTCACTTAAAAGCCTTTTATTTCTCTTGTAACGTGGGCATCTTGGAGAGCAGATTAGCCAAAGGAGAAAAAAAATAAAAAGCAAATGGTATTACTGGTGACCTAATCCTTCCTCTCAGAAAAAGAAAGGGGAAAGAAAGCCTCTTGTGATCTCCAAGGAGGAACTTGCCTTGTAAACTAGTCTCCTGTTTGAAACGGAAACAAGAATGTGAATCCTGATACAGAGAGTCTACCAAAGGCAGGGAACAGCTTAACATACCGGAGATTTTCCCTTTCAGTGCAAGGCAGAGTATTACACAGGTCCTGCCTACGTTAGAAAAACAGGCAGTGAAAACTTAACAGGTTATAAGATCCTTTGGGCCACAGCGGCATCCAAATACGGTTATTTTTATACACTAGGCAGCAGCGTAATCTGTGTCCAAGTTTATAAACTGCAGGCTTGTAGTTCATTAAAAGGATTCTGTTACTGGCTCCTCTCTCTCAGGTTATTGTATCCAACCCCCGCGACATGCATTTACAGCCCTTTCAAACCTGCCCCTCTATAAAACGAGGAATGCTGCCCCTGCCCCCTCCTCCCCTTAGGGAATGGGGGCAATCAGTGTTAGATTAACTAAATATTTGAAGAAGGGACCCATTTTTTACTGGCAAACATTATTTGGAATAAAAGTTTGCACTTCCTCAAGTGCCTAGATAAAAGAGCACGAAGGCAGGCATGCTGGCTGCCACTGTCCTCCTCTTGTCAGGTTAAGACGACTGAGGTCTGGGGTAAGTCCATGGCAAAATTGAGAACAACCCCCCAGACCTCTCGATTTCAACGCCACCCAGCCCCTTTGCTGCACCAGGGCAGACAGTTGGCCCATTGAGCCCCATCTCCTCTCCAGCTTCAACCAGCTAAATCACTCCTAACAGCCAATTTACCAGACAAATTTAACTTCTATTCTCGCATGCAAATAGCCATGACCAGGCTGCTGCTCCCTCCATTTTTTCATTGTCCAGAAATACTCGGAGGGGTGAGGGATTTTTTGCAGTTTCTTTGAACTTCTCACTCCGTTCTCGAGGGGCGCTGCAGGTGTGCTCAGAGCACGGTGGTGGCATCACTTCCGTTCCCTCCAAGCGCCGCTGGCCCCAACACACAGACACAACAGTCATGACAGTCTTCCAGGAATACTCACGCGTTTATGTGCTTTTTTTCACTCTCCAGGAGCACAAACACCAGTGAAAATTCATTTTTCAAATTCCAGGTAATATCTGCAGGCTCCTTTCTTGGCATCATTCCCCAGCTCCTATCCAAGTATCCGGTGTCCATGGCTTCCTAAAACATGGTGGCAGATGCCATTCTGATAGGAAACCAGAAATTCCTTCCTGACCCAGCAGATTACGTCATGCCTCTGAAATGCAAGATCAAATCCAATCCAGCTACCTGTCCATCTGCAGGCTGCCTATCAATTAGCATTAGACACTAATTTGATTAAACCAGTATGTTGAAATTTTATTTGATTCCACCTAAGGACCATAATTCCCCCTGCGTGTTCTCTGTAACCCACTAATTTTCCAATGGAATGGGAAACACAGGTTAGGATTTGGAGGCTATTTCTTCTACTTGTTAACATGTGAGCTTAAAACCGCAGTAAAAAATAAATCCATGCAACTTGGTAGAATGAGACTTGCCAGTTTAAGAGAAAACGGCTTTTTAGAGAATAACCCCAGATGGGGGGGAAAAAAAGTATACATTTAACTCTGAAACCTGAAGTGTTCTTTGAGGGAAAATGAATACATTTTAGCCTTAAAGGGATCACAGACTGCAATTACATAATTCTTGTCAACTGATGTTAAAGATAGGCTGGAAAGAATGTATGCTGAGGCCCTGCAATAAAACGAGCTCCTTTACTCCTTTCAAATGTTTGCAAGCCTTGGAGGTTATCCAAAGGTCGAATACAGGAAAAGTCTTGGTGAACAGAAAACATAATCATGAGCTTTTTTAATATGAGCTCTTTTTGTAATAAAATAAAATTATTGTAAGGGAAGGGAGGGCGGGCTCCATCTCCTCAGATCTAGGGCCAGGGGGCTGAGTTTTAATCAGACGCTGCTGTTCTCCCCTCCTCTCTCCTCCCCAGCCTGTCACTCCATGGAGGGAGAAGCCAGTGGAGGTGCAAAGACCCAAGCCTGGCACTGAAACCCCTGGACTTTGCTGAGATACAAGGACACGTTTCCCGAGAGGGAGATGGAGAGAGATCTTCATGGCCAGCCAGCTCGGCGCAGGGTAGCAGCAGACCCCCGACACCCTCCCCTCCTGTTATACCAGGGGTCTGTCCCAGGAGACCCCATTTCACGCAGAGAACAGCTCCACACGATGCCATAGCCGTTACCGATGTGCTGCCACCTCTGGGGCGCACCAGAACAAATGCTGTGTTTCCTACAGAAAGACAACTGGAACCTGGAAGGAAGGTACCTGGAGAATATCACATCCAGCTGCAACTACACAGGAGTTGAGAGATGGGTTGTCAATACTCATATGGATTTTGCGGCAAAATCCAGGGTTGCAGTCCTTACTCTTTCCAAAAGTGCTACGGCTTCACTCATGACCATCTGTGTTCAGGGAGCTGCTTTCTATTCCACCCAGCGTACGTGGTGGCACTGCCTAAACACCCCACCTGCAAATCCCAAACACCCACCCAACAAATCACAGACAGGCACTCACATGACCACCTGCATCTGGTTCAGAAATTTTCTACCCAACTATGGATATGACCCCATCTCCCCAGGCTGCTAAACACAAGCCTGGAACAGCAAACCATGAAGTGTTTGGAAGGAATTAATGAAGTAGACTTTTGCTGAAGGCATCAGGTGCTTCTGAGTTGTGATCATCTTTCACAGGAAAACCTGGGAGACACACACCAAGACTGGCTTTGTTCTAATCCCAAACTCTCTGTAACACTTTATCACTATTTACCTCTTATGGTGACTGCCCCATCATCCAATTCTTACTACAACAGACTTACCTCTACCTCACAGGCTGAGAGAACAATCTTATGACAAACTTAACATTTTTTTTTCCTCTCAAAGATCAGAAGTCTGTGTTAATGACCAATCTGCACTGCCTGGGGAACGTCATTCATGCTGACAAGACCACCACTGCTCTGAAAATGGTGTTTCCCATTTCTTGAATTTCTTCTGGACTTCTGTCCTGCATTTTACCATTACCGATCTGGACAGAGAGACTTTTCTGATTCCCTGCTCCAGACGAATAAGCAGAATTAGAGAAAAAAAAAAAAGAAAAGAAAAAAGGTTATATCTACCATTGTCATCTAGGCAAGAAACACACGTCAGAGCTGGAGCAAGCTGGATAGACTGGTAAATACACCTGCTCTGTTAGGATGTGAAACTAATTCATATTAGCTGAGCTCCCACGGACCATCGCTTGGCCTACAGGCACAAAAACTTGACCCTGTATTTAGAGTATTAGTTTTTTATATAATTTCATGCCAGTAGCATGTTTTTCAACACAAACAGCACACTTAGCTCTCCTTCATCTTTGAGGAAGACATACAGAGCTGCCATTTCACAAAACCAGGAGACAAAGGCCTTCAAAAGACCATGAAGACTACTGTGTGCGGAATATGGCATATCTTTATTTTTAACAGTATGGGCAGTCACAGAAAGAGATGTAATTGGCAGCCCTATTGCATTCCAGGAGTGGTCACAGTGTCAGGGTACCAGCCCCCCATTAGGTATGACCCAAAATGCCACCTCCCCTTCATTTCATTTCACCTCTCCCTCTTTCATTCAGTCCTCTTCCTCCTGCTCAGTGGCATTCCTTGGCTTTAGCCACGCGTTCCTCCTCTTCTCTTTGAGCTGAAAAGTCAAGAGAATAGTACATGAGCACTGGGAAAAGTCACTAGAAAGTAAGCTGCTGATATTTAAAAATAAAGGTCCCTATTCACAGGCTGATTTAGAGAATTGTTTTGGCATGTGCCTAAATCCAGCTGATCTCCACAAGATGTAAAAACACACCGAAACCCAAACAGACATTGAAGCGCCCTTCCCGAGTGAAGCTACTCGCCCAAACTGGGGGATAAGTTAAAAGAAGATATCCTACAGAAATGCCACGTACTCAGGACAGCTCTGGGGCCCAGGAAACTGTGATAGCAGCAAGCTGACCCTGCAAACCAAAATGAAATCAGAGCAAGGGGAGATGAGATCCAGATTTTCCTGCGAGCAGAAGGTGGATGCTCATTGGTGCTGAAGGCAGGCAGCTTTTCAAAAGAGCACCACACATAGGAACAAACATGTCCGAGGGCCTCACACCCAACGGCGAGCTGCTGGGTGCTGAACACATCTGAAAATCTGGTGCTCAGAGTGGGCACTGAGCCCTGGCAAATCCAACTCCCAGCCCTGCTGAAAATCTGTCACCACATCGTCAATGTTAAAAGACAGGTTTTTCAAATGGGAAAAGTGCATTTATCACCCTCGGCAAACTCACGAACAACGCGAGGCATAATTGTTCAAATGTCAAATAAAAATTCTCGGCTGAGTAAACACCACGCGTGGACCTTTTTTGATCCCCAAATATGAACACTTTAGAACAGGATGAGCATGTGGCCAGCGGGGCTGTAATGCAGAGTGCTTTGTATCCTTAACTATACCAGGCGTGATAAAGTGCCTGCTATCATGAAAAAAAGCTCATCTGAAAGACAGAGGGAAGCCAGATGGGAAAAGAGAACAAACTCTCAAGCAGGAGTTTCAGAGTTTTGGGTGGTTTTTTTTGATTGCTTTCAATTTTTCCAAAATAAAGACCTCTCGCATAGCTTGAGGCTCAGCAGAAACATGGTCCTATCCACCTGAGGCATCCAGAAGGCGAGACTGAAAGGCCAGGTTTAGCTTTGGTGCTGGAGCTGCAGCCTGCTGTGCCCCCAGGTACCTGCGAGCCTGCCGAGGGGAGCCCGCACCCGCAGCCCCTTCACCCCAGGGGGAACCCGAGGCTGCTCCCAGGGTCTCTACCTCAGCTATTGCCAATTGCAACACCTTGGCTACTTCCGATTTTGCTATCCTTTCTGCTGCCTGGGCAAATGCTTCAGCTACTCTTTCTGCTTCTGGGTTTTCTGATGCTTCCACGGCTGTCACCGTTGCTCCTCCAGGGTTGACCACCTTTCCATCGGGACCGGCTCCCTCTGGGCTTTCCACCTCCCCTGTTGCCACTGCTTTTTCTACTGCTTCCGCCCCAACTCGTGATGCTGTTGCATCCTTCTCTGCTCCCTCTGGTGCTGTGACAGCCAGCAGTTCCATGTCCCTTGCAAGGTCACCAGTGGCCAGCGCAGCAGGAGGACCCTTCCCAAAGGACAGCACTGGCCTGCGCAGTTGGAGAGCTGGCCTGGATCCTGTTGGTAGAAATGGAGAGTGTGAAGCAGCACAACTATAAACAAGTGCATTTCCTAGCACCGCTGCAAGTGGATCAGTTTCGAGTCCTGGAGCCAGCAAGGGCTGCTTTTAAACAGCCTTTTTTGTAGAGACACTGAGCGAGAAGCTGTGGCCCAGAGCACCCACATGGTAGCACAGCTTTGACTCTCACATCCCAGCTCCATGTTATCCTATGGAAGGCAGCCACTTCTGCAGCCTGAACTGAGGCCAAGCACACAACTGTATACTAAAATATCTTCAGTGCCTATCAGGCGGTTTGCGTAGCATTCAGAGACAACGAGAGAATAAAAGGAAGGTTGGCTCTTTCCCAAGATCTGTTTGCTTAATATCCCAGGAGAAAAAATAAATAGTGTTTTCTCTACAGAGAAAAAAGCATGAATCCCAGAGAACATACAAGTCAAACGTGTTTTTTCAAAATGTCGTACCCTGGTGAACCTCCTACAAAAAGAATCCAAGGGACATCCCCACAGGCAGGGAATAGCAGGCTCAAGGTGGACAGACGTGGTGTATTCTTCTCCCAAAGTTCCTGCCAATACACATCACTTATAACCTGCAACATCCTCACTGCTGCAGCCTGCTGCACCATACGCGCCGAGGCTGTCGTGCTTTAAAATCTCTGCACCGAGTTTTCAATTGGCACCTTCCTCCCAGTACCACGGAAGGACCATCAGCTTGGGCGAAATTTTGTCAATTGAGTTATAATTTCTGGTAAACGTACAAGGGACATTGTTAGAGGAGATCCATTAATGTATAATCATATATATGAATCAACTTTCGTATTAGATCCCCTGTCAAACCGTAGCTCTCCTCTCAGGTCAAAACGTAGGTTGCAGTGAAATAAACAAGTAGTTCCCACAACAGACTTTGAAAGAAGTCATACCATAGATGCTACTTCTTCCTTAGTAATGCCTACTCTGGTCTAGAAGTCAGGACAAGTCTGAGAGGTGATACTGGCTGGAATAAATCGTAATAATTCAGAGTACAAGTTTAGGAGTCAGAAAGAGCGACTGGGTCTGCCCATACCCACTGGTTTGGGCAAAATAAAATAATAAATCACCATTTGATTAATTTCCCTGTGCTTTGTCTCATCTCTCCCCCAGAGACCAGCGTAGTCACTGGATTAACACACAACTAATTTTCGGGCATATGACTACACAGCGATACAAAGGGATTCCTCTAGCGTGGAGGCATCCTCACAGGCACTGTAACCCTGCCAGCGCAGCACCAGGGTTTGGCACAGCTCGCCCACCCCCCGCACACCTCCACGGGCAGTCCCAAGAAAAGGACAAGTAACGCTTGTCAGATATGCCGAGCAACTGGGAGCGGCGGGGGACCCTGATGCAAGCACACGGAGGATGCTGGCTGTTCCTGGCTCACACATGCTCCACAAACCACGAGCAGGGAGCTGGGGCAGGCCTGATGAAATAGTGATGACACCACTGTTCAATGCCATTTAGCGTCAGTAATTGAAAAAGAGGAGGAAAAATAAGGTGGAAAGCTTTGAAAGGATAGGATGGAATAAACAAGAGGTGCTGGGGTAGGAAAAAGGGGAAAACGGGAGCAAAAAAGGGGTGAAGAAGAGCTGAAAAGGTAGAGAGGGAAAAACAGAGAAGAGGAGAGCAGGCTGCAAGATCACCGCTGCTAATAGAAGGAGAGTCGTGCCCAAGTACACTGAGAGAGATGACTAGGGGTCGAAAACCACCTGAAGCACCCCGCCACCCACACCTACATCCTTTGTGGACACAAGTCAGTCACTTGCTCATGCCACTGAACAAGCATATCTGCTTCATTAAATAGTAACCCTGTAGGTCTGCTGACAAGAACATACTTCTCTCTCCTTTGGTAATTAGCCCTGAAGGCTGGTCACGCTCACTGGCCATGAAACGCTGCAACAAGCAGCCTTTTCATGCCACAAGCTTTACCTTTGTCCCTGTCTGTTCCCATCAGCCTGGTAAAGGCAGGCACGATGCCTTCCTGACACCGGCGCTCCTTGGCCACATTCATGCTCTGCCCCTGCCCAGACGGGCGCAGACGTCTCTCAACAGGGCAGATATGAGCTTGCTGGGACAGTCGGCCGGTGACCGCAGAAACTGGGAGCTTTCAGCCTTTTCCTTCTGCTTGGGAAAAAAACCAAGGGCAGAGTCAGGAGTGGCAATTCGTTGCCAGTCAGCTCCAGACAGCTGCAATTCCATATGCCGGGAAGAGGAAGGATCTTATGAGGAGGCTCCAGAGATACAGGAGAGGAAGCACGGGGTTTTGTGCGAGCAGCTGGACAGGAACCGAAGGCTCAGCCCTTCTGCAGGAGGCTGGGCACACTTTGCTCAGCAAACCTCACCCCAGGGCTGAGTGGCTTTCTCACGCTTCTGCCACCGCGGGCAGGACTCCTCTACCCACTGCACGTGCCAGTCACGACAAGGCTCTGGCCCCAGTTCATGATACAGTCATAAAAGCAATAAAAGACCCAAATCTATTTTAACAAACATAAAACGCCTCCTGAAGTTCCTGCAATGTGGGCTGAGTTAAGCCAAAGCTGACATAAACTCAGCGAAAGGGATTAAATTTTTTTTTTTTTTATTAAAATTACTCCCCTTGTCAAAAAACAAAGGAGGCAGGTTAGTAACACTTACGCCTTTCAAAGATGTTAGGAGCCTGAAAAGAAGCATGCATAGCCCAAAGCTCTAGCTTTATGATCACATTTCCCCTCCAAAATATTTTGGGAGATAAATTCTAGGCACCTCAGCAAGGAGAACGGTGCAAAGATTAAAAACAAACGTATTCCCAGTAATTCTGGGCAGCCTGTTCCAGCAGTGAGACCACAGACCTGGGAATGAACCTTCAGCTGTGCTCTGACTTGAGATAAGTCCTTGAGTCCTCCACCTGCCTCTCCAGCCTGTGGTCCCTCATCTCTGATACTCCACAGTGGCGATAACTGAGAATTAGCAAAGGTTATTCCTCATTTTATGGTGTCTGAGGTCTGGTCACTGCAAGTACAAATTTCTGAGAAGCTTGCTGCCTGCACAGTTTTTGGATATGTACATATTAGCATTTTGACCCACATTTGCACGGGGGCCAATTTAACCTCACAACCTCCAGTTTAACCTCATAACTTGCCTCTAAACCACCAGAATGTTACTCCCTGCTGTCCCCAGGACAGCAGGCTGGCAGGCTTTTGGATCAAGCCACCACTCAGCTGCCCCACGTTGTCAAAGTCCACCACCTCCCTGCCCGGATCACTCCAATTCCAGGCCTGCGCGCCAAGAGCGTTCCCAAGCTGACCTGCTTTTTCTGAGCACTCGCAGACCTTGCTCAAGACTGTGGCAATTTCAGTGCCTCCCGTTTGCTGTACAAGCCCTGCTTCCCTCCATCAGAGCCCAGCCCGAGCTTTGCTTTCTGCTCTGCAGCAAGTTCCTTCGTTCAGGGAGGCGGTTTGCAAAGCCCCTTGTTAAAATCTGTCCCACCACTTGGCAGTTGTGTAGTTTGCCCCCAGCCCATTTGTTTATGTCTGACTAATGTTCATTGCTTCAAAATGAGTTTGAAGCTAATGCTGTGTCTCCCAATTAAATGTTTGATGGAATGACATCAAAACCAAAACAGACAGAAAAAATGATTTCCCTTTGATAGGCTGACCACATTGTACAAAACTCACTATTATAAGACTCCGGTTGCTTAGAATTTTGCCAGACTTTAACCTTTTGAATTAAAGCTTTCCATGCTGGTTGTCTGCCCTGGCTGTAATTTGGGGTGAAAATTTCAGCTCATGCAGTTCATCCACTACAGGAAAACTTTTTACACACAGTAAAAAAAAAACCCCACAACAACAAACAACTGATATCCCTTGCAAGCGTTTGGTTGAACAGTCTCAGCACTGTAGTTTGGAGCACTGCCTTAAAATTTGGCAGGAAGGTCACAATGGTGTCAGGGAATAGTTTTTTACAGGGAAAGTAACACACCTTCAGCCAGGCTATGAAGCCCTGAAAAACCAGTTTGCACATGCTCTGTAGCGATTTGTGATACTTTAGCAGCGAAAATATTTTTCAAAGTTCTGACTTCACAATCTGGATATTCTTTTTGTGCCGCTTTGGTTTTCTTTAATGTAATCTATAAAAATAGCCAGTGACCTTTAGTGACATCTAAACAGGCTCCTGGTTTCCTTCCATGGTTTGAAGACTTAAACAATAGCCCCAAAGAAATGACTCGATACTCCCCACACATGTACTCGATGCCTGGGAAACTGCTGGTTGTTGGCCAGCAGAAACAAGGAGATTCACACAAAGTGTGGTAGGTTCAGGCAACCTGGGGGATTCAGGCATGAAAAGCCTAAGATGCAGCAATCCAGCTTCCCCCCAGCCACTGCTCCACACACACCAAGCGGTGCGAGGGTGCCTGCAAGTTCTGGGTGAAAGACAACATGGGGAAAAAATATTCCGTGTTGCCAGGGGACTTGGTGGCACCGAGCTCTCAGTGTAATGCTTTCCACGCGCCCAGCTTCTTAGCACAGGCTGCTAAAATCTTTCAGCGTGGCAGAGCGGATGATTTGTGCTCCCAAACCGGCATATTCCTATAGATGGGGTATGAGCATTAAATTACCCTCATTCTTAAAGGAAGAGGAAAATTTCAGAATCCTATTAGGCAATGTTCACCTGACACCAGCTTTTAACATGCGTCCTGTAACCTCAGCCAGAAAGAAACCCTCAATAGCTCAGCTGGTGGAACTGTTGCCTTTCGACCACAAGCAACATGTTCGAAACCTGAGAGAGGAAATATGCAGGTTTCTGAATAAATCAGGATTCTGGAAGTGGGGTGAACCTCCTGACTGATAGTCACAATATGACAACTGCCCGTGTCCAAGGAAAGCAGACCGTTTGCAAGCGAGTTATGTTGTTGCTCTGAAATCCCTGTCTCCTGAGAACTTCTTTTCTATGTACCTGCCAAAGCTGCTATTTACCCAACATAGCCATAGCGCTTGGGTCATTAAACAATACTGATGGCAATGCCCAGAGAACTCCAAGCACCTATTGTAGTATCACTGAATTCCTCCTTTGATCACCATGGTCAGAAATATCTGATTTTTATCACTCTTTAATAGCTCCCAATCAGCTTTAAGAAGTTACCACAATGCTCATGGTAGAACCTTTGTCAGGCCAAGGTAATCATTGACAAAACCAGAACAGCAGATCTCACTAGTTCAGCGTTGTCAGTCATATGTGACCTTCTCCATGGACTCGCTACTCCAGGGACAGGGCTTCAGCTTCCACATTGAAGACTACTCTGCCTGTGTCAGGGCAGAAAAGGCTGTAAATGTAAAAGCCATTTTCTGAGCTTCCTGAAAAAGCCTGCAGAGATTAAAAGGGAAGAAAATTTGAAGCGCATTTGAGTCTTTTCTGGAGGACACACACTCCTAAGCAGAGAACAGGAGCTTTCACCCTTGTATGTTGCTACTAGACCATTCAAGAGAAACACATCTTTCCCACACCTGAATCTTGCCTTGTAAAATTCTGCCACCCTTCATCTGTGTCCCAGACGGTGCTTACAAATACTCTAGCAATATTTTGTAGTTGCTGTTATGACCTAGAGATACCAGTACTCACTATCTTCCCCCTTGCTAAGACGGTCTAATCAACACATATATAACTAAACCCCAAGCAGCTGCTTATTGAGCACGTGCTTATCATTGAAAGCTTCTGTTTCAGACTTGAAGGGCTCATATATGTCTCAAAGTTTGCCGAAGCTCTCCAGCCATACTAGTTTGTCTAATAAAAGACATTATCTCTACCTATAAGCCTTGTCCAGCAGTAATTGGAGAGATGTATCTTGTCCAATTCCGAAATTTGTTGGTTGAAAGGAAATGAAAACGCAGTGCCCTGATGAATGCTTCTGAAAACAAAATGGTTGAAAGTAATCTGAAATTAAGTTTATCAAACCCAAGCAATTATAGAAGTTAATATTATTTTACAAATTTCTGTTTTCTGTATGCTGATATGTTGCTCTCCAGAGGCTTTCTTACTCTTGAAAACTCCTAAGAAACTCTCAAGAACCAAAAACATGGGAAGTGAGCTTTAGGACCAAGACATTGTGGACTCCTCTAGATGAGGTAGACACACATCAACACCCATGACAGCTTGTTTCAGTGAAAACAGAAAAGGTTATCCTTGGTTTTGGATGCATTCTGTAAAACTAGTGATGATTATAATTCAGTTGCAACATATTTAATGGATCACAATGAGCAGCTGACAGGTCACTTCAGCAGAGGAAAGATCAAATTCGGAGCAGCAATTTGAAGGGGGAGTATTTTCAGGTAATCGTAAGTTACATAATTACATGATTAATGCCCTAGTTTGTAGGTAGTCAAAACCTAGTAATAATACATATAATAGCCAGTCTAATCCAAGTCTAATGTGTAGTTATAATCCCATGTTCAGATAAGAATTTCCCTCTTTATTATCTAACTGGTGATGTACACTCCAGGAATTTTTGGATTGGCACTAAAGCACCAGGCATTATCTGCAGACGACAGAGTGGATTAGAGGGGCACCTGTACAGTGTACCTGCCAACTTAGGTGACTTTCTAAAGGGTTAAATAATAACTGGAATTTACAAGACTTGCATGTTCCCGTGGAGTGAGAAAAAAGGCACAATAATCACATACTTCTAAATGAAGCTCTTGGAGAAGGCAGGCAGGTGTAAGCAACCTCGGAAAGACAAAGCAAAAACCAAAGAGTGTATTCACTTCACCTAAGATAGCAGCTGTGTAGTCTGGTGGAAGCATTGGTTTCCTATCTCTAACACATTGACATCCCTCAGTTACAGATCACAAACCTATTACCCCAGTTACTTCATCTTGTGTAGTTTAGGAAATCGTAAGGACTTGCATTCTCTGGTGCGTTTTGGGAATTCTGCAGACTTTCAGTGCTCCTTCTCAAGTCAGCCACGCAACCAGATGATTAAGCTAAATTTCCTTAAAAGAAAATCTTTATTTAATACTTAAACAAAAACATTGAGCTCTAAAGCATTAAAGTGTTATTTAATGACCATTACGGCAGTGTGAGAGCCAGATGCAAGCTGCCCTGTCCAAGCTCAGCTTCCCAGGAGTGATGCTCTGCGTGACATAAACCCACCCGGCAACACAGCTGACAGCACCGAGTAGTTCCACAATGTTTGACCGTTCACTGGAGGTTGAGTCCTCGATCCAACATACAGCTGGCGAGAACATCCATCTCCTCTTGCTCTGGGTGGGACAGAGGGACCAAAAATCCCTTTCATTAACTCCTGAACAAAAGCAGCCTTATGTTACATCAGCCACTAAATTGCATCAGCCACTCATTGCGTCAAACTGCAGTGGCTTCCAGAGCTGCTTTTGGGCTCTGCCACTTCCCACCAAAGCCACTGGGCATCTTGCTAAATAGCACACGGGAAAAGGCCTCAGACCATACATATGGCAGCGAAGTCCATATGAAGTATGTACAAAAAACAATAATTGAACTTTTCCCAGAAAACAGCTGTCTTGGGGTTAGAAAGCCATGTCTGTGTACTAGTTAGCCAATGAAATAATTTAGGAATAATAAAGACTGAGCACCCATTTTTCTCAGCAAAACCTTCATGAATCAATAATATATGGATGTACCAAGCTTTTCATTTGGTGAGCTATAATTGCTGAAAAGCCCACAGAAGCAAGTAGCCAGACTGCTCTCAGACCCTCAGAGGGACACCTGAAAAGCTCTCCTCTAATCACCACTGCATCAGAGAAGCAGAGTTGCAAACACTCAAGCAAATCCCTACTGGATTCTCAAAGGCAGCTCTAATCTGATCCTATCGTCTACTGAGAAATTATGTTTTTGAAGGAAAAGGATCTGTCTCCCATCACAGAACTTTCCTCCAGCATCTGAGCTGAGCCAAGTGCAAATGAAAGCTTGAACCTATGCCCAGCATGATCATCAAGAATTGAAACTTTCGAACAAGGACAATATAAAAGATGCCAATAAAAATTTCTTTACTGCAAGCCCTGTTCTGATGTAGAAACCTCACCCCACTTCCCTTTCAGCCCTGCTAAAACCTGGGCTGTACCAAATCCCCAGAGAGACCCTACTCACAGGATTTCTGACACAAGCCAGGGAGCAGTTGAAATTACAAAGACAGTTCTCATGAGAATCTCAGATCAAAGAAACCTACCTCCATTTGCACAAACTTTTAGATAAACATCCAAAAAAAGCTAAAAGTTCACTGAGGGACTGACCCTTTTCTGCAGTTCCCCTCACACAAACCCTGTATTTGCCATTGCTCTTTATGGGTGGTAAGGTCTATAGGGCAGGCACCAGGACTTCCTATGCATTAGTAAAATGCCAGCACCATCAGCCTCTGGTTCTAAATGGAGACTGTGTGTCCTGCCAGTGTAAATTAATATTTGTAACCCATTCAGCTCTAATACATGACTTCATGATGACCATCCCCTCATCATCCATGCCACTCTAGGTTACTAAGGTCAAATTTAGTGAGGTTTAACATGTGAATCATACGTGGCACCTCCAAAATGATCAGAGACTGAAAAGCAAGACACGTGATCAGGTCATATCAGAATAAAATTGAAAACCTTACAATAAAACTCATCTATGTCTCATTCCTCCTTTGCTTTAACCACCAGGTGTTCTCCATTCAACTACCTGCTACCTTCACTGAGATTCAAATTAGACCCACAGTACTCCCAGAGACATGATCGCAACACAGAAATGTCGTACAAGAAATAGCCTTTTGCCTTGGCATCCTGTGTCTGGGAAAAGATATAAAAATAAAAAGAACTAAAAATCCTGTGATGACAAGCTAAGTTCAGGCACCCTAACTAAGAGCTCAAAATCTCACTCTTTCCCTTGTATTAAAGCGAGCAGCTTCACAAAGACTCAAACCATAGATTATCTTCAGGGTTATTGTGATGAGACTATGAAGCTTTCTCATCAGGCTGCCAGTGGAGGGGGGGAGCTTTCTGAATCAGGCCCTTATCATTTATACCACATTACAATCCAAAATGAAAAATGACTTGCTCCAGATTTGATAGAATAAAGCATCTTGAGATGCCATAGAAGTACCCAATTTTCAATAAAGACATTAAACCTAAGCTTCAAAAAAAGGGAATAATTACATCGTTTTTTGCTTTGAGTTTTAATGTTAAAAGTGTCCATTTATAAAACTAGGTGAACATCCACAATTCCTAAGCAGACTGGAGCTAATTAGACCCCTTTTGATCTTTTATTTTGCCTAGAAGCTTATTTAACAACTTTACACAAAACTCAAGGTTTTGACACACTGGTGGACTGGGGGAGGGGAAAAGACCACAGAAAAGAAAAATGCTCTCTGCTGCTTGCTAAGGTAGAAGGCTCGTCACTTCCCCAAGCATACGTACTGTCAGCAAACCTGGGAAACACTTTCTAGTAATGAGAAAGACTGCCTCTTATTTGAGCTCCCTGGATAGAGACATGACAGAGAACAAAACATTAAGAACTAAATCAAAGTAGAGATAGAGTTGTTACTAACGTTCCAGCTTTACATACCCAATTTTGTGTGTATGAATTACTTCTTTAGGTGAAGGATGACAACACGGAAGAGCAATCATCATGTCTCCAGAGCAACGGGATGGGTTGCCTTTATCAGCCGCTGCAAATAAACTGGGCACTGGCTTTGCAGCATTCTTTGAAAGGAAAGAGGGCACGGCAACTTCCTACCTGAGCAGCATCCACAAGCATTGCAGAGGGTTGTCTAGCAGGGTCTGGTGGGAATGGGACAGGCAGAGCTGGTCAGAGAAGCAGGAGAGCAGAGCCCATGCTGTGCTACACTGCATCAAAACAAATCTTTGAGTGAGTGGATTCCATCCTGGACCAGTGGAAGGGACTAGGGAGTCTCTACAAGTCCGTTTCCAGCCCTCCTTCCCATGAAGGACTGACATCAAAATACCTATGACAGCCGGATGATACAGAAGCCAACAGGCCTTTGGCACTTGTCATTTCTGTGACCACACCACAACATCCCTCTCCTTTCTGTAACAGGGTACTCTTGCCTCTGAGACCTCCATGTCTCCCAGGAGGCTCATCACAGCAGTGAAGTCGGGATTGTTAAAGGCAAAAAGCTCCTTGCCCTGTCCTGAAATGAAACAATAATATTAGACCTGAAGGACTCAGGTTGTTGGGCTCATGCACGCAGAAGCTGAAAGACTAGGGAGTCAGACTGATCCAAGAATGACTAATCACAGCCTAGGAAAGCAGTGACATTTCCGGACCTGGAAGATTATTTTTGTCCTATATCATTGCTTCATCCCTTGTAATAAAGCTTAGGGGACCCTATCAACTGCTGCTCAGCAAAGGGGAGGGGGATGTTGCAGGCGATCTGAAAAGGAACGCTTTTAGCAGTCTTTGGACTTCCTGCAACTGTGGATGAACAAGATGGGCCAACAGCACGCAGCTGGGTCCTGCCCCAACCAGTGGGAAACACCTAGAAACTTGAAATCCTGTGTAACTGGCTTTTTGATGGTTTGGCAAAGGGGTCAGTACTGTTGGGTAGAGGCTTGCGGCCCATTATGCTAAATAACATCTAGGGTCAAGCATAACTACGTGAAGGTCAGACGTGCACTGCTAGATGGTTGCCTGGCACATGCGAGACCTCAGTGTGTTCATGGAGAATGCCCATTTCCTTCCACTGGGGAGCAGCAGGAAGACTGGCATACAGGAGTCTCTAAAGCCCTGTGAGCTCCTGGGACAAAGCTGTTTAGAGACAGCAGCGATGCTGCCCAGGGGTTGAGAAACAGCCAACAGCAAATAAAAATAGCCAAGAGGTGAGCCAACCCCTCTCCCCTTCTTTCCTCCAGAGCAAAAGGGCTGGTACTAACATCCACCCCCCGCAACACGACCGCAAGATGAGACCATTCCCAGTGGGGATAATCCCCACTCTGCCTGGGCATCCTGGTGGGTCTCTCTGTACTCTTTGGCAGAGGATGAGAGTTTCGCAGCATCCACCTACACTGTAGTATCCCTCCCACTCCCTCCTCCTCACTCAGGGGTAAGGGATACTCCTGAAAGTGGAAAGCCAGACTAGGAAGCAGGGCATGGAGAGGGAAGCGTGACAGAGGGAAGAAAGAAAGGATGGAGGGAATGAGCTGCTTCAAACAGCACAGCTGCATCTGCAGTAACATGCTGCTGTCTGCAAGCAGTTCCTGTCAAACAGGGAGCTGGATAGATTTGAAACAACCATAACCACCTGGATTTCCTGATTCAGCTGTGTTAGTCTCTCTGTCTAACAGGAACAAACCTGGGGTCTGGTCTAAACCTCACTCCAGTGCTAGTAACAGCCTTCCAAACAGCCCTGTCACCACTTTTCACTATCTTCAGTCTCGAGGTGGGAAAATCTGAATTTACCTGATAACAGAGTTTATCTAAGATTCCCTGTTCAAACAGGAATAAAAATGCCGATGACAGCTCTCAGCCTCCCCTCATCCACTCTATGCCACCACGGACTCACCCAGAGAACCCCAGCCACAGCCCCAGGCTGTGCTCTGACTCCCCCACCCCATGCTCACAACCACCAAGAAAGCTTAACCATTGCCTTCAATTTCTTGAAAAATTGGTCTTCCTCACCCAGATCAGAGGCCATCCCGGCTTGCGACTTCACTTCCTTTTCTCCTCGCTCTCCTCCGGGTGCATCAGCTGAAAGGGGCTTCCACGGAGGAAGGGAAGGAGGAAGCGATCACAGACAGTACCCGCACAACGGCAGCAGAGCTATTTCACTCCTCACGCTGCGCATCACAATATTAATGATTTCAAAGACAACCATTTGCAAAGCTAAAAGCTTAATGTAGTAACAAAAATCAATACTGTGCTCAAGAAAATCTCCTGATGCTGGAGACTTTAAAGCATCATTCAGGTAGACAGCACTGGGGCATTCCCTCTGGTAACAGCGGCCCGGGAGACCATTAGAGAGGGGAAACTGCTTTAATTTATTCTCTTTGTCATTCTAATATAGATCTTCCCTTTTCAAATGCGTTTGTACCTTTATACTGCAATCTGGGTTCATAAATAGAACAAGTCCTAAAAGCTAGGATCAATATATCCCACATCACCTTCAAGATGGGAGGCAGAGAAAGCACAGCAAAAAGGAGAGGGTCAAATGCCCAGCTGGCATAAACAGCAAGTTCCTTGACACTGCAGTTTTACCTTTCAAAATATGAGTCCAATTATGGACTCAAAGTTAGTTAACTAGATGAAAAATAAAGCTGGGGGGGGCGGGGAGGAGAGAGTCAACCTTGCATCCCCAGAGCAGCTCTCTGTAAATACATTCAAGCCTTTTCCAAATGTTAAAAATTTATCCTGTATCATTACTAATAATACTGGTAAAAGTACTGTTTGGATGCAGAAACTGAGCAGGGAGGCTGAGCTACCCAAGGTGACAAGTCAAAGAGAGGAGCCAGCTCACCTGCCTGCTGCCACTGATGCCTTTGGCACAGAAGCATCTCTCCTCCCTTCCCAACGCTCCGTGCAGTCTAGATACCTGAGAATTTTAAGTAATTTACCTGGAACTATCCACAGGCAAAACTCTAATCATAAGGGTTCCTTTTGCCTGCAAAGGCAAATGCTGTTTTAAGGTACAAAATCAGTACTGTGAACCCATGGAAATGCTGATCCCTGGTTTCAGAAGAAAACTTCAAATGCTGCGAGTCCGGTCTGTCTTTCTTTAAGAAAGGATTATTCCCCAAAGTTTGCTTGTTTGTTTTTGTATACTGCAATCCTGCCCTCTGAGCAGAGGTGGAGCATAGGAAGGCATTTCCCTGCCTTGGCTGCAGTGGGCTTGAAAATCTTCCTAAAGGAAGCAAGCTTAATAAACAACAGCAAACAGTCTGACAGGCCTCCTCC
This sequence comes from Chionis minor, assembly GCA_013398295.1. NCBI lineage: Eukaryota > Metazoa > Chordata > Aves > Charadriiformes > Chionidae > Chionis > Chionis minor. The sequence goes on along the minus strand of VZSF01003148.1, from coordinate 1,782,565 downwards.
TTGTCTCCAAATAAACAAGGAGCAGAAGGAAGTAGATTGAAAAAAAGCACCACCACTAACCCAAAACACCACCACTATCCCCAAAAAATGCCGGAGGGAAGATTTTGAAAAAGCAGCCTGTCAGTGTTTCATTTTGCCCCAATGTGTCAATGAAATTTGAAAGAATTTGTATGTTGTGAGGAAATTCCAGGATGAAGACTGATCCATGCATGCGAGTCTTCGGCAATTTTAAGAGTCAAACAAGAACTAGCCATAGACACTGGAATGATGTTCAGGTGTGGAAAATGATCTCTGAAAATGGCAGGGACAAGTGACAGGGTTATGAAGTGCATGGGTCCCCCCAGGTGCTCTGAGGTGTCCCTGTACCCCAGGATCATTCATGCATCCTGTGTGGAGTGAAGGAGTGTGCACAGCAGGCGCAGAAACTTCTCTGTAATTTGTTTTTTTTAAAAATCTAATTGATAGACGTTTCTCAATTTGACACTGTCCTAAGGGACAGAGATACTCTCTGCTTCCATTACATACACTTGCCAGATCCATATAGCTCTATTCCACAAAAAAGCAATCCCCAAGGATTCCAATTGTTTTAAATAAAAAGCCGAAGCAAATAAAAAACAAGCCCTCTTCTGCCACCTACTCAACAAGCACATGCAACCCTACCAAAACACACTGCTGCTAATGCTTTGCAACAACACTTGCTCAACACCAAACAAAGCACATATAAGTCACCAAGTCAGTTGGTAAAATCAGATCTAATATGTCAAAATATTTCAGTTTCACCCAAGCACTCTCAGTTAGTTAGTGCTAAATATTCGTGCCATCTCTTAATCCTCCTGCCAGGCAAGCCAGATTTCCTCCTAGAAAACCAAGTTAAATAAAGTGTCTAAAATCACAGAGGAATGTTGCCTGAACTAAAATAATAACTAACATCTCATCCCTCAGTCTGTCCTCCTCCAAAGAACAAGGCTCCACTCCTTCCACCTCAGTACATTGCACCTTGGCTTTTATCCACTGCTTATTCCTCTTATTTCCTCTCACCTAGAAGCCAAATAAATCTGCACAGTGCTAACCAAGCTCCTACAAAGCAAATGGTGGGAGAAAGGCATCTCATCCCCTTATCCACCAAACAGCTCCGGCAGCCCGGGAGAGCATCCTGCTGCATGTCCCCCTGGGGCCATCCACGGCTCTTCAAGTGACTCCTTGGGGGAGCACCCACCCTTTCCCCAGGGAAGCCCAGTTCTGAAGCTCACTGGCTCTCCCTGATACTTCAGAGAGCAGCTGGCTTTAGCACTAGGGCTGGAGACCACAATCCTGGCTTGCTGCACTGTCTCCTGGGTTTGCTCCAGTCCCTCAACCCTTCCACCCATTTCTTTGGAGCTGAGACATACCAAGGAGCATCAGGACACGTTTACAAAGCGATGGCTGAGAGTTTGTCCAGAAAGCTCTATGATAAGCACAAGTGCTTTTGGTTTTTTTACAAGAGAAATGTCTGCAGGGCGGCATTTAGGAAAAGGGTGAAGAAACATTTGTGTACACGCAACAGCAGCACAGGCACCAGCTGCGAAGCCCCTCTAACTCCAACTCGGCTGATGCTGTCTGCTAACTGCTGGCATAAATATAGTAACAGCATTGCACATATGGCAGGCTGTTTAATTTTAGAAATCAAAACTATCAAGTGATTAAGTTAGTCATCCTTCCTCAATTTGGGACCAATACAACAGTACCAGAGGCAGCGGTCATAACCACTGTGGTTTGCGAGAGAGAAAGAGAGCGCGTGTGCGTTCTCCCGCAGCGGCAGGGAACACCAGAAACCCCGTCCCGCTCTGCCCAGCCTTGTTTTGCAAAGCAGGATCAGACAAAAGGGAAAAAAACCAAAACACACCAACAAACCCAACCACCAAACACCTTAAACCAGCCTCCAAATGAAAACCGAGCGCCTGCAGCTCTGCAGGCATGTACACGCAGCACGGCCTGGATGCGGCATAGCAGAACCACTGCCCTTAACAGGCAGTTTCAAGAAGCAAGATGAAAATCATGTTGTGGCAATTGGCCTCCGGCAGCTGGAAGTGGGATAACATTCAAATCACAGCCAGGAATTTGAATTTCCCAAGGGAAACTAGAGAAGAGGGAAACGGGAGCCCAGTCCAGCCAGCACAACTGCCCCAGTGCAAATGTGTCCGGGTCGGGAGTGAGAGTGAGCCGCGTGCTCGGACACGACACAGATCCTCATCACCGGTTGACCAGGTCCCACTGTGCTTAGCAGCTCCCGCACCCTCCCCTGGACAGGAGAGGTCTTGAGGCACCGCAGAAGCAGCAGCTTCCTTCGCACAGCCCCACGGCTTATCCTCAGCCGCAGCACCAGTCGCATCAGGAGGATGCAACCCTGCAAAAACCCGTCGGTATCTTTCCCTTCCAGTGAAAACCAACGGAAGACGACAGCGAACAAGTCATGGAGGGATTTTCTGTTTCTCTAGACAAACACTCTAAGAGCAGTTCAAAAGAGGCTAATTAAATTCCAAAATCCCTGTGCAAATACATTAATAATGATTTTGAAATGAGCAGTTAACCAAGGAAGTTTTCAAGGTGGGAAGTGTCTGATACAGAAGCGCGCGTGAGGAAGAGCCGCTCAGCCTACATTTGAGACAATCTCTCTGGCTAGCACACACATTCAGGGGAGCGGGCAAAAGCAAATGCTCCTGGGCCCAGGAATACCATTGTTCCTGGGCAGCTGGGGGACGGAGAAGGCAATTCTCTTCCTTTCCAATTGCCAAGAAGCCAAGCAAATGCTAAATGGCATGGTCGTGAGCCTCAACGCTCACTGCGTAGCCCCATTGAAGAGCTCTTATGTATTTCCAGGAGGAAAACAAAATACATTTTTTTCTCTCTTGCTGCTGCTACAGGACATTTCCAAACACCAGATAAATCTTTTTTCCTTTTCCCACACAATCTTAGTCAAGTCAAAAAAATCACCCCAAAAACAGTTGCCTGTAACAGATGTATAACAGTTACTTGTGGGGAAGGGGTTGTCCTGTAGTCACAAAGACCTTTTGCCTTATTTTTCTTGTTTCTGCAGCTTGCATCAATAATTGCACCAATGGAAAATGTGTATGAAATGCTACTATTTTAATAGGAACCAGAGTATGCCCCCCTTGTGCGTGAAGCACGAAACGATGAGAAATGGATAATTTCTTATAATTGCTCTTATGGCAGGGTGGAAAAATCTGACGTTGTTACATGGTCTCCACTCCCAGGGTTCACAGAACCTCTCAATTTTAAATGCCATTGTTCTCACAAGCAAGAAGGGCAATAGTATCGTTCTTCATTGAATGACAGCAAATCAAAATCCACAGAAAAGAAGTGATGTGCCCTTATGGAGTCGTTGGTAGAGCAAGGAATTAAATCCACTGGTTGAGGCCCTAAAAACCAGGCCATCCTGTCTCAGTCAAATCTCTAACCATGGTCACAAGATTACCCCTCTTTCCCGTATTCTCTACATGTCCTGGGTCAAATACAATTAAATTTTTTCAGGCAAGATCTCATGAAATATTGATTCATATGCTTGTTAAAATCCAGATCCATTATAACCTCTCTTTTTGCTTCCATTCACTAATTTTATTGTCCTATAAAATAAAAGATTTTCCTGATGAGAGATATTGACCATGCCACCACTACTGCTAAAGGCATACAGCTCCCATCATCTCCGGAAGCATGTTTGTTTAGTTCATAAATCCTTGTTTCAATATTTTGCTAAATACAAAAATTACGCATACAGATAATAAATTCCAGGATCCTTCTTCCTTTGGACTTGACAAACAGAACTGCAGTTATTTCCCCAGCCCTGAAGTACCTCTTTTAAAGAGCAGTCAGCAGACTAATAACTTTAGATAAACCATTTAATTTCCAGAAGGAGCCTTGTCTGTATACACATACAAGTTATAGTCCACTGGGTGTTCTCCTGTTTTTCCTGATTGCCCCCTGTTGGGAAGCAGAGGCTCTGGGTGAGCATGTAACTGGCAGTCTCTGCTTTCTGCATCACAAAGTTGTTTCGTTCAAAATTTAAGAATCACTTTCATGAGCCATAAGAAACTGTATTTGTTACTTATCTCAGCAGATATCCAAGCACGCTGTTCTGCAGTTTCAACAACTAGGAGAAGAGGCCCAACAATTGTTTCGTCTACTGCATTGTTTGCAGGAAACTAAGAGAGAAAGTAGGAAACAAAGCTAAAATAAAAAATGACCAAGAACTGTGAGGAATTAATATAGGAGGGGAAACAACGAAAGAGTGGAAGAGCTATGCAGCTTTGACACATGTTTAAATTCTCCAAGAAAGAAGAATTACTTAGAAGTAAATCCAGTTGGGTAGAATCAGAAGAGAAGGAAGGAAGTTGGCTGCCAAATCCCAACTAGACCACCAGGAAAATCCTCCAAGCAGTTCAGTTTGTTATGCTGTGGTGAATCCTGTCTAGGAAAGGGATAGAATTCACATTTAAAAGCAACTCAGATAAAACAAGTCAGAGGTGTGCTTACCATATATGAGAGCACATAAGTTACCTTTAATCTAGTTAAAACTTGCACACTGATAGCAGTGAAGCCATGGGCAGAATATGTCAGTGCAAGCTGCTCACCTCCGTCTCCGTGACTCCTTGCTGGTACACACGTTTTGTGAGAGCTCCGTCTAACGAAATGCATGAGAGACCTGAGATGTCCAGAGATGGCAGAAGAACTCCAGGATGTCAAAATTTATCTCCTTGTAACCCTCTAATTCACTTCCAAGCTTGCCCTAGGGCTGGGGCAGTGGAGCACGTGGATGAGCCCTCCCCACAGCACACGGGAGGGACAGCCATTCCCACCCAGACTGCTCATCTTTCCTTGGGATGTTTCACATGGGGAAATCTGCCTTTATGCACAGCTGCCACAGCACACATGTGTCCTGCTAATGTGGAGCTGCCAACAATCCGACCAGGAAAGACAGCCCTGATAAAGTGCTGGCAGCATTTGGGTTTGCACCAGGACCCTTCGCAGGGCAGACACGTGCCCACCCCCCCCCCACTTCCCGCGCAGGGTTCAGACACCCTCCACAGACAGCAGCCCAGGCTGGTGGGCGCAGCAGCTCACCGCCAGCGACAGGGGGTGGGCAGCAAAATTTGAGGGCTTGGATCTGTCATAATGGCAAAGGGATGTTTTGCCCTGTGCTAAGGCTTCCTTTTGTCTGCTTAAAGCTCTCCAGCAGCAGCCAGAATTAACAAGTGCAGAGAAAGACCCCGTAAAAACTCCTATCTGGAATCTAGGGACTGCACATCAAGAACATAAGCGCTCTTGGGGAAAAAAGCATTGTTAGGGCTTTTTGTCTGTATTTTTTTAATGCATCCTGGGGTAAGGATCTCACCACACTGTTCTCTTTTTGCAATGAACAGTACTGAGCTCATGAGGAGGAATGGTCACAGACTGAAGACCCTGACTGCAGAGATTTTACAGTCTTTTTCAAATCAATGACTGTAGACGCGCCAGGCTAATCCTGATTAGTAACAAACACCTTCACTGTGATTATATTGATAACACTGTGCCACCACAGAAGACTTTTTATGTCAGGTGGACCTGACTTAATTCCCACAGCTGTCTGGTATTTTAGCCATTTCTCCATCCTTTTTCTCTCTTGCCTACTCTTCCACATACAGGTACAATTACGTAAACGGGAAAAAAGCTAGGCGCAATTATCAGAATTGTAGACTCCGACCACCACTATTTCTCCCTCCAACTGAGGATTGTATTCCTGTCAGCTCTCCCTTTTCACAGCTGAGCTCAGAAGACACCTTGTTAGGAAAAGCCTATCTCATTGTCTGGAATATGACAGGCTGGAGGAAAAAAAAAAGCGAAGGCTGGGTTGCTTGGAGAAAGGTGCTACATAAGCATTTCAGTTACCTGCACTGCACAGGTATTTGAACACTTTTACGGGCTGCTCTTAGAGACAACAAATCCTGGCTAAATGCCTCTCTCTGAGTGGTGAGATGACAGCCAGCCAGGATGATCTAGCAGTATGGTAAGAATGCAAGTACTCAGATAAACATTGTGGGATAGCAGTGGGAAGAGCTCATACATGCAAAACATCAGTTTATTCGGGAACAGAGACACCTCTTGACTGTGCTAAAGATGCCATACCTTGGTAAGCTCATTTCCAAGGTAGCTTTCATCACATGCAATACAACAATGTCAAATGCCAAGAAACATTTCATACATCTGCAACCTACCGTAACATGAAAGAACACAGAGGTTACTTGCACCAGACACCGAGCATAAACAATTATCTGTTTTAACCAGCCGTCCTTTTTGTCAGAAGAGGTACAACGTCAGAGCTCAGATGCTCGAAGGTCAGCCAAGCTGGTCAGTGGGCCACAGCAGGGCATCCTGGCTCTTATTCCCTGCTGAAAAGGGTGTTGTCTGACAATCACAAGCAGACGAACCCGGGATCAAGATTTTGCTCCTCATTCAACATTGACTCACTACATAACCTTGAACAAGATGCTACACCACACCTCCACGTGGAAATGGTAGAATTTGCTCATTTCCTTGTGCTTGTGCGTATGGTGCAATTGGTGCCCCTGAGGTACTTTCAGGTCACTGGCTCAAGGGTACCCGACAAGAGCAGAGCCTGACTGCTGTAATACGTCCCAGGCTTATTCTACACAATGTTAAGAACCTGGGTCAATGTACGTGATTTTTTTCCAGCGCTCCATGAGTTCTTCTGCATAGCAAACTTAAAGCAAGCGAGAGAAAGAGAGACGTTCCCATTTGATTGGCTGTGACTAGCTGCAATTAAAAACTATAATTTATTACCCTGGATTACGAGTATAATTTCAATGCAGAGAATTAAGGTTTTCTTCTGAGATGGAAATAAAGATTAATTTTTAATTTCCTTTCTCACTGCACATTTAAGAGCAATGGACTCCATAGAAAACTACAGGTCAAAATAGTTTTATGGAGGAATGACAATGTTCCGTTGCAGAATAATTTAATGCTCTTGCTGCCTTTTTAATATTTGACTGCAGCTCCCTCATGCGAAACAACGGCAGCAGACGCTATACACGTTTGCTGCAGCACTCAGGTCAATGTGACTTTGAAACAACAAAGTTTCACTGCTCGGGATTTGGGCAGCTCTTGAAGTTCCCTGACGCAGGGAGCTGCCTTCCACAAGAAGGACACAGGCAGCCTTTCCCCCGGGGCAGGCAGCTGGTCTGAGGATGGGAAGAGCAAGAGCCAGAGAAAGTCTGAGGGAAGCAGAGGGCACCAGGACGGACTAGGACCTGGAGGGGGAGAGGTGCACAGCACGTGCACCTACCTTGGACCTGGATGGGTGTATTCAGATAAAGCAGGAAAAGCATTTCCACCTGGGAAATGCTGCCATAGGACAGTGCAACTCGGTGGCTTTGCCTGCAGGCAGAATGCGTTATTCCAGTTTCCACAGCACATCAGCAGAACATGGAGAAAGTGTGAAGGATGAGGTGGCAAATTCACTTGGTCCCTGGCACCACGACTAGGTCACCGCTTGCCAAATCTGCTCCCAACCCCTGGAGAAAGCCTGGGAAAAGCTGGGAAATCCACACCATTACCCAGCACTTCCGAGTGATCCGTACAAGAGAATTCAATGCAGCACAAGGAAGGAGAGGAGATCTGTGTGCATCCATTCCTCACAGAAAAAGCAACTCTCAGGACAGGCTTTTCTGTTGCTGTTCACAGCAGGAGGACACCATCATCACATGCCTTAGGCCCAATATTTGACCCCTGGGCAACTGGCAGCGAACGGAAATGTCACCGAAATTCAGAAATGCTTTAAGTCATTGCTCTGGTAGCAGCAATTAACAATAAACCACCTGCCATACTAATGACTTGAATTCCAGTTAATTGAATAACCCTGTGCTGACAGAACGGCATCCTACATGGCTTAATAATGGGCCTTTCCATTGTAGGCATCCATTATTGGCATCTTATAACTGGTATCGCGGGTTATAAATGGGATTAGATGCCTAAGTGATGCAACTGCTGCTCACACAAGGGTTAAGCTGAGCACTGTGCAGGGTCACAGGGAGGAACATCCCCCAGGGACATAGCAGTGACTGTACTTTCTATGGGGACCCAAATCCTTTGAGCGCTGGAGATCCCAAACTCTCTGGGTGGCTTGTAGCTGAAATCTGTTTGAGGAGGGGAAAGAAGATTTTTCTGTTAAATCCCTTCCCACAGGGATCTCGGGAGAAGTTCAGATAGAATAATGAAGCCAGTTCTCAATGTTTCGGCGGTCCCTCTCCCTCCAGAACTCCTAGGAGGCATCCAAAGTACACCTATTTTCAGTGTGGAACATCAGCAAAATTAGGTACCCAGTTTAAGACAAGCCATCACCCATCTGCTGCTGGTATCCTGGTGCACAAACTGACCCTGTGCGAGATGGCAGTTTCATGAGGGATCTCCTCAGAAGCAGTGCCCAGCTCTTTTTGCTCCTTAGGCTGTACACTCAGGTCTGCCAAGCCCAGGCAAGGGGCTAGTCCCGAGTTAGGAGCCAGGGATGCACACCACAGTGTAACTAAGTGTGACCCCATTATTTTAATTCTGAAAAACAAAGTCACCAGGAAAGCATCTCCCACATAAGTCAAACGATGCCACTTTCTTTCTGCAATCCCCTCCCCTTCCAATATTGACATATTTTCTCATCTCCTCCAAGACTAACTGGATCAGCATCCCATTAGGCTGAGCACAGAGCTGCAGGCTAATACCATGAGTTACAAAATGGACCTTTTATGGGGGTGAAGGATCTCAGAAGGTCACTCATGGTGGGTAGCATGCGGCAAGGATATGCTTTGTCCCAGGCCAGGAGAACAAGACAATTTTTCAGGTTGCCACTATCCAACTTGAGGAATCACCCCCTTGGTGAGGAACTGAGTCTTTTCAAGGGTGAATGTTTACTAGTTGTATTTACTTCCTTAGCTGGCCAGAAGAAGGCAAAACCTTGACTGCTTCTTGCCAGGCTGGGAGATGCCAGACATCATACAAGCGAAAATGTACTCAGACATGCTGCAACGCCTCTGAAACCCACAGGTCTCCACACAGACTGTATCTCAGGCTTTTCACGTTGAGTCTCAAAAAAGAAAATATAACACCTGCAGACACAGCTTCCCATAACCCTTGCTGCCCAGACAGCACAACCGCTTTGAGTCTGCTTCTTCTCCTGCTCAAGCAGGGATAGCTCTAGCCATTTGATGTAAATCTGCCCATACCAGCTCAGGCAAAGACTCCTCAGAGCTCACAGGAAAAAGCAAGATGAACAGTTATTTGGGAGCCCTCTACAGAAAGCGTAGAAACTGAAAAATTTAGGGCAACTGAATGGGGAGTGCTTCTTCCTTCTAGTCAGGGCTGGTCCCCAAAGCAAACTCACTTTGCATGAGATTTTAGAAACAAACTCTAACCAACTGCAGGCAAGAGCTGCTCCAGCACTCCGTGCAGCAAGGGTGTTAAGTAACACCCGGTCTGATTTCTACCTCGGGCATTTATCACATCCAGACACCTTAGAAAATTCTCTGCAGATTTCCAGTCGCCTACGTCGTTTTCCTGCGCTGTCTGTCCTAAACAACTGTGTCCAGACATTGTTCGCTTTAATCAATCACATTTCTATTCCCTTGCAGCTGCCTTTCAGCAGTGACTGAAGCACTCGCTAACTACAAGAAGTTTTCTTCTAGTGGCTGAAGACTTGCAAATCCTGTGAAGGGATACACACTAGTCTGCATGCGACCAGATTTTGGAAGGACCCAGCTTTGTTCAGCCCAAAGCACACAGAATTGTGGTCAGTTTTTCAGAAGTACGTCCACCGCCGCTGCTGGGACACTTTTGACCACCTTTGCCGAATACCCTAGATCTTTGGACCACTTGGAAAGCCTGGACTCCGGCTTTGGAGCTCCGGGGAAGCAAAGGAGACACAGAAGCACCAGCTACTGTGGAGCATCCTTCTCACAGGAGTTCAACATCAGTCCTGTCTCTAGTAGCCCACCCCTGGTATAACCATTGCCTGAGTGCAAAGACTGGTATGTGTCTCCGGAAATGGAGTTTAGATGTTTGTCTTATCTGAACAAGTTCAGCGACTGAACACGCTGCACAAAAGAGCGTGAGCAACCCTGACAAAGCAACTGCCGCCTCCTTATCACGGTCTCCAAAAGGACTGAAAAGAATCAAGCATCAGAGACTTATCTCTTGAGAGATGTTCAGCGCCCATGCCTGGCTTACTGATCAGCTCTAACTCCCTTTTTCACTAGAGTTTTTCTGCCTTGTTTTTGGCCACACAGTACAGCCTTGCCACTTCCTGAGTGTGGAGGAGTCGCAAGGGGAAGGGGGGTGTGGAGGATGGGCCCTCTTTGCCGATGCTATTATCTTGTATTTCTGGACAATGGGATGTTTTTACCCGTGACAATTTTTACCGTTGTGATAACCGTAACAAATGGCCAACCCGGTATCTCAGGAAGGTTCTGAAGTTTTGGGTGATGACAGTGAAACGGAGGCTGCGGACAGGTTTCCTTGAAGCCTCGTAAACACGGGCTCCCTCTGTATAGCCTCCCCGTGCACTCAAAGCTCAATTTTGGGTCCTGCTGACAGTGTGCCAGCTGCTGCAGTGAGAAGGGCTCACCCCGAGATGGCAGAGGGCCATTCGCTTGTGGCCTACTGCTGGTTCCAGAAAATACAGGCTTGGCACATGTCCTGTGCATTGCAAAGATTGTCCCAGTCCCTGTTGGGCTGGTGCAGCTTTAAGACTTGTGAGAATGAGTATTCAAGAAAAGGGATGTTTCAGCATCCAAGAGAAGAATCAATATAGTCTGAAGGGCTATAAAAAAAGTCAAAGGAATACTATAGACAAGGCAAAAGGAAACAACATAAGTTCCTTTCAGAACAAGTGCTTCCATATATCCTCACTGGCTCTTCCACTTCTTCCAGTTGTACTGGGCTGTATGTCCTACACCTGCCACAACACTCCTAAGCAAGGTTAACATACCACATCACAGAAAAATTGCCTTTCATGACAGTTTTATCAAGAACCCTCCAAAATACTGCTGCTGCCATGACACATGCCAGATCCTTCGAGCCCCTTTCCCCACCTGCTCAGTCAGCTGGCATGGGATTTCCACCAGCACCAAGTCCTGCTCTAACAGGTCCCAACAAAGTCGCTGGAAAAACACATTTTGGTTTCAGTAGGAGCAGAGTTTGGCCAATCCTGAACACTACTGGAAGTCCTTCACAAATGGACAAAAAGAACAAACACAGAGATGTTTGATTCTGGGACATAAAAGATCATGTCAAAGGCATCAGTGAGTAAGAAGGGTGACAGCAATAGCTTAGACAGGACAAGGCATGCAAAGGAAATCACACTTTACTCCAAGAATAGTCTCGGGAAACTAGTATGAGCTTTTTGGGCTATGGTATTACTCAACAAGAAAAGGGGCATCACAAGTGTCACTCCATGGCAGTGGGTAACACCTGCCCACTGGCATTTCCACATTTTTGGTGTAGAAATCCATCCATCTGGAAATAATGATTTAACTCTAGGTTAGAACATGTCTGCAAGAAACAGGTTGGGGTTGATCCCACACCAGCCCCATTTGGGACGCAGTTATGATGACTACAGTCTTCAGATGATCTCCTGAGGTTCCCCATGTTCAAGATGGCAGAAAATTCAAATGCACAAAACATCAGCACCAGCAAAGGAGGATTCTGATTCTCACTCACACCCAAATCCTCAACCAAAGTATCCTAAACCAGGTCAGAATAGCCTGTGTCTCCACTGTGTCGATTGTATTCTATCTCCTTTCATTGCCTCATCCAAAGTTCTCAAATTTAGACAAGCAAATATATGGATTTATACAGAGCTATAAACTAATATACATTAGCTTATACTAATGCATGTGCTTTTGAGGCCACTCTTTGAATTTTTATATTACCTAAATAAAAAGAACTTTTTTCTTATCGTCTCTGCCACTTTTAATGCAGGACAAAGTGTAAAGTTAGCATCATGCTTTATTTCTCAAGAAAACCAGCACCTCTTCTGTCAAAAGCTCAGGGTCCAAGGCCAGACATATCACAAGAAGGATGGTAAAAACACCGCAGAGAGAGCTACAGCAGGACCGTCTCTTGCTTACATGGCTATTCTTATTTGTCATTTGCCCACATAAGCTTGGGGAGAAGACAGCAGTGTTTAAGGACTGGGCAGAGCCAGAAGACCTGCAGCCTAGCCCAACTCTGCTCCTGCCTTCCTGACACATCCTTGAGCAGGTCCCCTCTGCCCAACTGCCTGCCCTGGCCAGGACTGTCTCAAGCTATTTGTGGAAAGGTGAATCTCCCCGAGGTCTATTCTGTGCCTTGTTCAGTGAAGCCCTACTATAAGCTAAAGGTCTCTAGGTGCTTCCATAATACCTATATTCAATAATAACATAAAATGGATGGTAACTGGCTATGCAAATATCTCCATTCATTTCCATATTTAAAAATGTCCCCTCCAGAAAGCACAATCAACACAAATGTCCGTTTGTAAGCATGCAAGGCTGAATTAACAACAGACGATGTTTACGGAGAGGTCTCACTGACAGAGTTTTGCACAGCTGAAGTTCTTTTATCAGGCGTTCCCCAAACAGCCCCCCTCAATGCTGTGCTCAGCTTAACAGATACAACACGCCTGGTGGGGAGGTTTCAGCTGCCAGATAATACTCGAACATGAATACTAATACTTGAACCCCTTTTTCCACACTGCAGATTTTGGAGGTTGGGCACACTGGTCATCACCAGCTCCACTTAGCTCATGGTTTCACCTCAACCCATGCAGGTCAGGTTGCACAGGGCAGAGCAGAGCTCCACAGCAGTTGCTCAAACACCTCTGGTAACGGTACCAGAACACGAGCTGTAATAAAAACTTCTCAACTATTTTTCATTAGGCTTTTTCCTGTGGGAGGATGCGAAACAAGGACCCACTACATGAGACAATGCTCCTCTCCATTGTTGCCCCTTAGGACTGCAAGTTTAAACCACAGTCTGCCATTTCTCAAGCTGGCCCCAGACCCTCACCCACAGGATCTGTGCCATAGGATGTGCTTCAACAACAACAACAACAAAAGACTATATAACAGCCTTTGCTGCAAAGAAATAGTTGCCTGGCCCTAAAGTACTGCTTTGAGACTGGGGGTAACTGAGAACTCCTACCAAAAAAGGAAAAATTCGGCAGAGGCTGTAGGTAGTCCTGATTGGTCACTGCCCATGGGGCCACCTATGTTCCTTGGCAGTCCACGTGAGAAGAACCTTTATCACAGCTCAGACCTACTGGACAGAACTCTGAGAAAAGGACATTTTGGTTTTAAATGTTTTCCTCTTACAGGCATTGAATGAAGAGGGGAAAAAAAACACAACAAGGAAAACCAAGTTCTGATGAGAAAGATAAATTCTCAAAAACAGTGACAGACGCCCAGAGCAGATACTGGAGGAAAAACGCCACCAAGATCCGATTAGCCCAGTGAATCAGCGCTGCGGACAATATCTCTAAACCAAACTACTCTTCCCTTTTCCCCTCCCACACTCTTCTTCCCATCATTGCAAAGCTCTCCCAGCCCACAGCCCCTCTTGCCCATCGCTCGCACACACGAACCCTGACCAGGGGCCTCAGGCTGCCAACGTTGGCTCACGCAACGCCCACCATTGATGCTGGTGGAGTCAACGCTGGTGGAGGCATCAGGCCCTTGGCTTAGCGAGCTCCATGCAGCCAGAAGCACACAGGCAGATTAGGCTCAGGAAAATCTTATATGGGACTGGGTCACAGCTGGGCAGATGTACCTCATGCACCTTCCATCAGTCAGAGCAAGAGAGGAGAGCGGCATGTGAGCCAAGTGGTATGGGACAGACTGCCTCTGCTCTCAGCCGGCGCCCCTGGGAAAGGGAAGATGACAAAGGCTGTGGAGGGCATTGAGGAGATACCACTCTTCCACAGTGCTGAGTTGCTCCTTTTCTTAAAGGTGATGAATAACAGCCACAGCAAGGGTCAACAGCAGCCACCAAAGGAAAAATTATCTCCAGAATAACGGATTGTGTCAAAGAACATAGAGGCAGGAAGAGGAGTGGCAGGAGGATCCTGTCCCGAGCTGACAGAGGAATTCAGTCAGGTTTTAGCTATTTACAATCCCCCTGCTAATTAACTAGCAGACCTTTCAGTGACTCTTCCCAGCAGTGAGACTATTACCATACGACTGACTGTAAGCAGTGTCGTATCCCTCCTGTGCCGGCCAGATGGAGTCATAGTTTCCAGACCAAAAGGGTACCATTTTGGTCTCCCCCAAACTGAAGTGGCAAACCCGGGAAACAAATCCTGGAGTAGATGAATACCGCAGCCTTGCCAAACCACTGGCAGCAGCTTTACCATGTAAGCACAAAGTCAGGCTCTACCAGGCAAGCTGGGAGGGGGCTGTGAGAGCCCCCAGCCACAGAGCGAGCCGAGTGCCACTAAGCCAGGAGCTCTCCCAGGCCTCTCCTCCTTCTCTGTTCTGCCGCCAGGATCAGCAATATCTCTATGGAAATAAGCTTTAATAGTTGCTCTGGATCCAGCAGGAGGAGCTGGCTAAACACACATTTTTGTCTTAATGTAGGGCCTAAATAAACAGTCAAATAAGAACTCAATTTAAAAAAACCTGTCGTTTAAAGGATTCCCTCAATTCTCTGTATTCTCTTTTATTCCCACGGCAACTGATATGTCTGATCTGCAGCCCAAGTATTTTCTCCTGCCTACTTTTCCAGTATAACTGGAAACACATACACATAAATATACACACAAATTTGATGTTGGCTTGTACATTTTTTGCAAATAGAGTAACACCTTTATCCTAAGTAATTGGCAAAAACTCACTGCATTCTTTAAACACACATATCAGTCCCACCGGTACGCAGGCAGAACATCTACGTAGCTGAGGGATCCCAAGCTCCCCAACGCTTGCTATGGCACAGCCAATGCCCACAGTGCAGGGGCTCAGCTAACTCGCAGCTTCCAGCCATGGCAGAGCCCATTCCCACAGGCAGCGGCACACGGACTATCCTGGTGGTTGCCCATACTGACCTAGTAGTAGCCCAGCTACTTCCACACACTGATTGCAAAGCCAGCAGAGTTCAGCCGAACGTCACCAACACCAGCTTTCTGAACGTTCCTCCTCCTTTAAGGCCGTGCTGCTACAGCCATGCCATTTGGTGGGAACATCAGCTTCTGTTTTACCACAAATTGGGTTCTGGTCCTGTGGCTAATGAAGGCCAGGTTCAACCACAATTCACTTGCCACTTAGGAGCTGGAAGCAAATGGAAAGACCCTCACTTTAATTATTTGGTTTAAACAGAGATGTATAAAGCCATCATTTCAGTTTTCAGGTCTTCACTTAAAATTTTGTCATCTGCTGGCAAAACGGACCATGCTGAGCCCTCTTGAAATCCTGCCTCATGGTGGTAAGGAGCTCACAGGACCACCTCTTTTTTTGAAACACCTTCCAACATATTTAGCAGGGTTTGGATCACTTT
Source organism: Chionis minor (assembly GCA_013398295.1). NCBI lineage: Eukaryota > Metazoa > Chordata > Aves > Charadriiformes > Chionidae > Chionis > Chionis minor. Next base: position 1,767,007 of record VZSF01003148.1, on the reverse strand, counting down.
TCAAAGGGCCCATAGCCCTGTCACTAAAATACACATTTCCTGAGACCCTTTAAAAATTTTGTAAGATATTTTGCACCTCAGCACCTCCAGCCCTTATGCAAGTTCCACATCCGTTAAATAACAATAAACCAGCTTGCTCCCAGTTGCGAGCATGCTCTATCAGAAGCTAGGAGGCAAACAGTAAGGACTCTGCAAAATTGTCAGATATGTGCACCTGCTTATGAGTGGATATTTTGTCCCATATTTTTGTAGTAGGAAAAGAAACCTGAGGTTTTACCTGACAGCTTCTTACAATCCAGCCAGTGTAAGGTATAATACAGTCCTTTTTTCCCCAGCTTCTCAGATCTCAGGAGCATGTGCCAAAAGACTGTCAACTTGTTAAAAGTACATTAATGCAAATTCCAGAGCTTTCAGTTATGTTTATGCTAATAGAAAGCCTCCCGCTCTGTGACAGGCCCAAGTGAAGAGTCAGTAACAGGAAAATTAATTCCAGCTGTTGAAATTGATTTAAAACTAGCTTATTCATAATAATAATAATAAGAAAAAAAAAAAAAAGAATTCCTGAAATAAAAATAAAAAAGGGAAATACAGAAAGCACAAAATCATGTTTACTGCATGAAAGCAGAAAGGGTTCTCCTGTTGGGAAGAAATCTCCCAAATTTAATCAAGCCTGGTTAGAAGAAAGCTCTAGCTTGTTATCGGGTTGTAAGTGTAGATTAACATGAAAAGAATTAGCTATGTGCACAGCCTGAATTTGCAAAGGAAACACAAGGGTTTTGTGCATGTATTTTGTTTTATATTCCTTATGTCTAATCCACAGGCAAGGAGACCAAATCCAGGCTGCAATGGGACAGGTAGTATTTTAGGTGATAATGGTTGCGTACTGAGAATACCAGAGCTCCGGGGTGGGAAGATTAGCTACCCATGACCACTGCATTTATCCAGTGCCTTTACATACATTTTTGCTGACTTGAGTTCCGAGTGATTTCCATGTTTAGACAACCCCAGTCTCAGGATCATATACCCCAAATTTGCTGGGGTTTCAGAGTTCAAATCAAGACCTAGTTGTGAAATTGCTGGCTGGCGTGCCATTTCTAAAATGATCTCAAATGTTCATATCCTTGATCTAAATATCGATTTTTTTTTTTTTAAATTTCCCAGCAGTGATCCTCCTAAGGTCCTTGACTACGTATTATGTGCAGCCCCAAAAGGTGAAGGAACATGACACCTTGCAAAATTCAGTTTTGAAATGGAAGAGAAGGCAGTCTTTAAAAAAATTTGTTCAGAAATAGACTTTCAAGCATTCAACACCTACAGCTGGAACCAGATTTGAAAATACATGATGTTCTCATTTAACCAATGGAGCCAAGTTTCCAAAGCGCACAACATCCGCTGACCTCTGCAGCAATACCTCCCAAGTATAAGGTCTGTCTCTTTCTAATAAGCACTTCTGAAATACCTGAGGTTTTATTTAGGGTCCTGCAAAGATGCCAAGGCAGATCTTTCACCACAATTGTATCATCTGCTGGGGACCATATTCCTTGCTGCTTTTGAAGGGACTGATACAGAGTTCACAGAAATCAATACAAATCTCTGCATCATCAGCAGACTTCACATCCAGCTTTAAGGGACAGTCTTGCATTTCGTTATTTAAAAGCCCTAACAGCCTTCCACAGACTGCCTTCACCACCCTCATCCCTTAGTTCCACATCACTATGGCTCCCCACCTTGTATATATTTGCATTGCCTCCATTTACAGCGCCACACATTTTTCACAGGGGTGGACAAAGGGGCAAAGACGGAGAGATGCCATGACTTACATGGATCTTAACCAACTTGTGACACTGAGGAATTCATGTGCGTGGGTGGATGTGAGGATAAAGTGTTGGACCAATTTCAGCTGGAACCTTGACAGAAGCCAAGTCAAACCCATGGTTACGCAGGAAGCTAATAAAGGACGCCAGCTCTAACCCTGTAAAGAAAAGAAGTGGGCTGGTGAGTCTGCAGGAGGTTGCTTCCTTTCGAGGGGGAAAAGGGGGAAGGAAGTTTCTCTAGAAATCCCACTAGAATTTCAGAAATTTTCTCCTTTATTGTCAGCTACGCAGAATCGAGATAAAACTTATAGCATACCACAGCTCATTCAAACAATGGAATGGGTAGACTAACTGCCAATATCAAGACGCTGCTGGTTCAGATGCTGACAGTGCCCCTGACTCACGCCATCGGAGGAAGGAAAGAGCAACAATAAGGAAAGCAGGGACTATTTCTCAGAGCGCACCCCATGACTCCTGCTAGCACATGCCAGGAAAGAAGGGCACTGCACATTTTAAACTGAGGAATGTGCAGCTAGAATCATTATTTGAACTTAAAAGGGTCATCCACAGCTTTATCTACCAACTATAGTCAATTCATGTGGGGAAACGAAGCATTGCAAATTAAATGAAAACCTGATTAGTAAAGGAGGAGGAGGGGATATCAGCCTTGGCAGGACTGATACTTCTTCTCCTGAAAAATGAGGTTTTATGGGTGGAAGCAGGAAGAATTTCCTCTAAGGGCTGGTATTTCCCTCTGCGGCACTCACTCTGTCCTTGTTCACCCCATTTTGCGCTTGTTCACTAGGCTCGACGAGGCTCGGGCCATTTTCAAGCAAACTGCCAGGCTCCAGCTTCTGCTCTGATGCAAGTCAGGCTTCTACCTGCCTCCAGGTCCCTTGGCCCAAAATCAGCACTGCAAACCCAGGAATTCAAATACCATCAGTTTGGGGAGGGGGGCTGGTGGTGTTTGTTTTTAATAGCAATCAGCTTTGGGTTATTTTCCTCTGCCTTCTGGATCCTGAGTCTTTCAGGCATAACCGAGTCACACTTTCAAATTACATGGGGGGGGGTGGAGTTTACAGAAACAGAAGGACTAGAAACATGCCTTTGAAACGAACCTACAATTCGCAAGCAGTTAATTCCCAAAGACTGGGCACTAAACAACCCCAAAAAATACTACTATCCTCACTAGAAAATGCTGGTGCTGCAAATTCCCTCCTCCTACATATTTCTTATTCACTTAAAGGAAGTTTGACTTGAGGGCTGAGTAAAGACAATCAGGATTTAGCCCTACGACTTGAAGAAACAGTTAGTACCCAAAATCCATAATAGAGAGCAAAATCATGAGTTTATTTTCCCCAAACAAATGGGCTTTGCTTGAAGCAGGCAGGAATCACATGCTGTAGAAAGTCACGAAAAAGTCTGGACCAAAGCCCAGAAGGAATATGCACAGAAGGCAAGGTTAGATGGATCTCTCTGCCTTGCTTTTGCAGGGGTTTTGAGCAGGTCAGAACGATGGCAAAACACAGGGATTTGAGAACAGGGACAGGGCAGCGGAGTGAAGAAACCATCACCTCAATAGCTTCCCGGTTGGGCTAGTCTGAAGTGCTCCCTGCGCCTGCAGGGAAGACCAGAATATGCAAGATCCCACACGCACAGGGTCGAGGTCAAATTCTCCATGTGCTGCCCTGTTCCACATCCTTCTGCAGAAGGCTGGGCTGGCCAGAAAAGCCAGAACATTTCAAACAGCCTTAACATTGTCCACAGCTAATCAGATGTTTCCTAAAACACTACTTAAGCTCTGCAGCACACATACACCTCCTGCTGGATCAGGCCTTTATTTCAAAAAGCTGGAGCTATGGAAGAAAGGAGCTGAACTCTTTTACAAGGCATTAAGTTTCATTTGCAATTACTTTGGATTTTATTGCACTACTGAATATAACAGGTTCATTAACTGGGCCAGCAACATTATATCCATATGCCTTTTTAATAGACCTTTTCTGTTATTGTTTCCTTATTGGTCTTTTCCCTTTTGCAACATGCAACTGGATTTTACTGGCATCCAGCTTTTGCAATAGGTCCCCGGTGGCTCCTCCAAGAACCTTATTTGTTAATTTGATGGCTGAACTGGTGTACGAGGAATGAAAAATACTTTATGAAATGCCCAAGATGCTACCGCACAGCAGCAGCAACAACCCAGCAAACGCTGCCCAGAGTAAGCCGGCCCGGAGAAGCAGTACCCTGTCCCGTTCATCCCTGGAAGGAAGATGTTCTTGGCTAACACACCTGCTTTTCTCTGCAACCCACCATGACTCCAGTAGGCTGAATGGCGGAGCTGTGACAAATCACCCCATGAGAGTCACATGGAACATCCCTGTGCTGCGCAGGAATGGTGCCACAGCAGACAGCACCACAGGGACAGAAGACAGGGTGGCCCCTGCAAATACAACCTTGAGAGCACCTGCAAGATTTAAGTGTGCCTGGAAGACAGTCAAGAAGTGAAAGAATTGGACCATAAATTTGACAAGCCACGGAGTTTCCACAGAGAACATAATTCAAGGGCAAAGCCTCAAAAGGATCCAACAGTTTCCATTACGAATGCGATGACCAGGTTTTCAAAAGAACTGAGAGCCCACCAGCATCCACTTGGCTAAGTGCTTTCAAGAGCTTGATTTCCTTTGAAAACCCGGTTCCCCAAGCAAGATACCAGCAGCTGATGGTTAAACGTGAAGGGCATACACTGTTCTCGTGCTCTTGCCTTTTTAAATAATGCATTTCTTTCTACAGTGGATAAGCACTGAAAAGCCTCATGGAAGAAATACATCTAAAGGAGGGGTTGGAATAGAGAGATAAGCCGATGGTGGAGAAGGAAGTTCCACTTGCAGAACTCCATCTCAAGAATTTTTTAAATGAAAAATACCCCCCCCACAAAATATCAAATTATCACAAGCAAACCTTTGTGTGTAAGAAAGGCCTGATTCTAACAGATATTTCTGACTGGGGGAAACACTTCAGGTTTTCGTTTGCCATGACTCTTCATTTTGGTGTTCTGTTTAACTTACACTTGGACAAGACTTGAAAATAAAAATAGTAAAAACTGAAATGACATGTTTCAATCGTTCAGATCATGCATTGTCCAGGGCTTTAGGTTTTGGGGTGGGGAGGGCTATTTTGTTTTAAGAATTTTAAGAAGAGGTATTTCTACCCTGATTTAGAAGATTACTTAATTTTGGCCATTTTTCTTGTCCTAAGAAATTCCCCAGAGATGGGAAATCATGGTGAGCTCTGTTCTAGACCCAAGTACAAGGCACACAATATCAAAAGGCATCACCACCCGAGAGTACTTCCTTTTGCTGAAATAGAATCCCCAAACATTTGCTTTGCCAAGAATAAGAGAAAGAATAGAAACAGGATGCTCTTGCTGGGGTAACACGCCACCATTAACAAATGCAACCTCCTCATCTCCCAAAAGAGAGCATCTCATGCAGGCTTATTGACTCAGGACTGCTCAAGTTGAGCAAAAGATGCAATCTTGATAAACCACAGCACTGACGAGAAACCTTTAGTTCTCAGCACTTCACTCCCCCCCCGCCACCTCAAATTTTCCCTTACATTATGTCATGGATAACAGAAAACACAGAAGAGGTTGATCCAAGGAAGCCCTGCTCTGGTATATCTGTTTAGCCCTCCCCAAAAAACTCCTCATCGAACTTCTCGTCCCTCCCCCTTCTCAGAACCCAGTGAGCCTGGTCAGCATCTTTTCCACTGGTGCTTTACTCATACCTCGGACGTTCGAAGCGGTGGAGGCATCTCCACACGCAATCCGGTACCAAATCTGAACCCTTCAGTGCTTTCTGGAACACCCAGAGCTATCTTCAGGATCCCAAACAAATGCATTAATTGCTTTCAATTTATCAGCCTCCAATCATTCTGTCTAATTACCATTCATCTAGAGTTTGTGTTTTTAATGGTTTATGGGTATTGTTGGTAATCTTTTAATTTCTCATTAAAAACAATATCTTGTACGCACTATGTGTGAAAAGCCCTAATCCGATAAATCAAGCAAGAGTAACACAGTTAAAAGGAAATCAGTGGAACAATATTTGGGTTTATATATTTCTGCCAGTCAATTTGTAATTAAAAGTTGCTACTTTAAAAAACACAGTTGTTGCTGTGAAAGCCATTATCAGTCGGCATTTTCATATGAATACTGCTTTAATTAATTAGCAAAAGTAAATACATTATATATCAAAAACCGCTTTCCCACTGAACCCATGCGTTCCAGAACAAAAGGCTTAATAAACCACACAAAAGAGGGACAAATTAGCTGATCCCACCCTCCCTTTTCAGGTTTAGAGTCTTTTAAAGNTTTTTTAATACATTGTTTGTTTTTCTTTAGAAGTGCTTATGGAGGAGAAGATGCTACACAAACACAAAACATGCCATTCAAATTAAATGATTTGGAAATCAGTTTTGCTGGTTCTTAGAAAACAAGAGTGTTTATGATTATTAAAAACCAAATGTAATTACAATCACATATAACACAGTCCCTTTGGAACAAATTATTTGCTGAACATTAAGGAGTTAGAGTTTGATTCACAAAAGGAAATGATGTGTCTGAAAAATTCTTTTGTCTAAGGGCTTTCCAGAGACTGGAGACAGCAGGAGAAAATTCTCCATTTTCATCAATAAGCTGAAAAGAAAGTGTGGGTGAACAGTGTCATTTCAGACTCAGGCCTATGATAAGAACACCTTAAAACATCAACGACATCTCTTATCTCAGTGTGCCATTAACAAGCGGCAAGGGTCTCGCCATCTCACTAGCAAACAAATTACTCACCTCATCCTAACCTTCTCACCCCAAATTGCCGCAGTGCTGCAAGCAGGGTCCATCCATGGGTGAGGAGCAAGCGCCTTAGCTGACTGATGACTCTGGCCAGGCCTGGGCTGGCTGGTGAAAGGCAACCTGATGGCGGGACCACACATACAGAGATGTAGAATCTGACCTAAACAAAGAAACCCAACTGAATAAGGCTCTGTCTGTTGGCTAAGGCAGAGTAATTCCCCCAATTTCATTAGACTCACCTAGAGAGCTGGAATTCGCTGCAAAGCGATCAACAGGAACCTCAGTAGGCTGAGCCTCACCACCTTTTCAACAGCATAAAGACATGACGGTCAACAGGTGAGGCCAAGAATACAAGTGTGACTACCAGACTGAAAGTAGAGAGGACGGTAGAAAAATGCAATTGCTAAAGGGAGAACTTAGACTTTGCATATCCATTCCATGACAGTGCTGAAAGTTTTCCAGCAAAGGATACCTCCAAAAATAAAGACCAGCACTAGGAAGATGACAATATTGGGCCGGCTAATTATATGTCTCTTAACAACCCATGCAGGCACCCAAAACTTCACTAACGCAGGAAATACAAGGGTGCACTCAGGTATTTAATCTTTCCCACTCAGTCCTGACTCCTAGCCTTCTTCCCACTTACACCAGATACTCAGCATGCTTCCTCCCAGAGTAGATGGCAAGCAAGTTTCCTTCTTGAAGGAATTACTGAATCCTCCTCCTCTATTCTTGGATGTATATGAAGACCTAATGATCATTCCCAGCCCCATATGTTCTGCCTTTTCTTATGCTTTTTCTTCCCTTGTGTTCCTAGACTGCAATGCCTTTGAAGAAGTGACAGAGTTTTTTCACTCTGACTCATAACTGTGCAGTGCCATGCACACCAACAGGGCTCTAATTGATCACAATTAATACTTCAAGATGACTTAAGAACCCAGATGATTTTGAGGGTTGCTCCGCTGCTCACTCAGTTCCTTCACAACATCACATTGCAACAGCAAATTTCTTCCGGCTTTTCAGACAGGAAATGTTCATCTTTCACTTTGCCTCTCATCCAAGGGCCTCCATGAAACCCGTTTGATACCCTGTGTCCCAGCCTTGATCCCTCACACACCAATTCTGTCTGAGCCATAATTTGACGAGAGACACATTTGCTTCTTTGGAGACCCAGCACGACCTGGACATCAGAACACTGCAACCCTTCTGGAGAGACAAAAGTCATGCTGCTGATGGGTTGTGGGCTTCTTGCATGGGCTGAGAGACCAGCCCTGCTATAATCTCCCTGGGGTGTGATGATTGCATTTGGGCAATTAGTCTCCCGGCCATGTTTTTAGTAGGATAAGGTACTTAACTTCTCAATCAGTGCATAGTCTTGTTAGGTAGGTACCATTAAATCCAACCAGGATCCCCCCAGCAAAGGGCACATTTCAGCAGACACAGAGGAGGTGTCTGTGCAACGTGTGGGGATGAAACAGCGCAGGGTGGGATGCCACGAGCAGCACTGTGCTGAGGGATGTTTCAGCACAGAGAAGCGTGTGCCTCATGCAGCCCTTCAGTGCAGGCATTCTTTTCCCTTCACATAACTGCATTGATTTTTATCATTGTTATATTTGGTTCAGCCGCCCATCTGGAAAGTTCTTGCCTCCCCCGGCCCCCATAAATAACCAAACCCAGCTCTAACCAAAGAGAGTTGACAGAATCAGCCCCATTGCCCTTTGGCAGTTCTTCCAGGAATTTTTAGGGTTTTTACCAGTCAGGAAAAAGCTTTGATGCTTTGGAATCAGGATTTTATGAAGATCATTTTGTAGGGTTCAGCCAACTCATGAAGTGTCAAATGGGGGGCACTCTTTCATCTCATCGCTGGATGGGGAAAAGATCCTCCCTCTTACCAGAATGAGGAGACTGGAGAGGGGGGAAACAGAGAGATGAACGTTCATCCATAGAGGGGAGGGTTTCTTTTCTCTCGGTAGAGTCCACCCACCACATTCCCATCATACTGATTGCTGCAGTCCTATCTGTCTCCTATCTGCTCTCCAGGCTACATCAGATAAGAGGAGAGCTGCCTGTTCCCTCCAGTTCTGATCCTGTGCCTCCCAGCCGCAGAGCTGGGCTCTTCTTCACTCTCCTTTTCCAGTTGCCTTTTTTAATGACTGCTGCATTGGTAGGGATGCTGTCAGGAAACCTGCCGCTTGCAAAGAATGAGACAGTAATCAAGACCAGCCTAAGGAAATTTCATCTTCCTCTTTGGGCATAAACACCCGCTACAAAAGAGAGCAAGGAAATCCCTGTGCTTTCTTAAAATTTATGTGCAAATTCCTATCCAACCATGCCAGGCCTGTTGAGGGCTTGGTTGCAATTCCCCCCTGAGCTAGTCCCATTGTGGACGGCATTCACTCACACTAACGGACTGTTTCTGAAATTTGCACTTCCATCGCCTTAATAATTGCAGCTATCAGTTGTTCAGAAGCTGCAGGCACCAACTAATGCCAATTTGGCAGAACTCAGAAGGGCTTCTGCAAGGACTGTGAGCTATGTAGCCCATCTTCATCTACTAGCTGGTATTATTCCACCTGGAATAGCAAGCAGTAATGTCACAGTGCTCTGGCAGACGTGCAGACACCAGACGCACATCCTACAAGAGGAGTGGAAATAGAAAGCAGGACACATCCAGAAGCTTCCATTCCTCCTCTTCTGCAAAGAAGCAGCCAAAGGCAATGTCAGCAACAGTCCCAAGGGAGAGTACAGCAAAAAGGCTGACCCTGACAATGCCCTTCAACCTGCTTCATTCATGATCTTGCCACAACCCACACACCGAGGCCAGTCCAGGGTTCATTCCAAATCATGGTCCAACATGAGGCAGGCAGACAGCATGACATGGCAGAAAGTGTTTTAAGATTGTTTTCCAGTGGGAAGGCCTCCATCACACCTGAGAACGTGAAACTACTGGAAGAAGCCAAGCAGTCCCACAGCCATCACCCAGCTAAACCAGCTGAGTTCCACTGGGAAATTGCCCTTTGGTGCTGTTCCATCAAGTAAGTTTTTACACATCTTCTGGGTCTACTGCAAAGGTGCAAGACTCAGGTACTTGTGGTGCTGGAGTAGGTCTGCCTCCAGTTCCCAGCTCTGTACGTATAACCTTGAAAAAGTCATTCAACGCTTCAATGGCTGAGCTGTTTAACTGCAAAACAAGGCTCTTGCAGCTTTTGGCTGGCTTGTCTCTTTAGACTGAGCTCTTCAGGGCAGGGACTGTCTCCTATTAAACGACCATAACTCTCTCAGTTAGGGTCTTCTACACATTCAGGACCCCCACAAAAAAAAATGTCATAAAACAAAGGCTTTCTGATAAATTCTGGCGAAATTCAGATTCTGATCCAAAACTGCTCAGTGGTTTTCCCTGCTGACTATGGTGCCGAATCCCTTGTTAGAGTGTGTGTGTGAGAGGGGAGGAGGGAGACTCCTTATAATTTAAAGAGACTGCATAAAAGACAGTTTAAGTCCTTGTGGCTGTATACTTCTTTTAATTAGTTTATGCACAGTGCATTTGCATGGGAAGATGCACAGAGTGTGGACGGACTTAATTAGGAGAACAATACGTTCCCTCTTAAGATAATGACTTGAGGATTATGAAAATTATTATTCCAGATCCATCCATGGGTCATCCCAGGTTCAGTATCCAGCGAACTTTTAAAATGCATTGAGGTCAGCAGTTTGGATACTGTCAGTAAAGTCACTTGATTTTACTGTTGCTTAAATGATTAATTATGAACAGCGGCTGCAGGCATCCCCCAGGTTACACAATAGCCTGAGGACTTGCTGCATTTCACATACGCTATCAGCTACTCTGGAGAGACTGATGCGCTAAACGGGGCTCTAAGTTTCACTAGTCATCTGCCAAAGTCTCCCCCCTCCCTTTTCCAAGTCCTTTTGCCTTTTTCTTCCTGGCTGGGGAGGTAAGAAATTTCTGTCTCTGTTAATGAATCTTTGTAGCTGGAGATCCAAGACAATTAGGTGAGAGTTTTAGGACACAGCTCAGCAAAGCACCTACAGGCAACTGAAGGAGAGATATCACCCAAGCATGCCTCAGCTTTAACTCTAGTTTGGTGGGTCTCAAAAAAGGCACCATTTTCTGAATCACAGTCTACCCTTAGGAAAGCATGACCATTTTAAAAAGTGCTCCTGCTCCTTATTATGACAGACGAGAAAATAGTCGTCCTTTTTGCAAGCATTTCCACAAAGACTATATTTCCCAGCCAGCTCAGTTCAAATTATCTGAGAGCCCATCCTGCTTCCCCTCTTCTGAAAACAGTTGCCGCTACGGTAAACAGCCTCCCTGCTGCAACAGGGCATCCTGGAGTGGGGTAGCCCTCTATCCCAAAGCTGTACAGCTCCAACTGCCAAGACCATGGAAGCTACTGTCCTCAAGGCTGAACCACCAGGTGCAGAGCAGACAGAAACCCCATCTTTCACCTGAAAAAGCAGAGCCACCTATACAGTTTAGGAGGACATGGGCACCTTTTTCAATGTCAAAAACCATGGCTCATTTCAGAATTACAGCAATTGCACCTTGAGTATCCTTTCCTTCCTCTCACCCTACAATGATAAGGCAAGTTTTCCACTCAAGTGTAACGATTGTGAATTAAACCGGGTTTTTTAGTAGCAGTGCCAGCAAAAGCCTGGTGAAACCATTACGCAGTGTTGCTTTTAGAGCTGAGGAAAGAGCAGTTCTGGAGGCATACAGACAGGACATCTTCAGCTGTGCCTTCCCTACTGAAAGGGCAGGCAATCAACAAGCAAAAAAAAATAAATAAATCCACATTTTGCATCTGGGGGTGGGGGGAGGTGGAATTTGAAGGTGAAAAAGAGGGGGACTGAAAGAAAGGAAATTTCAGAGGATCATTTTGTGGGTTTATCACAACTCAGCCTGTTCACTAAATACCCTAGTCTTTCCACAATTTCTTCAAAATTTCAAACCAAAAGGAGGAAAAGTCTGTCAGCCCCAGATGAACAGCACCTCTGCGCTCACATTGGCAAAGGCAAAAGATCTGTGACTGGTCCCATCAGCTCCCTGCTTGCGGCCATCTCACTGCAGAGCTGTCCTTGGCATTCTCTTGAGGGCCTGCTTTCCAGAAGGGAAGATGGACACCTCCACCCTAAATTGCTCAGGTATTTGTCAAGCAAAGCCACAGATCCCTTTTAAGAAACGAGGCTTTGTTGCAAAGAGCTCTCAGGAGCTTGTGAGAATTTTTCTTCTTTGTAAGAATACACCTAAACCAACAGATGCTCAGGTCCCTTTCTGCAAGAACGTTCCTTGACAGCAAACCAGAAGCAGCAGCACACTTGGGAACGGTGCTCATGGCGAGGGCAGCCTGGGAGCAATAGAAAGGCTGGGCCAACGGTCTACTGGCCTCCTCTCAGATGCAAACACACCCCCTCCCTACTTGTCCTTGCTCTCTTTGACATTTTAAGGCTTCCCGAGGCCACAGAGGGTGCTGAAGGCCAACCAGGGAGACTGAGTGCTGTAGAGTAGCCATGGCGGGTGATGTTGCTCATGCAGGAGGACAAGAGGCTGTGCAGAGCTCAAGGGGCAAGCTTGGCCAGCTCTTCACAGCTCAAAACCCCAGGCGATGGCCCCACAGCAGATCCAACCCACCACACCTATGATCAGAGAGCCTAGCAAAGTCCAGCTCCTACAGAGCTGATGAGCAGGGGAGAGAAATCCAAACATACTATTAATTATAGAGCAAGGAGAGAACAGCCCCTCAACTCTGCAGGGCCAACAGACACAGTTTGCGAGCATCGCTCATCACTCAACCTCTGTGGTTGATAACATGGCACCCAAAGCATGCCAGGCACTGTACAGGGCAAACAAAGATGTCCCTGCCCCAAAGAGATTACCATCTAATTCTGATTTTACAGTCATATTTCAAAAGCACAGTGAGATCAAAGCCCTGCTCTCCTCCCCCAGGCACTCATTCTCTCTGGTGGAATATATCTCAATTCATAAATCAGAGAAGCAGCATGTCTCAGTGAATAGTGCCATTCAGGGCACAAAAGAGAATACAGAGATGCCAAAGGTAGTCCGAACATCATGTTAGCACTCAGGAGAGTAATCCTGGGGTGCAAGAGAAGAGAAAACACACAGTAATTATTATTTTTCCATTATCAAGGTAGAGTTTTGTCCTGCTGCAGCCTGACCAGCAGTAATAGCACGTGACAATAATCCGTGACACTCTAGAAGAAAAAATTAAGAAAAAGACCATGTTCTAGAAATTAAATGAAACTTCAGGAGACATTAGGTGAGATGGTCTGAAAATGCCTTAAAAATTAGTATGAACGTCAGAATAGAGAAACACTAATTTGGGAAAGGACACCCCAAATTAGATTAGCAATCCCAAAGGCAAATCCCAACATTCACCGTTTTCCGATTCATTCGCAGATAGCGCCAGCAGCATCACGGCACGCGTAAGCACACCGGAGTAAAGACAGTTGTCTCCCAAGCACTATCCCCCAGTGCAACATCTAAGGGTTTTCCTCCCCCCGGAAAAATCTGCAATTCAAACACTAAATTTGCCCCTGAACTGTTTAATCTGCAAGCTCCAGTGATCTCCCTGCACCGGGATGCACAGGCAACAGATGTTCAGAAACCGAGCTGGCGGTTTGCACCACCTGAACGTGCGACTGGGAGCAAGAAAGGATGCACATTGCCTGGGAACATCTGATAATACCGTGCCCTTCAGAGTCTACCCGTCGGTGAAGGGGCAGGAGCGAGGCTTAGAAATAACCAGCAGCTTTCTTCTTCCGTGAGTCACTCCTGCTTCAAGGAGCTGCAGCTTTGATTATTAACTGGGCTAGTCAGCTAGATATTTAAATGATTCCCAAAAGTCATTAAGAGCCCAATCAGATATGCAGTGCTTGACTCTAGCACAGGAATGCAGAGAGGGAATTATTTGCATAAACTATGCTTTAGAGAAAACCTCCTCCATGTATCTTATATTTCAGGGACTGGGGGGAATCTGATTTAGCTGAGTTAAAGAAAAAGAAGCTTAAGCAATATAAGGGACCACATTAAACATGGAAGAGAGAAAAAAAACCCAAATCACCCAACATCGACTATCACAGGGATTAGGAATAACAAAATATAGTGTCAATGTGCTCTTCCTCTCTATTCTCTAAGCAATAGGCAGCTCCTTTAGATTTCCCCTGACTTTTCAGAGAGAAAATTCAGCTTTAAAGTCAAAGCACTGCCTGAAGATTTATGCCTGATCGGAAGATCTTGTAACCCTTCTGTCCTCTGTCTCAGCTTGAGACCACAGAGGTAAGCTAATGCAAGAAGCAAAGGGATGGGTAGACACAGAAAGCCTACCTTTACACCTAAAAATAGCTTTACTTTCACTTGGCCCCCACTCCAGAGCTGTGACACTGACTCCCCCCCATCAGAAACACAAAGCAAATCTTCTGTGGAATTGTTTTTATGCGAAACATGGGGTGACAAGCCCTACAGGGTCTGTCACGTCTGAAGGCAATACCACAAGAGAAGAAAATACCACGGGGCCATCTCCAGAGACAGGCAGAGGGCTGACCTAACTTGGCTGCAGCTTTTCTGGTGGTTTGTAACTCGCCTCACATAGACATTACATCCATCCTAACAGGCAGCTCCTGCCCTGTCCTGCACAGCCTGAGCTGGAATCCAGCCCTTGGGGGTTATGTCCCCGGACAGGGGAGCCGTGCAGGACACCACGCCAGGGCTCGTTTGGAGGGATGGTACTCAGGGCATCATATCCTTCCCGCTGTAGGTCACAACCGGAGCGATGGCAGGCAAACCTCTTCCATATCTGCAAAAAACACAGATTCAGGGGGGCTGGAAACCTAGGCTATGCCTGGAATTTGTAACAAAACAAGAAGGGAGGTAAAAGTGGCTCTTAGAAACCTCCGTGGAGTAATGTCTCTTTAGAAGCAGGGAGCAACCAGCTACTCATGCCAACTTCCCAGCCCTGCGTTTCAGGCAGAAAACCACGCGTTCTCACCAAGAGCCAGTAACCAGAGCAACCTGGGGCTGGTCACTGGAAGTCTTTACCCATCAGTCCCCCCCATCTGTACAAGGGGGGTTAAAATATTTTACCGCCTTCTTTCCATCGAGGTGGGAGCTGACAGATTAAACACGCTCATACCTACAAAGCCTTCCCCAGAAAAAAACTACCATAAGGCGGGCAAAACCGTTATTGTTGTTGTGATTAGAAACCAAAGTCCTCCTGTGCAGTTATTTAATTAAACCATAAATACAAACGGATAAGTGTCTAATGAGCCAGCTCTACGCAGTATATTTACATTCCTCTGAAAAAAGAACAATGCTTAAACTAGTTGCAAATAATAGTCCTCTCTCCCAGACTGGTTTTCTCTGCAATCAGGAATCAGGCCGCACAGTAGTTTGCTGACAAATTGGTTCATGTTATGAAGATAATGAAGGCATCAAATTACTCTGCGCTCCTTCCCCCTGGAAGCAGCGAGGATCTTGCAGAAAGAGATTGCCAGGGTTTTATTTGTGCGTGCGCCGTGCGTGTCGTTTGTGGAGAGACAAGCCCCAGAGGCTCGTCAGCCCAGGCGGGACAGCTCGAACTGCCGCTGCCGGGCAAACCCACCCCGTGGCACTGACCCCCTGGCTACGCACCCACCAGTGCCGCGAGGGAGGCGAATGCGGCAAAGATCCACAGCTCCGAAAGGGTACCTTTCCTCTGGTACCCATGGAGATGCCCCAGGTTGTTCTGTGCATGCGGGGGTACCAGAAACCATGCAGTCGTGTTTAGGGCAGCTTTTTCTCTCGGTCTAATGTACTTTGCTTTCCAGGAACAAACCTAAAGCAGCAGCAGATCCAGCAAAGCATTTACCCAGGGAGTTGACTGAGGTCATTTTCAGAAGAATTTAAGCACTGGGCTAGATCACAGCCTCTCTAGACAGTGGCTCTGGAAGTTTTTCCGCCTCTCTTTCCCTTTCTGCCTGATACAAGGATGTTTAACTCCTTCTTTGGAGGTGGTTCCTGAAACTCAGGAGTAGAAGGATGGCAGAGAGAAAAATATTCCCTCCCTGAGCTGTTATTAATAAATAACGTATTCCGGACAGGTAAGATTTCAGTAAACTGGATCCAAACAGCTTTTTAAAGCCCCTCCAGCCACTATGAGCACCAACAAGCCCAGCAAAGCTCTTTAGCGATCATAACAAACGTGTCAGGCTTTACCCTGTGATTGATTCGCTTTTGGGAACATAAGTTAAGCTTTAAATCTATATTTCATATATAATCAAGCAGCCAAATCAGCCTTTTGATATAGAACCCAGACCAGCCGCTGTGTCTTTATCTCAGAAAGCAGGAGGGCCAACAAAGCTACAGCCAGGGAAGTGACAGTTCTTCTTTATTATCCTCCCTGGCCGTGCCCATCTTCTCATCTCCCCTATCAAATTTCTGGGCCTTTTTGATAAAAAATAATTTAAGAGTGCGCTCCGCAGGAAGCGCACGAAGGTTACAGATTGAGCAATGCCTGGGAACCCCTCTTTAAAAGGTGCAACCATAAAAAGGGTCTGCGAACAGGAGCAGCATGCCAGTCCTGTGGGCAGCCCCTTCCAGCGGCACGAGAGAAGATGCCGGGCTCGGACACTGTGGGAAAGCTCTCCTCCTCCCTTCGTGGTCACTGACATCTCCTGCCGCTGTTACTGACAAGACGAGGGAGGATTTTTAAACCTCGTGGACTGTGCATTTGTTAATGTTGTTTGTTTTCTGTCCTCTCCCTCCTGCTTCTGCATTGCAAGCTTCCTGAAACAGCCCCCCTTCTCCCCTGTGGGGTCAGGCAGAAGGAACACTGCTCCTCAGCTGTTTCTTATGAAAAAGGGCTTAGTTTGAGGGGTTTGGTTGGGTTTGTTTGTTTTTTTTTTTTTTTTAAAGTACTCTCTCCACCAAGGCAGCTTTCCCTATTGTTGGTTGGGGTCATGTTGTATCCATGTCATTCTCCCCCCCTCCCTTTTTTTTTTTTTCCCCCCCTCTTTGAACTGTTCACACACTTGTTCTCCCCGCCTTCGCTAGGGTTAGTTTCACATAACAAATTCAGCAGCGATACCAGCTGCCAAGATTCCCTTCCAGCTGCCCTTGTCCCGCAGCGTGCGATCCCCTCCGCCTGCCGCTGCAGCAGTGCGGGGCATCAGCCTGGCCGGGGACCTGATTCGCTGTAACAAGAAACACGCGGGACACTAAAACAGGATTATTCTTTTTCTTCTGCAGCTAGTTCAGCCAAAACCGTGCAGTCAGCAGCAGGGGGATGGCCACTGCAGGGTGGGAATGCCTGCAGGCCATGATGCCAATGAGCAGTTTTGCAGATGAACCCACAGCTCGCCTTGGCCGGCTCATGGCTCACTTCACTCTTCCGCAAGCGAAGCGGAGTCTAGTGTCTTTGGGCCAATTATGTCTAATTATAAAAGAGCTTATAAAACATAGCCATTTTGACGAACCTAGGTTTTTACTTTAGCCCCTTGTGGGACATCTCCCATTTAAGCTTCCCACAAGGATCACAGAAATTTGAGAGTTTGGTTTAGGTGCGTTTCATAGCCAGCTACAGAAGTGACCGAAAGGATTCCACCCGTCTATGAAAAGTAAAATGGATTTATGTTCAAATTCACTGTTTAGCCCTCTGTGAATGCTCCACAAATCAATGTGTTTTTCACTTGCATGAATGTCCCACAAATCAACACGCAACAGGAAATTTAAAGTTGAGGCTGGCATCTCCGTCCATAATTCTTGCTGTCAAGGGGGAAGAATAGGAGGAAAAGACCTAAAGGGCATATTTTGAGTATCTGGAAAAAATTGGTCAGGAGTTTCTGCCAGTCATCCACAACCTTATCCCACATGGACCACGTCTCTGTTACAGACCAACATGCTAGAGCATTCACTTTCAATGGGCTGCATTCACAAATGCCAGCCCCTGAAAGCTAGATCAGCAGAAAGACAAGGATTTCTGAGCTTATCTGTTGCTTCTTGTGCCAATTTCCCACCACTGTAATTTGCTTCCGTGCCAGGACTTAAAATTTTGTTACTTCACGAGCTTTTTACCTTAGAATAGTGATGCAGCCCTGGAGTTGACACCGTGCCTTGAGATACCAGGTGGCAACACTACAGTGCCCTTTTCCCTGTGTTGCAGTGTCCCACCACAAAGATACAAGAAAAAAGTAATTTTTCCTCTGAGAAAGTGATTTAATTCCGGATGATTATGTTGCAAAGAACTACATTACAGTTTTTGTAACTACGCTACAGAGCTTTGCCAAATTCAGCTTGCATTCTTTAGTTAAGTTGTTTCACAAGATGTGACAATTTCAGCACTTCCTTTGCCCCGAGCAAAGTTCCTAACCTGATAGTCACAAAAGAGTGGAGTTTGCTCAGTTGTTGAAGGTTTTAGTAGGGTTTTGGGTTGGGTTTTTTTTAAGCATATTTTTGAGTTTTGTCTGGAAGTATCTTGGAAATGGGTTATCCAGCTGATGGCTAACACCTGCAAGATGGGGTTGCTCTGGTGAGATTTTTCCAGTTCAATCTGAATCGGTTCCTAAAAGATATAAGCCATGGTCACCACAAATATATGGAGCCAATTAGCAATGTAGAGTTTTCAGAAGTGAGCTGGGATTCACAAAACCTCCATTTTTAGGTTACTTATTTCAAACATTTTAAAATAACCTGGCTGCTTAGAAAGGGCTATTTTATACCACCTTCTGAAAGGCATCCCAGTGCTGAGGACCCAAAGAATGAGTCCCCGAAATCCCTAGGCGTTGCTTAGAACCTCAGAATGATTACAGGAGATGTTTTGTTTTCCTTTTTAAATAGCAGTACTTACGGCCCGTATTTGTATTTCCTGTATTTCCTATGATTCCACACATTCACTCAATGCACCTCCATCCTGTCCCCGCAGGATATTTCACTCTCCCAGCCCCAGCAGCCTCCCCTCGCTGTGCCAGCACTGTTTCAGGTCAGGTAAATTAATGCAAAAGTCTGCCAAGTTCTTGGGAGCAACACACTGACAGGGGTTTTTTGCATTCTGCCCAATAGGGTCTATTAGCATACAAGACATGAAATTCACTTCAGCTGAAATGAAAACAAGAAAAGTTTAACCCTGAGGCTTCTGACAGCAAAACAGGCAAGAAAAAAACCAAACCAACCAAACAAAAAAAGAAACAAACCAAAAGCAAGACTTGCTTGGTCTTGTTGTTTACATGTAAATAGCACAGGACCGCTCCGTTCATGCTTTATCCAAGACTTTCTGAAAGAGCTGAGCAGTAAGAATCATTATACGTTGCATTTCGACCAGCACTAATTCCTCTCCTATGTGGATGATTAAAAGGTACAAAGGCCACCTAATTAGCACCTCATATCACGCCTCATAACTTGTAGTCATCATCTGGTAGCATCCAGAGAGACACAACTGCACATACACGTATACCCACGGAGGCTCCCCCCCAATAACAGAAGTTCCTCCTATGCAATTATAGCTGGGTGCCCCCTAATTCTGATCTCTTGAGCATTTAATGCATTTGCTCTGGGGTCTACACAATCCTGCTCTAATTTTGCCAGGGGCCTTTGTATCAAAGGCCTGAGCTGTGTGAAAGGTGATTTAGCAGAGATGGTGTCGGTGATTATTTTCAAAGGAACTGCTGCAGCCCCACCACGAGGGACACTGCAGCCTCCAGATAGGGGGCCCTTATCATATTTTCTATTCACAGATAAGATTATGTTTCCTTTTTTCATCCTCCTTCCTGAATCTTCTTGATAACAATTGGGGGCCAGTTTAATCACGGAGGTTGAAATAACCAAAAGGGTTCCTAGGGTAGTGGTGGGGAGGGCAGGGAACAGGGGCAGGTGGGTGGGGAGGAGGGAGAAGCCTTACTGGTCGGAAAAGTTGGGTAAGACTAAGAAATAAAGCCAGCAGAAATGGGGTTATTTCAAAGGGAACAGCTGTTAAACTGCAACCAAACGAAAAGCACATGCAGCCAATGTTCTTGTGGTCGCCCGTCAAAAACAAAAACAAAACGAGTTGTTCACGCGCCTATTCTGCGGTCTAAACAAATTACAGTGAAAATGGGACCAGGACAGGGAGATGGATGACCTCAAAACAATAGGGACAGGCCCTTTGTGAAACAGCCCTTTCTGCTGCTGGTGAGGGGTTTCTAAACACTAAGAATATCTTTGCGATAAGACGAATCACTTATGATTCGAATGCATGATGTGAATTGGTTCCAGGGAGTTGACCCCGACCCCTGGGGTTTGAATCTACTTGGACTGAGCATCAGAGGCAGAAGGGAGCAGCGAGCACCCTGCATTACTGCCCCAAAAAAGGGATTCAGACCTGGAGTTGGAGGGGTGCAGGGGACTCCGTAGCTCTGGCCAAGACTGCCCATTCCAGGACATGGTAAAGTTACAACAAGGTGGATTCCCTAGCATACCTTCAGCGTGGGGGTAAAAGCCCAGTTAGTACTTGAATGAGAGATTTTTCTAAGAAACATCAGTCTGAGCTAGTCTGCAGTGACACCACGTCCTCCAAGTCCATTCTGAATCAGCACCCTAAACGTTGCATCAGAGAGTGCCAGGCTTTGAGAGTGGCAGTTAAGGGGCAGGAGGTGGGGTGGGGAGATAACACTTTTCAGATGGGTTATAAATTAGAACTGTTCATTGCCTGTTGTTGTTAAGCACCCCCCTCCCATCTTACTCCGTTGTAAAAAAAAAACCCAACCACCCAAAAACCCAGAAAAATCCCATTCTGCTTTGGCAGCATTACCTCCAAACAACCCCTCAATCACCAGTGTGTCTGTTGTGTCAGTGCTAATGTTCTCACATGCCAAACCACAGGGGACTGTTGATCCATCTTTGTGTAAAAGGAAACCGTTCCATCCTTAAGGACTGTTTGCAGTGAGGGGCAAAGCGTATCTAAGACACTGAAGCAACTCTAGGTGCATGTCCTGATTTTCTGAGCTTGAAAACTTTTCCCCTATGGGCAACCTGGAGAAGAAGAAACCTCTGAGACATTGCCACCCCAATATCACGCTGGCGGGGACTGGGGCCAGCAAGAGCCATCCTGGGCACAGACCCCACTCAGACCTAGCAAAAAGGTCTGTTTCCAACAGCATTTGGAGGTACCTAGATCTGCCTAGGGATCAGGTCACACAGGAGGCTCCCAAACACCGGTGTCCGTTCATGACATCCCTTCCGGGGTCATGCATGGCTGGGCTGCAGGTGCCCATCAGCCAGCTTTTGGCCACTCATGGTCAAAGCTCTGTTTTCTGCTCAGCCTGGCCTTTGAGGCTGGAACCAAACCAAAGACCCACCTTCTTCCAGTGATGGCCAGTCCCAACCGAGCTGCTGGAGCAGAGCACTTGTCCTCGAAGATACTTGCATACGGAGTTCAAAGGCAGGCCTGTCTGACTGTAAGGCGGTGGATGGCAGCTTACCACAGAGTTCTTGGTAATAAAGTCTATTTGAAGACTCTCAGTGAAAAGTGTGTTCCTAATAAAGGATAACATTTCATGGTCATTATGCGATACACTTAACTTTAAAAGGAACAAAAATGCTGAGAAAGTAATTTTCTGAAAAGGGCTCTCGGATTTCATTACTATGGGTCAAGTGCCTGGGGAGAAGAATTAAAGAAAAACACGAACTTGTGCACAAATTAATTAAAGATATTTCCACTAATAAATTGTCCCCATATCCCAAGGCAGAGCCTTCAGTTTGCAAAATGTGGTAATATTCAAGTTGTGGTTTTCTCCACCAGGCAAGCAGTTCAGCAACATTTAAAATCAAATGGACAGGGTTGGAGATCTGGAGTATGGGAATGGGAGGGGGGGTCCCTTCCTTCTTCAGCCCATAGAAAATTTCCGGTATTTTAGCATATTTCTAAGAAAAAGAAGAAATGCCTCGTTACCCCTTGAGAGACCAAAACCGTGATGACCTTTTAACTTCTTATTTTTCCTTGATGCAGCCAGTTTCTCCAAACAAGGTTCCCTCCTCCACATTCTTCCACCAAAATTGTGAAGGACTCTGTTCCTTTTGATGCAAAGACAGTGCCAGTTGCTGTAATACGAGGAAATTGCACCACAAGGGGAAAGAAAACAAAACAGAAATCCCAGAAGGAAAGACAGAATTCACTGTCAGCAGCTTTCAGAGTAGTGGGCCTGACACAGCCCAATGTTAATGACCCCCTTCCCACCACGGGAACAGCTACCACAAGAGGGGCTGTATTTAAGGGGCTAAGAGCATCTTTGGGACAGCAGCTGAGTGCCTTGGGTCTGAACCATTTCCAGCCCATGGCCAACGCCTTTTGGTCTTCTTGAGAGGCTTCACAGCCACTGTCAGGGCAAGGAACCTTCAGCCATTAGGTCCTGGGCTGTGTTGCAGCCAGCATGCACTGCTGCAGAAAAACTGTTCCCTTTTAAGGTGGTTTGCACAAGGGGCAGCGGCCTCACGCTCCTCAGGCCTCTTCTCATTGTTGCCAGCTACCACCAAAGAAAACTTAGAAGCTGAACTTAATTTTCTTCTACTATTTTGATACTCTCCCATTTTATTGTCTGCCTGCTTGCAGGCACTTGCGGTGTTTTTCATTTGGAGGAAAAGGGAGGTGGGAAGATTTGCAATCCTTTTGCAGCCCATCATACAGATGGGTTGCAAAGACTCCCTGTCATACAGATCACTATTGGCCTACTCACAGATGGGAAGAATTCACTCTCCAAAGAAGGTAACCAACAAATCAAAAGAATGAATCTTCCAAATACACAAATACAGCTAAATAGTCCCGTCTCGGGAGCTGGGATACTTTGTTTGGTTTATATTGACCTGATCCCATTTGAACATCCTTGTTCTCACACTGATCAGGGGCTGAAACGGAAGGAAACTGCTTCAAGCTTCTCTTTTCCTTTATTTTTTTTTGCCCTCTCCCTCCCTACCACTTAAATTTCACAGGCACCTGAATCTGATCACAACTTCCTCTGTCCAGTGTAAAGTTTAGTCTGAGAGAGCGCACATACCACAACGCGTTGGGATAATATTAATGTATACTATTCGAAGCCCCAGGGCCTGTATGTTTCATTAATTTCCTCCCCATTAAAGTAAAATGAGGATATCCTGTAGAGAATTGCAGTGAACCATTCGGACTGTGAAACTCGTCCTGACCCTGCTAAGAAAAACAGACAGAAGAGGAAAGAGCAGCTGATCACAATATACAGCCACCCAAACGAAACACAGGGGTTCCTTGCCCAGCCCTCTTTGCACTACTACCATGCAAACATTTAGCTTAACAGGATGTGAAGAGCTGGTCAGCAAGCATTAAAAAAATACGCACTGATTTTTATTTGTTTAAAATGCGAAACATTTCCCGTACATTCTTTGCAGTGCATTAACCTCAGGCACAATTTCCACTCTGGGACTGAGCAAGCCAGGGACCTGGGTTGCACACGAATAATTCAGATTACTGCATCTGTTTGTGTGTGGTTGGGGCACACATACCGATCCCTGCTTGGTTAACCCAGTGCATCCAAGCTCTGCCAAACCCTTGAGGGTTGGCATCCAAAAGAAACCACCTCTTCCAACACAACTGGCCACTGTGATTGTCAATGCCAGCCCATGAATGGATCTGTCAGGTTTAGGACAGATCCAACAGAGCTCAAGGCCTTTGGAAGCACAATATGTCCCCTCCTCCCTGTCTTAGCCTCTTGTCTTTGGTTTGTTCCTCACCTAGACTCCTCTGACCTCCTCTATCCAGTAACATTGGTACTCACCCCCCACCACAGCTCACTTTTCCACCTGACTCACTCAGGAATGACTAGAGGAAGAAATTTTCCACTTTGGACTTGAAAGGACAGGTCTACACGCATGGATTTTATAAGCAGGAATGGTTTCTTTGTGGAAGGGAAAAGGGCAGCCATTCAGCCAAGGTTCAAGTTCTCCTAGTTCCCTAGTTTCAGCTGTTCGACCAGCTCTGCCCAAATGCCTGAGCTCCGCTGCTCCGTGGCAGCTGGCGTGACGGGCAAGGTGGGAGGAGGAGGCACAACCCCTCTGAATATCCCTGAACAAGTGAAGAGACTCAAACAGATCTTGCTTCCTTCATTTTTTTGGCAGGCACCTACCTTGCTCTGCAGGTTTTCCTATTTGTCCAACAATCCTCAAGTCACAGCTGAAGTGACCCCAGGAAGGCAAGGTAAAGCGCAGGGAGCCTGGGACCTGTACTGCTCAGGAAACCTGCCACACACTTCACAGCTAAGGTACTTGCAGTTGTTCTGGGAAATCAAGAACCCAGATTAGTCTAAATTACCTTCCACTGACATGAGACATGCTTCAAAAACACAGCTGGGAAATGAGTTTCCCCTTCTGCGGCCCCTTCAACACCCATCCTTTGAAGACCTTATTTCAGTCCTGAGTAATGGCTCTGCCCTGGTCCCAAGAGTGCAGGTAAAAAGGGGAATTTTGGAGGCAGTCCATTGCCTGCCCTGGGAGGGAAGAGGAAGTTTGAATTACCCTGCACCAGCCTCTCTGGACCATTAACAATACTTACGGTCTGGCTGCAGAAGATGTGCTGCCCCTGCCTGCGAGCACAGGGGTTTTGTGGTGTAAGGTTCAGGAGGAAAGCAGATACAGGCAAATCACAGCAGGAATGAGAAGGTGTCCCCTGCCCTCCCCACGAGGAATAAGAAAAATTCCTCTCCATGCTCCTTCCCCTAGGTGCTGCCTTTGCTTTGTGGTACTCCCAAGCAACTTGACCTCTGTATTGCTGTTACAAATGGTGGTGGAATTCAGGAGCAGAGAGATGACAGAACTGCAGGGAACGCCACTCCAAGATGACAGCTGTTAAAATTATCCCCAGCATGCAATGCCCCTGAGATAAAAATGAAAAGACTTACCTGGACTGGATGACTAGAGAATTTGGCCAACTATGCCCCAAAATCTTTAGCTCAGCAACACATATCCTTCCCATGAAGCCCTAACTCTAATTCACGGTCTTTACATTCAAAACCCATTGCCAATGCACTTCCCATGCCAGAGGTTCATAAGAAGTATCTGTTTGTATTTTACTGAGCTTCAAAAAGTAAAGCTCATTCCAGATAAAGCCTCCTTCCCTTATTTTCCAGGCTCCATGACAGCAGCTGCCATTTACTTCTCCTCAGCTTCCCACCAGGTCCTTACGACAACCCCCAGCATATTCTTCCTCCCATTTGACTTCACATTTCCCCTTTGCCAGCAACTTTCTTCCTCTTCCTACTTCAGAACCACCTTCTCTTAACCTATTTCCCAGCACACAATTCAAATGCTTCCTTAAATTAGAGGTGGGCTTGAAGAAGGAAGGTTAAATCCAGATTTTGCAATGTTTCTGTGGTGTTTGGCTCCCAGGCAGTGATTTGGGCCTGCCTCTGCTTCCAATGCCCTAAATTGCATGAACAATTTGGCCTCTGGGCATTACAGGAATGCATATAATAATTAATCACAAAAGCCTCCAAGCACCATATGTGCCAGTGATCACATTTGCACCATTTAGATTTGAAACAAGGACTTTTATGCTCACATTTGCTTGTAAACTGCCAAGCCCCCATTCGAGACCACATACATAGCATTCTCCCATTCTGCACAGACCCATGACTCGAGCCAGCTCTCAGCAGGGTGGGAGCAGAGGGGAGGACACACTCATGATATAATATGCAACAGACTGATGATTACTAATATTTCTTAATAAAAAAGCATATATAAAAAAACCACACTAAAAAAACACAGCCCCCAGCTCATGATTTGAATAAAGGGGAGGGAAGAAGGTGTGTGGGGGAAATTGTCTTAATTAAAATTCTCCCTTTCATCCTGGTAATTACATTCAAACAGGCGACAGCAGCAGCATCGCTGCTTGTCACCGTGCCAAAAAAAGAAATTGATTTGATCACCGGGACATCATGTTGCATTAAATAAAATTCTTAAAAGTCTGCCAGCATTTTTTTTTTTTAAACTGTAATTACTTCTAGAACACTGCAAAGAAGGGTGAAAACAGAGGGAAAAGAGAAGAGGAGGAGGAGGAAGGGGACCCAGTGGCAGATAATACGCCAGTAATGATGGAAACACCTGTAAGCCAGCAGAGATCTAGCGGCTATCAGCTCTGGCTGCATTCCATATCCATTAGCTACAAGAGGCTGCTTGGGCTCCAGGAAAGGAGGGTGTTAGCTCTGACAACTGGTGAAAAGCTGATGAAAACATACCAAAGGGGCAGTCACGGCGCTGCCATTTGATAAAGAGAGAAAAAAAAAAAGAGAGAGAGAGAGGAAAGGGAGAAGGGAAAAAAAAAGCCAGGAGTAAATCAGTCTAATTAATGGCTTTGCTCATTTATCGGGGGCAAATGCTAATTATTCTTTTTAATCACTTTTCTGCTGCAGTTGCTCATTCTCTCTCTCTTTTTTTTTTTTCCCCTGCCAGCTCTGCTTAGTGAGAGAGGCTGGTAGAAAAGCAATCCAAACCCAGGCTTATAAATAAGGAAAACACAAGAGAAAATGAAAGAATGGATGAAATCATTCTATGGAATCCCACCAGGCTTTTCTCCATGTAGAAACTCCCAGCACCCTTACTGGTTTCCCATCTTCCCCTCCACGACCTACAGGCTGAAAACCAAAATGAAGAGCAGCCCTTCAACAAGGGACTGAAAGAACCTGCAAGATAGCTTTTTAAACCATCCCTTCGAACTCTGAACCGCTGCCCTCGTAAATCACGTTTCTGCCCTTATTATTCACCAACATGTGCATGAACAGCTTTTGTTTATGCCAGTCTACGGGAACCAACTCTCTACTGCTAAACCCAAGAGCTTCTGTGTGTGAATATCAGTGTTTAACCTTCCAGTTTGTTTTACCCACAATGTGCAGGGCAGGGTTGGCAAAAGCAGCGATCAATTGTTGGTTGCACATCTCCAGACACCTCAAGAGCTTAGCTTTGAGAAGGCAGCTAATGCACCACTCTCTCAAGCCTCTTCAAGCTGGTTACCCAAAAAAGCCACTAATTACCACCATAAGTCCTGTTCTCATTCATCAAGTGGTGAGCAGAAACTCAGGTTTTGGTGACCAAAGAGACCATAAACACAGGGACTAAATGTGCAAACAAATCCCCAGATTTAAAACAATTCAACAAACCCATGAAAAAAATTGTCAAAAAAGGAAAACCAAAAACCTACATGCAGAATCAAAAGCCAGTTTGCAAACAGATCTCAACAGAAAAAGACTCCATTCATGGCAGTCTATTTGGAGTAAGACATGTGATGAGCATCAGCGAAGAGACAAAGACGAAACACGCCTGTCAGAGCAGACAGATGGTATTTGGGAGCGTATGTGAGCAGAGCTGCTCTACCAGCACAGCCAAGACCTGAAATCCTGTTTTTCCTTACCTCTAATTTGCAGAAGGAAACAAGTTACTCGCCCCAGTGAGCCAGGAGGATCCAATGTAATCTCCCCCTTTCAGAGCAACCCTACCCATTGGAAGCAGATCCAGGAAGACACGGAAAAACTGTTACAGGAAACTCTGGCTGCAGAGCAGCTTTCTTCGGTCACAGTTTAAAGGTCTCCAATAAGAATTCAATTCAACAATCCAGTTACTGCATAGTAAATCCCCTGAGCACTAGATGTGTGTCTTGATAGCTGCTAAACCTCAGTAAACAAGTCTTTAATCATCCATTGGTAATTAATTAGCAAACAAGAACTAATTGCAACTAGATAACTTCTTAGATTCAAGACCATTCTTTTGCGTTAATTAAATATAGAGGTCTATGAGTTACACAAATTTTAACATACACGCGGGTTTCTAAAATGCATTTGGTTCCTAATGGCAGGGCTTTACCAGTGAAAATTGTTCAAAAGAAGCTGATTTCAAAGTGTTGCAAATATTGGCACTTGTGACGGGTGCTCCCAATCACCGATACACTCAGCCAGCTACGAGCAGAAACACCACCAGTGTGACCACAACCAGGGATAAGAAAGCTCAGGAAGTCAGAGCCAAGAGCCTGACACTCAGTGTAGGGCTGAAATAAACATAAATGATGAAGACCTGAGGAATTCATATTCTACTATATTTGTAGTCTGTTTCATGAAAATTACTCCTTGAAAAGTTATTTGTCTGGCTTTGATACCAGTCCTAATGGCATTAAGTCAGATTTCTGCCACCAATTTTGAAAAGAACCAAAGCTTTTGCCCCGTGAGTCTCATTTTCAGAGCTGACTTTATAACCTCTTAAGAAACAAGCAAAACCTCAAACCAAGCTGAAGAGATCTTATTGCAGTAAGAGAAATCAAAGCCTGAATTTGGCAAAGCCACACTAAAGATTTGGTGAAATCAAATGAAAATTTGTGTCTCTTGTTCTCCCAGGTTGGTCTGAATTACAGGTTTTTTTAGGTCCACTAAATCCTGTTGTCTGTCTTCAAAGACCCTGGAACCTTTCCCTCCCAGCCGTACCATTCGCTTGCCAGGCAACGTTTACCAGCAGTTAACCTGATGTTCCAGCAGCACTCTGCAGTAATGTTTGGTAAGATCTGGTAAGATGCTGGGGGTTTGCCAGCGCATCGTCAGAGTCCAGGTGGGTTACAGACAAAACAAACAGTGTGGACACTTGCAAAGAGGCTGCATCTCTCTAAGTACAGGACCAGATCCCATCCATCTTCCAGAATGTGGATTTGGGTCCAATTAACGCCTAGCTTTCCACTTGCTTTTCTTCTTTCTCTGTGATGGAAATTACTCATCACAGTGTCTTAGATTGTTGCCTGGGAGATGGGAAGAGCAGCTATGGCCTCTGCCACTGTGGCCCTGCCCTTCCTGCAGTTCCCTGTGTTATGGTCACTGGGATGGACACGTATCCATGCACACCCATCCACAGCTGAATTTTCTTTGCCTTTCTAGCGCGTTACCTACTCCCTCACCTCACACACCACCACTAAATCCACCTGACTTTCTCTTATGCCTTCCCCTAAAGCTACAATGGTAAACTTGCCCCCAACCACCTGGAAGCAAAGGTGGCCTTTGCATGTCACCCCAGAGCTGTACTGCATCGTTAGAGGAGGTTCCCCTCTGCTTTCTTCCCTAGATGAGCATTACAGCATGACAAGTCTTCCTTCCTCCACCTCCCTGTCACACCTCCTTGCATAGCTCAGATGGCTGGGGCTCCAGCACGGGAGTTCATGGGCAGGAGATAAAAGAAAGGAAAGATGACTCCTCATTGATGAGGTATAAAAGAGAGGGAGGAGGCTGGGTAGATAAAATTCAACTATTGTGATTTACATACACAACGGAAAACCAGCAACCGAACAGTCCGTGATCCAAATCACAGATGCTGCAGCTCTTCGCGGCAAGGAGACTGTATCCCTTTGGCATGGCATTCCCAGACACTGTACTACGCACAGTTGCGAGATAATTTCATCCAAATGTGCAAATATGCAAAACAGATCGTACAATGGGGTTGAGCTGAAATGCACCGATGACTGTGACATCCTCAACTGCCCCCACGCAGCTCAGCCACCAGAACTTTGCTGTTCAAACTCCTCCAAGGGGCCGGCATGCAACTCCTTTTCCATGACAGAGGGGGAAGCAAAAATCTATGCTATATTGCAGTCTCTTATCCGCTCACATTTACCCACCTGACAATAGCCGGACTTGAACGGAAGCAGAGGGAAAGAGGGTGAGATTTTTCATCTCAACGGGCAGGCAGCAGCTTTCATCTCACTCAGCTGCCTCTTACAGAAGTGACACCCTTTTTAGGCCCCTGCTTCCCCCCCAAAACACACACACTGAGTGTATGTTTACAAACACATAATTTATACATGCACGTCAAACACTGGCACACGGACAGCACATGAGAAGAGAGATCGAAAAGCAAAAGATGACTTTCTCCATATACTGTATGTTCTCCTGGTCTTTCCATTTCAATCTGCTTTATCTGTCAAAAATATATTAACCCAAAAGCCTGTTTCCATCAAAGTCTCGATTCCATGAACATTTAAAGATAAGCCTTATCTTATTACTGGTGCATTAACAACAGAAATCTAAAGGGCTACTGTCAATCATCTCCTTTCTCTGTTTCTTTTCCCCCTCTTCTCAAAGCAGCTTTGCAGAGAGCATTACTGGGACCTCCCAGGGGTTCTGGCAGACACAGACACCAACCAGCCCAAAAATGCCACCGCTGCCCTGCTGGAAGGTACCATGGAAAGACCGGAGGGTTTGGCCAGGGCCAAGCATGCACCCACAGAAAAGAAGAGAGAGCAGCGTCAAGCAAGCACCCACTCAAACTGGGAAGCAGCTCATAGGAATTTCTACAAATACATTCCTCCTTCTCCTACAGCACAGAGCCTGCCGCAGATGATCAAAGCAATTTTCAAGAAGTTTGCAGAGGGGAAAGAACCACTTGAAAAATCCAAGGCCATACAGGCCATCTGCATTTCTATTTCCATTGCATCTATTTTTTATTACAATTTTTTCCCTTGCCATCCTTAACTACTACTTTCTCCTAGTATCTAGTCCTCTCCACATCATGTGTGTAAAATTTAAATGGTTCTTATTAGGATGTTTGCATCAACTGAGGCAGCATCCAAGTGTCTTGGCAGGTATGCTTATTTGAGGTTTTAAAATTAAAAGCTTCTAGATTACTTATGGAAAGCTGGGATCATTTTCTGCAGTGATCTTCTGGGGTAGAACAAGCTCCACAATAGACCCGAATTCCATGCCTCTGGGGCAATTAAAATATCCATCTTAATTTTGCAGCAATGCGTTTTCCTTCCCTTGCCTTTTTTTTTCCCCCCTTCTAATTAGAAGTTTTAATTCTGCAATGAGTGTCACTAAGAGCCCCAGCCAAAAATAACACAGCCTGTTCCAAAGGCCCTTTGAAAAGCTTTTATTTTTAAAAGCCAGAACAAGACAGACGATCCAAGAGTGATAAATCTAAGCTTTCTAAAAGAGCTGAGGACAGCGGGAGGGCAAAGAGACAGCTAGGGATGAACAGCACGCACAATGCGGCTCCTAGTTAAAACAAACTTCTTCTCATGGACAAAGCTGTCAACTGCGCATGTAAGCCTCCACAGCAGAGACCTTACCAAGCCTTTCAGTATGCTAAGATGGTTGTCACTGAGTACCTGCAGGCTCATAGCCTGATCCTCTCTAACATCAGCACCTCCTGAACTGGGCTTGCCACCTCCTTTCCAGATGAAGAAGAAAGCACAAAGTTTGAAGGTCTTTACCACAAGGTCTGTTCCTTAAGTAACATGGACAAGCACATATCCCCTTGTCATGAAAAGGAGTTCTCCTTCCTGGGAACATGGCTCTGGGACGTTCTGTCATGTCCCTCCACTGAGATACAATGAGCACAGTGAAACCACCACATATGGTCAGCACGTTCCCAGACACGCATGTCAGATTGGTTTTGTCTTCATAGGCTCAGCAGAGAGAATCCACTGGTTGCCACAGCCAGAGTGCTGCCGGAGATCTTCAAGACAGTCCAGAACCGAGCACAGGTAGAACCTGGAAGCAAACCACATTTACTCCAAACGATGGCTCTAAAAGAGTTTCCCTGCTGAAAAAGATGTATCCAGAAGGTGCAACTTACCTGTTAGTCTTCCCTCAGTTCCTGAAACACCCGGTCTTCAGGTCAAAAAAAAATAAATAAAAAAATCTTACTGCAGGAGCATACCACAGAGAAGCTGGCAATGAGCAGGACATCCAAGGATGGTGCTGGAGCATGCTTTTGACCTTTGACATCAGTGGCCGATGCATCGTTCCTACGCACACATGCCTATTATTTAGGCCCATCTTATCTTTTCCCAAGGACTTCCAGTCTTTTCTTACCAGAGCCTGAGAGTTGCATGGCTGGATTTCCATCACACGGATTCAGCTTCCAAACACCCCTAAAAAGAAATGTGATGAGTTGTGAAGGTCCTTATACTTCAGCTGTTCTCTGGCAGAATAAAAGACCAACTCCAAAGTGGAAGGGCTCCAATGGGACAAATGAATAGCTGCCGCTTTTCTATTAAGCTACAGGAATTTCAGCATGAATACACCTGATCTCAACTATGG
Organism: Chionis minor; assembly: GCA_013398295.1. Classification (NCBI taxonomy): domain Eukaryota; kingdom Metazoa; phylum Chordata; class Aves; order Charadriiformes; family Chionidae; genus Chionis; species Chionis minor. The sequence continues at coordinate 1,735,279 of VZSF01003148.1, read as the reverse complement.
CTGCACACAATCTAACACAGATTCACAGAATCACTCAGATCGAAGAAGATACTGGGAGACCATCTAGCATCATCCTCCACTGAAAGCAAAATTAGTTCAGACCAGGTTGCTCAGAGCTTTGTCCGCAGTTTGGCCTTGGAAAGTTTGCAAGAATAGAGATTCTAGAATTTGAAAAGATAGCCTGCTCCTACGTACCTGGCTTTCTAAAGTGAAACACTGTCCTTTCCCTCAAGTGTATTGAACAGGTCAGACAATGTTAAATAAAAACACGTAAAATGGTTTAGTGGGTCACTGCTAGAAAAAGAAAAGCATCTAAGTATTTCCCTGAAGTACTGTTTGGTATATCACAAACTTGCATTTAGGAAAACTAGTCTACAGAGGGAATCAAGTCACAGCCAGCAGCTTGAAGGAGAGTTAAAACCAGGTTACATCTTATGGATGGGTGGGAAAATGGAGGCATGAACTATAGGTCTTAAAAAAATAGAGTATGGCGACATAAAATTTTAACAAGGAAAACACATCACGTGTTTATGCATGTTAGGTGTTTATTTTTCAATCAAGTACATGTGCCCAGATCATGACAGGATGTTTGAACTGTGCACATCAGGTCTTTTACTCACTGTTTATATGAATGTCATTCACTATAAGGCCTCTGCAGAAGATAAACAGATTGAAGAGAGATGGGGGCATATCTGAGTTTTGCATTGCTTCCGCCTCTAACTCTGCTCTTGGTGCTATATGAAACAGAACCTATTGACGAGAAGAATGTGAGATAAAACAGGGAAGGGAGAAAAAGAATTGCTCACAAACCAGGAGGCAGAGAAGTGAAAAACCAAAGGCATCTCCCAAAATGCGTAAATATGGGCACTCTTGAGACCACGAGACGCCCAGGGCACTTTTTTTGGAGTCTGAAAAGGACACACACTAGGTAGTTGAAACTAAGACCAAAAAGACATGTGATCCATTTACCTGGCAGACAACAGTCAAAGTGCAGGCCAGAGAGACTTGTTAAGGGGACTGCAGGGCTGCCAAATCCTTGCTGATGTTCAGATCACTGGGCTTCTTCCCCACTGTTAACACCTCTGAAGCCTCAGGAAGCCACAAAGCCAAGCAGTAGGCTTTGACACCCACAGGGTGCAGGGAGAGGGGCTTAAAAGCTACAGTGAATCACGAATCAACCAAAAATGCCTGTATAGATTTGCTGCCCCCCATTCCTACCACCCTCTTCACTGAAAATCTTCACTTAAGATTCTTCACATAGATTTAAGAAACAGCTATGAAAAAGGCAAGACCTTAAGCATCCACTGCTATCTCAGACTAGCCAGAGAGTCCTGGGAGGACTCCGAAATCTTCACGACTTCTGCATTAAGTGAAAGATACCAGTAAAACACATGCACAAATCCCATCCCTTCTAGCAAGATCTCGTACTACTTCATTCAACATCAACTGCTTTGGATTATTCTTTGATACAGCGTAACACCATGGTCAAACTGACATAAAACAGGGTCACAGGCTCTAAGCCAGAAGTATGGAGTTGTTTTTTTGGGGAGCCATCCTCGCCCTGTCTTAGCAGTAGGTTATCCTCAGGCTTCACCCTCTGTTATAAGCAAAAAAAGCCAACATCCAAATGCATTCAGTGGTCTGTGCTTATGTGCCACCTTCCCCAGAGATTTTTCTGTTCCTTTCTCCTCCTGTGCAGTGATGCCAGAGTTAATTGGCATTATAAGGCGAACGTGAGGAAACATTTAGACTGTTGTACAAGCATCGAAGTATATCCTACAAACGAGAGGTTAAATCCTTGTAATTCAGGGGAAAATGCCCTAAATTCTGGGAACATTCTCATGGTGCAATGGAGAAGCGTGCTGGACACAACCAAGGTCACTTGTGCAGACAGTGACTTGCTTTGGGCCCTCAGCTGCATGCTGCAGGCACGTCCGTAAAACTCACGGACTCCTGTAAGAGCAGGTTTAGGGCTCCTGCTTCTGAAAATTCCATTCATGAGATACCACCTTTATCATCAAAAGGTAGTTAGAATAACAGTTCAATCTATGTACCCAACACAGCGCAGAAAACTAAGAGTACTTGCAGCATTCATTTCTACATTTTTGCTTTTGGAGCGCAAAATCTCTTGATTGTTATCGTAAGGTCACTCACACTGACCAGAGAGTAAGATGAACAGAAGGCAGCTGGTTAGGGGAACTCTCCCTTTACACACGTTACTTCAGACAGCGTTATAAAAAGTAAAAGGATAAGCAGGATTATGCACAAACCCCTGACAACCCCAAAACTCCAGTGTTACTAGTGAATAGCTCACGTAGCCAGACAGCAAGTAACAAAACGACAGCATTTAGTAACAAAACACAGTCTTTAAGCCTGTGAGAAACACCAACTCGTGGGCTGTACCAGAGAGCTCTACTGATGAAAACAGGACGTGGAATAAAGGGACAGAGGAGAAGCAAGGATGGGGTTAAAGGTATATTCTTTTGCACAGGAGAACTGATGAATCTACTGGTCGAATATCTGCAAACTCAGAGTGGAAAGACCACTTCCCTCGCATTCAGAGTAGTATCGTGCATTTCCCTTCAGACTCCGATACCATCAAAGCCCAGTGTACTTCCTGTGTGGCACACTGTCCCTTGGCTAAAGTGTTGTCTTTCAAAAAGCCAAACATCTAATTCTATATATTTTCACATGAATCATCCCTATCCCCACACGTTTGAGATGCAATTTAATCCTGTTGTACCTCGGGGACAGAGACACGCATATCCCTGCTTTGTGCTATGTGAGTGGCCAGAGCATCAAGGCATCATTTTAGCAGTCACATTTACGGCGAGATAATGCTAGAGGACAGCGTAGGTTTGAGCCTCCTTGGGGTGGCTGAGAGGGTAGTAAGCTATTGCTTAAGGCATTAATCCATGGGCATAGCTGAAAGAGCAGACACTGTAGTAGATTGTCTCCATCGTCTTTGAGAGTGGTAACTTACCCGCGCAATCACCAAGGTTTTGGAATGATGATTTTTCAGATACGCACACCCCTGGTCACTATCTGGAGGCCACACCAGCACCGTGTATTATAACCCATTCCTAGCAGCACCCCCAGATGAGCCCCAATCCTCGCTCAACATGTTGCACTGGGTGCATTTCCCACGTGGCCCCCGAAAGGCACCCTTGTGTCGCTGCTCCTCCTTGGTGCAGCAGCCGCAGGGTGAAAGTACCGAGTCCCGGTTTCAAGCTTTTTGTTTCAGAGTCTCATCATTTCCCACCATGAGCTGGCTGGGGGGAGATAAAGGCCGTCAGTCTGTCTGCAGAACAGGCTGGCTCTGTTTGCCCCCTGCCCCAGCCAACAGAGGTTGTCGACTTTTAATGGAGCACTCAGGTTTCCGCCGATGCCAGCTGCAGATAGAATGGCCCAGCGGCAAACAAATTCAGGTCCCTGGGGGCCGCTCAGATTCTCCTCTTATTTGTTAGTTTACCTGTAAAATACAGTTGGGCTAATTCCTGCTTGCGTGGTTGCAAAGATGTGTTTCCCTCCTCTTTTGAGTTCAAAGGGCGAAAAAAAATGAGTAAGTGCAGCAAGGCTACTGGAGTAAGAGAGCATTTCCCATGGCTTAGGCAACAGCAAACATTTTCTGCTGGGGATTGTTTCCCCGACACCCTGCACAGAGGTGAAGTTGTGCAGCAACTAAGGCCTGTTTGTTGTACACAAAGGTACAGAAGGCGTCCTAATATCTACATGTTCAGATGGGCTTAAATCCAATAGCTCCTCACGACATCAGCTGTTGAATTTATTATACTCTTAGTACAAGGCCAAGAAAGGAGAAGGAATTATCGGCAAATGTCTTACTTCATTTTTAAATATTAACAAAAACATTTTAATCACACACCTGAAAGCATCGTGTTACTGAAATGGACCAGAATACTCACCTGCAGTTCAAATCCCTGCTTATTTCATACATGAAAATGAGCCTGAATGTCTTCTCAGACCCTTTTTAGGATTCATCTTTGTCACCAAACTGTTGTTCAATTCAGCTGCAAAATTTGCTGCTTCTTAGCCCCAGAAGACATACATACTGGGGACTTAAGACATAAGCCATGAGAGAGAAAGGCTGCAGTACTGAAACTGGATCCAGTGTGGATTTGGATGCTTGGCACTGGAGCATTTGATGACAGCTCTGATTTACGGCTGTGACCGCAGCATACTTTAACAAGAAAGTCAAGGCTGTGAAGACTGAGTCTTGCAGGTCAAGATGACTAAACTGCATCTACAGAACCAGGCCAACTTGCATATCGCCTGCTTACAGCACATTTTGCACCAAGTAGTCCACATTCCTGAGCATCCGCATTAAAAAAGTTTGTCTTTTCTCTGGAAAATGCATTCTAGTAAAAACCAAAAATAAACATGTGCCTTGTGGACAGCAGGCTCCACATAGGTGTAGTTTTACAGCTAAAGCCAAATGAAAGCAGAGTGAAAAACTTTGAAAAAGTCACCTAGAATATAGCTGCACATAGCTTGATTTAGAAAAAACTTGATGGTTTTCCACGTGACATTCCCATAAGCAAGCTAGGGAAAAATCACCTAGAGAAACTCATTATAGGCTGAGCATGATGCTGTTTGGAGAACATTAAGAGAATAGTTATCAGTGGTAGACTGCTTGGGAGGATCTATTAAGTGTGGCTTACAGAGGTTTGTCCTCAAGCTAATTCTATTCAATATTTTCATTAATGATCTTCACGACTGGATAGATCAGGTGGGAATGAGTATGCTGGAGGGAAGGACTGGAATTTAAGTAATCCCAGCAAATCAGGGAAATAGTCTGAAAAAACAGGAAGCTATTTAAGAGGGGATGTAGAAATGGAAATGCAAGCCCATAAAACACACCTATAGAGAGGCATCATGATACTGAGCTCACATGTTAAACTTAAGGCAATAAACTCCTGGCTCTGCAAAACCTACAGATGGGGAAGCATAAATAGGAAGATGGCCCAAGACACACTCAAAGTTAACATCCTATTTTATTCAGTCAGTACTCACAATGCCTTAGCTAGAGGAATACCTAGTTGAGAGAAATGCAGTTAAGGAAAGACATTGACCATTTGGAGAAACTCAGGAAGACAGAAACTACTCCAAATCTGGGAAACACAACCCTTAAGGGGAGAGACTGTACAAACTAAGAACATTTAGTCCAGAGGAAAGAAGATTGAGTGTGGATGTGATCAGTCTTCAAGTACATAAGAATGCATTGCAAAGAGAAAAGGAATAGTCTGTTCTCTGTACCACAGTGGATGGGGATTAAAAAAAAAATAGGCTTACACTGCAACATGAAAGATTCAAGTAAGATAAACAGGAAGAAAGAACCCGTTCCCTCTCCCTCCCAAACAACCCTAATGACAGTAAAGTCCTGTGACAGCTAGTGACAAAATCTCTAGAATAAGTTAACTGGACACTTGAAAAGAATAACATACATAGAGCTGATCCTTCTTTTGTATTAGGAGAGGGACAAGATGACCTTAGAAGTGGGGCTACCTTCAAGAAGTGATAGCCCCTGTCATTCTATATACATCTAAGAGAGATGACAACTTCTTACTGAAAAGGCAGAGAGATGCATATCGATGACAGATTTGGAAGAGATCTTGCTAGGGGATAGGACAAATGAGGGTTTGCTTTCTTAATATCTTTGTATTGATCCTGAATTGGACACAGTCACTCCAAGACTCATTGAGAAGTTTTAAAACAATAACTGCTTGTCTTTTGGACATCGCTGCTAAGTTTACGTGACAAAGCAAGCCACAGGATTTCAAGGAAAAAATGGAGTTGTCAGAAACAGACTGGAAGCTCAACAGATGCTATTTTCCATCTGATCTGGTGCAATCTTAGAATCGTAGAACTGTCTATGTTGGAAGAGATCTTCAAGATCATTGAGTCCAACCATGAACCTAACACTGCCAAAACCACCATTAACCCATGGCCCTCAGCACCACATCTAACTGGCTTTGAAATACCTCCAGGTTTAGCGATTCCACCACTTCTCTAGGAAGCCTGTTCCAGTGCTCGACAAGTCTTTCAGTGAAGAAATTTTTCCTAATATCCAAACTAAACCTCCCCGGTGCAACTTGAGGCAGTTTCCTCTTGTCCTATCATGTGTTACTTGGGAGAAGAGACTGACCCCCACCTTCTACAACCTCCTTTCAGATAGCTGCAGAGAGCAAGAAAGTTGCTCCTCAGCCTCCTTTTCTCCAGGCTTAACAACCCCAGTTCCCTCAGCTGCTCCTCATATGACTTGTTCTCCAGACCCCTCACCAGCTTCATTGCCCTTCTCTGGACACCAACACCCCAGTGTCCTTCTTACAGTGAGGGGTCCAAAACTGAACACAGTATTTAGGGTGGGGCCTTGCCAGTGCTGAANCCTCTTGTCCTATCATGTGTTACTTGGGAGAAGAGACTGACCCCCACCTTCTACAACCTCCTTTCAGATAGCTGCAGAGAGCAAGAAAGTTGCTCCTCAGCCTCCTTTTCTCCAGGCTTAACAACCCCAGTTCCCTCAGCTGCTCCTCATATGACTTGTTCTCCAGACCCCTCACCAGCTTCATTGCCCTTCTCTGGACACCAACACCCCAGTGTCCTTCTTACAGTGAGGGGTCCAAAACTGAACACAGTATTTAGGGTGGGGCCTTGCCAGTGCTGAATACAGGAGGACAATCACTTCCCTACTCCTGCTTAATATGAAACACTACCACATTGTCCTCCAAGTCATGCATGTAACAGAGCTCCTCCTCTTAACACAGAAATGCCACAAGCTGGAAGGGATGCAGCACCGCTGCACTGCAATGTGCCGTGCTGTTGCTGGCCACCCCTGCAAGAAAGGCTGCGCACCGGGGCTTTAAGTGAAGAGATTCTCCTGCCTCATATAGTGCTCAGTCACTTACCTGGATTTGATATTTTGAGCTCAGAGTGACAGAAACTCTGGTACCGCAAGCACAAACAGCTAGATTAGCCACAAAGAGAAAGACACCTAATTTGCAAGCCAGGAGCCACAGGCTGTTTACACCGCAGCATCCCAGCCATAAATGCTTAATTAAATCAGCCTTTCTTCAATCATGGCATATTTTCTACATCACTGCTCATTTTAGACTCGTTGCAAAGCTTCTCCTGATGTTCCTTTTTTAAGGCACTGAACTGCTGGACTGGGATGTTACTGCAGCGGGCAGAAGCCAGGAGTAGCCCAGAGCAGACCGGTAGTGCTGGGTTTGCTCAGCCACTCCCTCAGGGGTTGCACAGCTCAGGATGCACGATACCTGCAAAAGCCCTTCCAGCAAAAACTCATTCCACAGTGCTTTCTGACAAATTAGTAAGTTCAGATGAGTAACAAAAACTTCAGTTTTACCAATTTAAAAAAGCAGCTGCTTTCACAGTCAGGTGAAGAACTCAGAACTTGGGTTGATGCCCAAGCCAATTTTGTGACCATCTTTGGACTAGGACTTCTCAGCAAAAAGGGGAGAAGCTTGACAACATTCAGCAGTTATCAACTGTTGATTCAGACTATTCTACTAATGTATGGCAGAAAAAACCCAAACAGGAGTGTGCTTCTGAACTGCATTAAGACTCTTTCTCTTCTTAAGCTTTGGGGGGGTTTTTTTGTTTGTTAAGTAGACAGTCTACCCTTAACTCCCTTCTGTAGGTTGACATATAAATGGCCGAGTCCACGAATGGGACAATCAGCAGAAAGAGACTGTTGAAATGTTTCCCTGCATTATTGACAGCATTATTAAATGACTCACACACTTACAGAAATACACATCTTAACTGCAGTCAGTTACCAACATTATCACTTTCTTTAAAACATAAGTTAAAAATTCTCCTGGGAATTACAGACCACCATGAGTTTACTTCAGTACCAGGTAAGACCATGAGGCAACAATCAAATACCAGGCTGGCTAATTGCCTGGATAAACATGATTCATTAAGCACCAAAAAAGCAAAGGAAAATTGGGCATCTCTGCTATATTGGAATTATCCACACGCATTCATAAATCATTGGGCTCATGAAAGACCTGCAGCAAAAAAAGCAAAGAAACAAATAGACAGAAATAAAATAAGAGTCCGGCTTTAATCAAATGAAAGATTAAGAGAGTGCTAAAGAGTTCCACGCTAACCACAGTGTTGCTTAACTCTAATGACCTTCCAAGAAAGGCAAGAACTGTAACTGGGTGAGACTTGCAAACAGCCCAAAGTTAATTTAGCTGTCAGGAAGAGGAGGAGGAAGAAAAGTATCACCAAAGCTGGGCTGAAATTGAGTATTGACAAGTGAAAGGTAACCACAAAGAATGTATAAATTGAACTACACTGGTGCATTAACGGAAGCATCTGGGATAAAAGATTTGGGCGTCACTGTGCACAACTCAATAGAACAAGGACCCTGCACAGCAGGGCTCTGGGGGATAGATGCTTAAGAAAGGGGACAGATATTACCAAAAATATTAAAATGCCAATGACCAAACTCCATTTTGAAGAGCATATTGATTTAATAAAACCATTAGAAGCATGGATAGTTTTCTACACCAACAGAGGCTGCAAAGATTGCACCTCCAAAGACAGATGACATCTGATAAAGGTTAACAAACTAACAGCAAGAAGGAAGGGAAATCGTGATCTGTTCCAGCAGGACATGAAATCAACTGAAAATAGCAAATTAAAATTGCAGTTTCATAATTAGCTTGTGGGTTAGAGTGCCACAAGATACCTTGGAAAACGCATTTCAGCAATTCTTAAAATGATTGCGTATTTGTCTGAAAAACCCACACTTACACTTGACAGAACAAAAATACGCATCTTCGGGCTCAAAGGACACAAGATATCCAGCAAGTGTGAGGAGTCTGGGGAAACGGTTCCCTCACAAATAGGTTATGCCATAATTATCCATGGCAGAAATTTTTGTACTTTCCAAGAGCATGATGCTGGAAACATTGAATGCTAATGTTTCAGAATCTATCCCTATCTTCCCACAAATCTGCTTCAAAGCAGGAGAGAAGACAAATGAGGTAAGGGAGCTTGAGCAGCAGCACCACACATCAGCCTTCAAGGCTCCCTCACACCCAGCGACATGCTGTGCGCGGTGTGTTCCAGACAGCTGGCATCAGCAGATCAAAGATGGGGAAAACTCTTCAGGCAGCTCTCTTCTGTACTACTACGCAGGATGGAAAATGGGAGCTGCAGGAAGCGCCAACGTAGTAACTGACCTCCAAAGACAGGGAATTCTCCCTGTGCTGGCAGCATCACAATTGGAGTAAGCAGACAAAGGGGCAAGGCTGATCCAATGCCATGGTGAAATGCTCCAACGATTCACCTATTTGTCATTCAGTTTTGAGACTTTGTCTTTTCACCCTATGTATGATCAGTGAATCTGGAGATCTCCTCTAAACTCACATCCCTTGGAACAGACCAGGTCCGATCAGGAAGATGAATGCTACCTTGAGGAACGTTTTCTGATGATCCGACTCAAGAAGCAAAATACACCTGCAGGCAGAAGGGTGCGAGCTAATCCCTGTTGTACTACAGCCCTACAGAGACAGCTGATCCTTCTGCAATTCCGAACTGCCAGTCAAAGCTTTAACATCTTAATACACAGCATGCTCTAATTAAAATTTCTAATTAAGGAGGGGAAAAAAACCCACTAACCAGCAAAACTAACGTTGCAAATTAGCAAGCCTTATGTGCAAATTGAAGGTGGTCTTTGTTGCTCTTTCATAGATCCCACTAATATTAGTATTTCAAGCAAATTAGTCTGGACAAAGTTACCATGAGTTCACTTGTGTCCATTTTAGTAGTGGGAGACAAGGAACATTTCCTAGACATGCCTCCTTTGGTGCAAAGGCACACAACAGACAATCCACCTTATCACCTGCCTTTGGAAGACAGACCAAATCAAAAAGGACCAAGGAACAAATAGACAAATTCTGTCTGCTTTGCCTCGGTGAAAGATGAAGTTCTCAGCCATTCTCTTACTTTTGTCCCAGGAAAAAAAGGAAATGTCCCGAGGAATCCAGACTGACTATCCTCAAGGCTAGTAACTGCAGACTCGGGAGCAGCCTTCAGACGGTAGGCAACTGAGATGTGAGAAGACAAGCAGCAGGAGCTACAGTCTGAAGATTCATCTCAACCCCTGCAACATCCCATACGTGACAGTGGACAACTCCCTAAACTCATTCTTCCAACTCTGTATCCATCAATTGGACATGGATCTACTGCAACAAATATATAGTGAGAGTGAATTGTACATAACGTTTTTGAAATACATTGTATACCAAGAGCAAAAATTGTCAAATACTGTCAGCACTTGGCACTGATAAACCCAAATGCTCTGCAGAGAGCTTTTCTCAATACTGATCTTGCAGCAACTTCAAAAGAAGTTATGTTAAAAAACTGTGATGCTTAAACATTTATATACCTGTTATAACAACAGGATTAAATTACTAAATGTGTGGCTCAGATACAGGTACTACAGCAGTTCTAGGCCTCTACAAATACATTTCAGCCTAAACCTGTGCCTCTTGTCCATTTCCGTGTTCCCAACAGCTCTATTTTCATTCCAAACTGGCAAATCTCTGCTTTTCCGCTGTTCTACCTGGATGTCTCCCTGAACTGCCCAGTCATGCCATGCTTTGCAAATGAGATTTACAGCTCAACTTAGAACTAGATGGAGACCAAATTGTCCACTTATTCGTTGGGGTTGTAAGCACAGGTCAATCTTCAGAGTGAGAAACAAAACAAAAGAAACCCCACAAATAAAGTGATTTGGATTTCTCTCCAAACAAAATGCTTCTCTTGCCAATGCTCCCCAACTAAATTTTTAAAAAGACAAGATGACATAACATCTTTCCTTCCTTTTCCCTTTAACGTTCTTTAAAATTGAAACCTACCTTGGTTCATCTAAGAACGAAACAAGAAAGATGTACATGAGAAAACACATCTCATGCTCTATCACACTAAAGCTACGCAGCTTTCTTCCCTCATGCCAAAACACCATTTATGCCATCTCACCTTTCCCTTTGGCTGCAACAGGGCACGTTTGCAAGGAAGTCAGCTGACCCCTCACCTTTCTTGTATCATAAGATGCAAAGCGAAGAGGAAAAAAAGCTTCCCAGTGGCACTTTCCAATTGGTCTGACATTTCAAATATCTTCCGTAGGTATAATAGTCTACAATAATCTTCGTCAGGAAGCACCTGAGGATAAGACTTAAGAAACACAGGTTTTGATGCACTGAGCAACACTTGATGGAATTAAATTATTGTCCCACTCTTAAATTAAAACTAATCATACAGAGAACATCAACTCTATGTCTAAATCTCAAGATATGGAAAAAAAGAAAATCATGCTTGCTTACCCTCCTGCATGAGCTGCAGCCTGCTTTCAATGCATGTGCTCTTCCCACGCAAAAATCACTGTTGACACTAAGTGTCCTTCTGAGCCATGCACACATTACAGATCACTCAAGCACTCTCTTCCTCCTTTCCCAGTAAAGCCCAAATTTCCCAATAAATGCACAGACAGGACCAACTCTCAGATTCTTTCAATACAAAGAACACAGAAGTCACTCTACATGGTAAAGAATTCCAGAAGAATCAGACAAAACCAAGTGGGTAACAGACGCAAACAAGCTTCAAAATAGATAAATACAAATTAATGCACATAGGCAAAAAATAGACAATGCTGAGCTTCGAATTGGCAGTTACAACTCAGGAAAGAGATTTTGGAGTATCCCCTGGATTCTCTACAGTCTTTGGCTCAATGTGTGGTAACAACCAAGAAGTCAATCATCAGAAAGGATATTGTTGGCAAGACAGAAATCATTCCTACACTACAATATAAAACTGGGTACTTATGTTTTGCAGTAGTAAGAAACGACGGAAAGTCACTGAATAGATGTAGGCAACGAAAACATCTCAGATACCAGATTTTACAGGGGAGTAATTTTGGTTGTTCCCATTCCTGCTCAGTAAGTAATTTTTCTTGCTTCAAACGATTATCTCTAGATACTCTGTTTCCATTTCTAATGTTTTCATAGACAGTACGATTCGCATTCTACAGGAAAGAAAATAACATACACATTAATGCAGGTCGTCACCACTACAGATAATGTTTGAGTAACCTGACATTGTCTAGAAGAGCTTCTGAAAGTTGTTGATCTTTCCAGGTAATAAAACAGCATTTTCATAGAGGGTGCAGAGTTCAACTTATCTTTGGTTAAAGTGAAGATTTAAGAAGGGAAAAAAACTAGACAATGGATTGCTTGCTTGAAAGGAAGAAATATAGGCAAAACCACCATGTGGGGTCTAAATTTCAGCTTGTCCTTATGGAATGCTGTTTTGGGAATGAATTCACCACGAGGGCATGAATTACTCCTAATTGTCAGACTGAAGTTATAGGCACTAAAATATCAGTTTTCACAGACAAGTAGTATAAAAGAACTGGTTCCTACACGTCTGAATGGGGGCCATATACAGGCTAATAAAAGCAATTTTGCGGTCCAAGAAGGATGGAGTCTCTCTGATTGACATGAATGAGGCCCTTGAGAAAACACAAAGACTGCGTGAATTCCAATCAAAGAAAAGGAGAAGAAACTGATCTAAACAGAACTTTCTAGAGCTAATGAACAGTCTAGATTTCTTAAAGGATCACAAGTAATCAGATCAGCTTAGCCAAAATGCCAACATAATGGTGCTAGCAGGCACCTCAGTCACTACCATGGTTCTGTACTTTAGCAGCTCTTGATCCAGACCTCAAATTACCTTTTGGTTAAGAAACATGAACTAGAACTGGCAGGGCTGGCAAGGAATCAACAGCCAAAAAGACAATTGTGTTTTTAAGAATGAGCCTTGGAGTGCAGGATAGGGCTCAGATTTACCAAAGATCTTGCATCTTTTTTTGGATTCCGTTTGATTAGTTCCTTTCACAGCTGATCCTGAGCTCCAAAAGAAAAGAATTAGAGGGGATTCCATCTCCTTATCGGGAAATGAAAAACAAAGACACACCAGAAACCTGTGGTGCTCTGAGACAAAGAGGTCCCTTTGAGAATTCAGCTTTGACAAGCAACAGTCACCTCGAGGTGCAGGAAAAAGCAGGTTTCAGTCTTGCAGACTGATTATACCATCCTGGAAAGGCATTCATACCAAACGTGCACAAATAAAGAACTTTAATACTTACCGAGAAATAGAAAACCCATTCTTATCCTAAACTCTAGAGTCCAGTAAGAACTGGAACTGAAACTAGTGCTGCACACACAGCAGCAGATGGGGGAAAGACTCCAGAATATGGCCGTATTCTGGCCTTGGCAACAGGAAATAAGCAGGGCCATCGGACTCCTCCTCTTACAGAGTAGAGCATACATGGTGGAACTACAACCCTATCAAAATTATGCTTTTAACCTATTTTTGTAAAGAACAGTAGGAGAATTTGTGGGGAATCCCAGGAGACTACTCCTTCTTTCTCCAGTATCTTGCTTAAACACGACCTCCCCAAACCCTTGAATTCCTTCTGGATGTCCATCACCTAGCAAGACCGGCCTCGCTTCAGACTGTAATCATACGATTCTTCTCCCTCTCCCAGGCTCAGCAGGTTAGGCACCCTGTGCTAGGCTTTATCTTAAAATTATTCTATTTATATACTCAGTAAGTTCACTTAAAACTCATTTGTTTGTAAAGACAGAGCTTTGCAGCTCACTGTGAATATTAAAAGGAAAACACAAAGAGTTTTCAAAACCGCTGACTAGCACTCCTCTGCTGCCTTTCATCCTTCATTTCACAAGATCCCAGAGCACTTTACAGATGTAAATACAGAGCTGCTCTCCCAGCAGCGAGAGTCCGGTGGTCCTGGGGTGGAACATGGCTGCTCTAGGACATGACTGCAGCACCGCAACTCCTCATCCTGCTGGGCTCCCACTTTTGCTCTGCCACCCTGTGGCAGTTCAACTCCACAGCTCCAACAAGCACATCCAGTGCCTACTGTCCAGAAAGACTCCTACGCGCCAAGAACTCTGCCAGCGAGGATGGCTCATTTTTCCACAGTCGGGTACTTGCAACCAGTTAACACAATTGGTAGGACGCGAAGGAAAGAGCTATTTTCAAGTGAGCCTCCCCAGGAAACACACCCAGAGATGGCACTGGTACATCTGGGTTTGGTCACCAGAGTTAATGGCTCCATCTCAGTCATTAAACACGCCGTAGTTTTAAATAGAAACTGTTCTTTGAGAGATGGGTTGCAAGCTCCATTCAAAATCTTCATTATCAATGCCAGCGCATACCCCATTTTTAAGGGGGGAGATTCAGTTTTGATTGCAAGTAAAGGATGCCACCTACTGAATCCTTGCTACCACGATGATTGCATGCTTTGACCCTCAAGGCTCAAGACCTCTGGCAGGATCACAAGCCAGACTGCAGTCCCAAAATAAATTCCAAGGAAAAGCAGAAAACAGGCTTGGAAAAACAAAGCTTTTCTCGCTGCTACTCTCCCTGCAACCCAGAGATGTATTACTCACTGAACATCTGCACAGCCATAATAATTTCTAGTTTTGCAACACTGACAACCTTAGCAGTATTAAAAAAACTTCTTACATCTTTATTCCATTTTGGATTCATTATAACACAGTCTGACAATATATGCTAGTACAGTACATTCTGCAACATTTAACCCCTGTTCCCAGTTGCCGTTCTTAACTTCACAGCTTAATGACACAGAGTCAGTAGATCACAATATGACCCTGTTAATATTTTTTTAATGCCATTTTTACAAATTACAGCATAATGCACTGATTACGAGGATGAAAGGAAAGTCTCTACGTCTGTCTGGAAACCAAATAAAAGAATGTTTGAACATCTGTTCATCCTACAAATGTCTTTAAAAGCTTTGATTTTCCCATAATCATTTTGTTCCACCATTTCACCCTTTTTCGAATGTGTATCCAACAGCCTCAGGACAGCAGCCAGAGATCTGCAGTAATAGCACATTATAATCAAAGTTCTTGGGTGTACTTAAGTTCCTCTTTTGGAATTAAAACCAGGGGAAAAAAAAACCCAAACCCAAACCCCGGTTTTCACCAGATACCTCTCTCCAGCTGTCTGTCCTACACAAACCTCTGCTAGGGGAGCACAACCAAAGGAGGGGGCTTTACACCGAGGATTACAAAGCATGAGGAGGGGATACGGTGGCGGGTGAAGGGGCTCACGTGAGGCATGGCACACACACTTCCACAGCCCCTGCTCCTACCGGGTCAGCAGCGGTGTCCATGAGACCTCTGCCCCAGCCACAGCCCAAGTGCCTCGCCGCACGCTGGAGCTGGCTTAAGCTGCAGGGCAGGAGCCTTCCCCACCACGCTGGGCTCCTGCCCTGGGAGCCCCGCTGGCACCCAGATTTACATCTCCTTCTCCAGAGGCAAAAGCAGAGCCAGAACCGGGAGAAGCAACGAGCGAAGACGGGAAATAGAAGCGCTGAGGAGGAGGTTAGGTCTTGGACTGAGAGGATGGAAGAAAAACCCTGAGATAGCACACTAGTCTGGAAACGAGATGGAAGACGGGGGTGGGACATTTTAAAAAGTGTATTACAAGAGGCTGGATGAGGAAAGGATGGAGATCCAACTCTGGAAGCTGCTCCCTCCCTCGGAGTACCTCAAGCAAATAAACCATGGGACCCTCAGCACTAGAAGACCTTTCAGCCAAGCAGAGGGCTGCAAAACTAAGCATTCAGGACTAATAAGTTTTCAAATGGATCAAGTTCCGTAACAACTGACTAACTGATCCTGCTACGGGCAATCCAGTGTAGAGGGGAAAACATGAATCAGATAGTGCTCTGTAAAAATGCATACCACCATTTACACTGACAGCCTCTTCTCCAGAACTATTCAAAAATGCCTTAGAAATGAAAAAGCCAAAACCCTGTAAAGCGCAAGGCTAAAAACTCTAGAGCAGCCAACACTATTCTACAGCGGGACACCCTTCTTGATGACTGCCCTTTTCTGTCCAAAACGCCAAGCTGAGTTGGCAGAATTTAGTGACCCATTTAAAATTTGGCAAGGACATTAGAACTATGCAGAAAAAAAAAAGTTCCTTAATTCATTTTTGATTATTTTTTTTAATGAGAAATTTTTTTATGCCAATAATTCTTAGACTAACCTGGGATGGTAATAACAGCATTCCTTCTATGTCATCTGTTTCTCCAGCCTCCATCACTGCAGTATCTTAGGCGGAGGTAACAGTGCAGGGTACAAAACAGGATTTGATAAAGGCTTTAAAGAAAGATAACATAAATATTCTTTCCAAAGACTGCCTTTGGGGGTGTCTGGGAACAGGAGAGAAATAGGGAATGAGAGGTGACATGGGTGTGAAATGCATTTTTTTCATTATAGAAGGATACATTTTCCAGCAAGGCTGGCAGCACAAGTCACATTAAGCCATAGCTGAAGTTGCCTGCCTAATTCCTCTGGGATCACACTCAAAGCATACCCCATAATCTTAAGGGATGTGCTAAAGCTTTGCTGGGACTCACTCAGCAGAAACTGTTTGGGATTATTCCACAAAGCACTAATTCTGTTTCTGATTTAAAGGGGCACCACCAACCTAGTTTAGATGCCAGAATTGCCCTGTCTCACGGCTGTCCAGCTGTAAATATCCTCTCAATAGCTGGTATTTTTGCCATTTGTATCCACTTTGGTTACCTGGAAATTAAAAGGAAAAGGCTGAAAAAACTCAGATTGTGTTAGCATGACGGACTCACATCCATCAAGGGATATTTGATTAATAACACTGAGTGTTATTAATAATATAATAATAATATGATTAATGAGTGTAGCAATCTATTACAGTTATTTACTTCTACGTGCAACTCATGCACTTACATTACAGATCCGGTCACCATCTATAGCTTCAGCAGATGGGTCACAGGCTGGTATTTAACATCAACAAGCAGAAGTACTCTTTTTGTTCAAAAGGCAGGAACTAACATTTTCCATGCTGCCAAGCCTGAGTCCAATTTCTGTTCCAGAGTGCAGCTTTCATATCTGTGGAATTATTGTTAGTTTTCATGTTAAGGTGTCCTATGCTTTGTAAATAACAAAGAAGGGATATTACCAGTGCTCTCCTTTTTTATGTGCCTGGGACATGAAATTGAGAGGAAGAACTAAAGTAGCCATGAAATCCCTATTAAACAACTAATGGTTTCTAAAGCATCTTGGAGATATTCATTTTACAAGGCTTATGCTGCAATCTTCTATCATTATTTTAATGAAATAAAGCTCTTGACTATTTCCAGAGGCAACTTTTTCTTTCACACACAAAAGACATTTTGGTTACAAAAAAAGAAAGCAATTCTGGAGTAGGAGTCACTGCAGAACGGGCAGGAAATTCAGAAAAGCTATATAAAATGTCACTGAAGATAGGTTCTGAACCTTTGGAACAGCAAACAGAACAATTAAGACTCTCAGTTACATGCATCATTATGTTTAATATGAAAAACATTTCTAGATTTACATCTTACTTATCAGAAAGATCCATACCATCTCCCAGATAGCATCTTACATAGTTGCAGCTGAAGGAATGTGAAACATCCATTTTAGGTTACACCTATTATATATCATGTGCTTTCTGTCCCCCACTTTGCTCAGGGAAGTAAACCTGGACTAATCAGCTTCACTTTTGTGGGTTGCATGAAATTCACATCTTGACTAGCTTTAGATTAATATTGGTGCCAAACTTTTAAATCAAGAGAAGCTTCCAAACAGTTATCCAGAAAAACACCACTATTAGAACACACACACAAATGTGCTCATCTGGCAGGTGACGTTCTCTGAGAGACTGTAAAGATTCACATTGCAAAGATGACAAAATAAGCAGATTCTAACAGAACAAAACCACATTGTGGAGATTTTGGAAGGGGGTACATAGTCAACAGGAGCTTCCAGGCTCTGGTTGTGAGGAACGGGTCTATCACTTTCAGACAAGAAGCACATTCCCTTGAATTAATTTCAGAGTCTGGTCTTTCAATCAGAGGCCTCCCGCTTTCTCAGGATTGAATCATTTTCTTCTGCGTGTCAAAGACGTATCTTTTAAAGAGAAGAGAGATGGTAACAGGTTGGCCTGAATCATTCTTGCCACTTTTATCTTCTTTGGTTGTATCTCCCTTCCCTGCCTTAGATTTCTTCTTGGAGGCAACAGTAAGAAGCATCTTGGTATCCGGTTTCAGCCCATCTGTAAAAAACAAGAATAGGCATGATAAAAGTGTTCAACGTCTAATTTCAGCATAACTGGTAAAAAAATGAACAGGTACATTTAGTTCTGAAATCAACCAAAGAAAATAAAAAAAAGTAAATCAGATTCATTAGGAAAGTCACGTTTCTGCATCATACTTCTGAAATGCCGTAACTCGCATGAAAAATAAATCTTCAAACATAGTTCACGAAAGCGATACAGCTTTCACACTGCACTGAAATTGGGGTATCCTTCTACAGCTTTTAAAGTATCAACTACAGGCAAAAATTTAAACCACCCAGACCAACTTGTCTGGTTTAAGCCATTTACTCAGCAGACCCTTCCTATTAGAAACCAAAGTTTCTTCTCATCACTAGCAATATTTATAAAAATGTAAGTCATGAATGAAGAACAACAACTGGTAAAACACTGAAATTATATAGATTCCGAAGAAGCAGAAGGTTCTTGAATGTCCTTAGTCTATTTCCCAGAGCTCCCAGAAGCACAACACTTAGGTTTTAACAACTTACACAGTTTTGTGTGTGTTTGGAGCTTTCTGTTTGGTTGGGTTTTTTGGCTAAAACACAGTATTTGTTAAGCATTTCAACTGTCACTTTTTAGGGGAACTAGAACTAACCTGTGTAGGATTCAGGGGATCTAATTTGAGTCTTTCTCCAGACATTTGTGCCAAACAAAAATATTTATCCTTTTCTTCCTAAAGGGCTAGGGTTTATTACACTTTTATATTTTAACTCGACACATCGGTGACGTTTTAGATAAGAAAGGCAAGATAGCAAAATCCAAAGAAACGCTGTAAAACAAGAGAGATGCAGCTCCTAAAAGACCACTCCTGAAGAATTGCTTTCTGAAAGCAGAAGACAGCAAAACTCCTTGGAAGGTTATTCAGCACCACCTGAACACACCACAATGTGGTTCTCAGGCATTTGGCCAAATTCAGTTCGGGTATTTTTAACCTGTGGTGTCACATAACCTTATCTCAAACACTTAATCGGCTTCTCTCCCCTCGTACTGAAATTCAGATGCGGATTCCCATATCACAGCCTGACAAAAAGATTGAGATGCTTATGATTTACTGGAGACAGGAGGTCTACGAGCACAGGCGATTTGCTCCAGCGCAGACACATCTCGAGGCCCTGACAGCTGATCGTGGGGGGACACGGCACCAGGAGCCCACCTTTCCCATCTCGCTGGGTCAGGAAGCGAATGGTTCCAGACAGCATCCCCAGTGCATGGCAAAGGAAAGAAGGACGGGAGTACGCATTGAAGCAAAACCAGGAAGCTGCCCATTTGCCTGTTCATAACCAGGGGGTTTTGAAACAGCCCCGCAGGGAGGCTTGTAGAGATAGAGGGGTCTTGCTTTTTTTTTTTTGGGGAGGGGGAGGGGGAGGCAAGAGCACAAAAGAGGAGAAAAGCAACACATTTGGTATAGGACCACCTAAATTACAGTCTGTGCTAAGGCTGCAGAAGTCCAGCATCAAGCAGAATCAACTTTCTATAGTTCTGCAAGATCTTGTCACAGTCACAGCAGCAGCTGTTTTCTCTTTTCAGATGGCAGAATACGAAAAAAAAAGCAACCATTATTTCATTGTGAAAATAATTGAGATTGTTTTTCCCTGACGGTTGAGAAGTCTGATAATGACTATCTTTGCACGTGTAAGGTTCAATTAATCAAACTAGATAATATGGTGTGGCCAGACCACATATTTATTATATGATTTTATGACATTGTACAGTCATGTTTGATGCAGCTGTTTCGATTTTTTAATTGGATGCTTTCATATAAATCCCATTAATATCATTAGCCTTACAATCACTCCATCTTCATTATGAAAAATAATCTATCATTACATGAAAAAGGAACTTATTTCCTATTTGGAAAGCTCCGAGAACATCTTGGGTGCTGCTAGAAAAATAAAAGCAACAGTCAAAAAAGAGGAAAACAAAAACAGCAAAAAGAGTGACCTCACGCAGTCCCTCTCTCTACCTTTGCAGGACTTATTTCACATTACATATTTTCTACTGTTTTGACCAAACTAATTGTAAATGTCCCTGAACAGGGTTTCCTCCACTTTCCTGGGAAGATCATTTAGTTTTTGGACAAAGAAACATTTCATTTTGCTTTCTAGCTAGTTTCCCTTTCTGGGTCTTATCACTATTACTAATGTTGCTGTTACTGGCATGTTACTGTTTAAGAAAGATGTTTAACTAAATCCTCTCAGAAAGACACACTTTAAATTAATTAAAGCAAACAAATCCTAAGACACTTCTATTTATGTTAGTAGGCTTTGTGAGACTTATTTCCAAAAAATGCTAATTGGCGGAAAGGCGAGAGGAAGGGAGGAGATGCGGCATTAAAATCGCAGCCAAAATTTTCCCTGCTGGGTATCCGAAGCACGGTAGGTATCCCGGCTGCTACAGCGAGCCCGTGCCCGCAGGGCGGCGATGCCCCGGGAAGGGTGGCTGCTCTCCCCAGAGCGACACTGGGCTGCAGCAGCAACTGCAGAATAACCCCTTCGGATAAACCGAGCTCCAAGAACCACAGTGATATCGGTGAGCACTCGGGCTGCCCAACACATCTGAAACCTGTTACACATCATCTGTAGTGTTAAAACAAAGAAAAAAATAATCTCACATTTGAAAAGTTTCATTTTCAAGAAAAATGGCTACGTTGCACATGGAACTGTGCTCAGTTTTAAATACTTTTCCCCCAGTAATCTCACCGCCTCTACCCTATCACTAACTTCCACGCATGGAGAAGTAAAGATATACCTCACCTGCAGCCCTTAACACCTATATGGATTTAAATACAGTATATTACAGGCAAGAAGTTTACAGAAGAAGTGGAAGAATGTGGTAGTTCCTACCGGTGAAACGATGGGCTGACAGCCAAAGGCAGCTCAGGTATTATTAAATTCACAAGGTATCTAAATTACCTAATCAGATCCCATGGCCCTCATTCGGCAAACAGATTAGGTGGCTGGCATCGTACCCTAACAAATGGCATTTTCTGTTTCTCTGCACTGGTGCCAGGAGGTCTAAGGGCCGAAGAGGCTCGGTGATAGGGAGCGGCACAAAGGAGCAGGCAGGGAGCGACAGGCGGGGAGGCACAATCGGGGTTTCATCTACCTCCGCAGATTTCTCGCGTTACACACAATGCATACTTTACATTTTACAAAACCAAGGAAATGAAGGGAAATATATCTGTCACCGAAGAAGACATCAGACCTTTAATAGCTGAAATGACGGATATTTTTAGATGGAGGTCTAGTTTAACTTACTTACATTAACGGTCTAATCTCTCCTGAACAATAGCTATGTTAGCTTGAATACATAGTGAGAAATCTGTTCCATTAATTAAGTGCTGCCTGTACTACTCGGATTCATAGCAAATGTTAATAGATTTTTTTTTTCTTCCTCTGTTGGACAATTACTTTATTTTGCCAAGTTGCTAATGGATTAAATTGAAAAGGTCCATGTGTTAAAAAAAGACTTCAGCTTCAAAGTTCTAAGAAATGCCTTGCATACAACAGTGGGAAATACCTATATATTAATATTATTAATGGGCAGTCCTCAGAGGCACATAAGATATCCGAAAGCTTAGCAAATTCATTCCCACCCATCATAACCATGTCTGTAACAAGAAGTGCCCAGACAGGTCTTATGCAAAATGTACTTGCGGCATCAACTAACCCAGCTTAGATAGGAAAATCTAGTTGTAAAACAGTTTAATCCACTTCATTCTTTTAGTTTCAACTACTGCTAATTATTAACAAAAAAGAATACAGATCATTAACATAACATCCTTTGTCTCAGTATGGTCTCAGATTTAATGCAAACTGAGCCATTTATAAATGCAAAAAATAAAGTTAATTTTCAAATTCAAACGAAAAGTGATACCTCATCAGGACAAATATTTTCCAAGTCGAAGAATGGTTTCACATGCACAAAATGCAGGCTAAGTGCAGTAATTTACACAATTTCCACAAATAAAAAGCTAGCTTCTCGGTGATTTGCAGGATCTTACATAGTAAAATGCATTGCAGCCTGGAGTTTTACAATTACTCATACCAGAAATTTCCATAGAAACATGCAGATTTCAATAACTTCATATGGAAGTTTCACATTGTGGAATTCTGGACCCCTTCTTGTGTAAAATATAGGAAATAAGTTTTGCTCCCCACCCTCCCCAATGAAGGCACTCATATCTACACAAGTTTTAAGTGTTCCCTAATGCTTCAGTTTCTCGGGACTCGGGAAAGTCTCGGGATACACCCCCCTGCTGACCCAATCTCCGTACCAGACTTCTAGGGAGTGCTGGCCAGTAGGCAAATCACAACAAACACTTAAAGCACATAAGTGTCCGTAACCAGCACGGTTTACTTGTGCTTTGTTTTTACTACTACTGCTTCAGCTGTGACGAGAATGAAAGCTGACACAATAGCTGCTCTTCTAATTCCTTTTGGTAATCCAACGGCAGGATGAAGGAGCACTGCTGTGCTTTTCCCCCCATATAAATTTTTATTTCAACTGTCACCTGTAATCTTGGATCCTAACTTTACCTTTTACATAACTTCCCCACTTCGCATCCTCCTTCACTTGATATTGTCATTCCTTATCAACATCCCCTGTTATCTTTGCTGTCTTCTTTTTTTTTTTTTATTTCCCTTATTAGTCTTGCTCTTTGAAAAGGTCCCCAAGGATGGTCTCTGCTCTTTCTCCTGCAGTCCAGCTCCTTCTTCCTTGACTCCCAATTCTACTTGCTATTCTGCTCTTCAGGAGTTTTAATACCTCTCTTTACTTTTGGAACTTTATTTTTCAGATTCCCCATCTCCATACTTTTTTTTCCTACTTCCACAGATCTCTTAAATAATTAGGAATAGCCCCACCTCCTTCAAAGCTAATGAAACATCGTGTTCGAATGGAAGATTTTAAAGACCAAATGCCAGACACATAGTAGATGAGAAGCAAGATAATGCAGTATCTCCTTGTAGCCCAGACAGAGAAAGGAGTAATTTTTAAGCAACCGATAAACACATCATTGAAAACAGGTGTAGTAATAGAGGTGCAGGGCACGCTCCCCAGCACAGCCAAGGAGAATAATTTATTTTGGTGAACTTTAACAACTACCTTCTCCTATGCACACCTGTTAAAAAAGCCTACTGCTAACTAGCAGCACCAAAGAACATGAAGGTATTTGCATGGATGATTACACAGTTTTCTTACAGCACTAAAAATTGTAACGGAAAAAAAAAAATCATGTTAAAAGACTTTGAGTCTCTCGATTCATGAGAACTTTGTTTTCAGGGGAAAATTAAATGATCATCCTCCCAGCAGAAAAATCAGCAAACACATTACACCAGCTACCTCCAATGGTACTTGCCATGGTTTAATGGGAAAAAGTTGGCTGAGGACTCTTACCACCGTGCTAGGAAGAAACACATTGAGGCTACACCAGTAGCTCTTGCTGGAATAGAAAATATACCTTTCTGCACGCAATATTAAGAAATTCGTAGACTATTCTCAACCTGCTGATATTATCTCCAAACCCCCCATTCCATTCAGGAGTCCGTGACTAGAGATTCAGTGGAGAAACTGAACTTTGTTCTTCCCTTCTGTAAAAGAAATATCCTATTCACTTCCTTTGAACACTGCACGAAGAAGACTCAACTACCTGCAACTTCTTGCTTCCTGTCAACATTCAAATGTTAAAAATTAACTGAACATCAGAGAGCAAGTTAACATAGCGTATTTGATGTTAGAAATAATTTTTATCTGAGGCAAATGTAACCTTTTAATATGACAGGCAGACATTTTTCTTTCTTCCTGAGCGAAGCAAAAAAAAAAAAAGCAAAACTTGAAAGAGGCAAAGGTTTGGGGATAATCCTCGCTCACAATGGATTATTCGTAACAGCTGTTTTTCACAATTTCAGGATTTCCTTAAATTGAACCCTGAGAGCCTGAACCCTCATGTCTGCATCAACTCTCCTGCTAACAGAGACTACAAAAGCCGGTTGACCTGAAAATCAGAAATAATTGGAGCCCTGGATGGAGACATCCATGCCACAGTCTGATACAGAGGGGCTGTGCTTAAGAGTGGACAAAGACCAGCCTCTCCCCCTGCTTACTGCAATGATGGACCATTGAAAGGAAATAGAAACTTTTTACTAGTACTGCAGGACTTGAGAATCCAGTACTTCAGTGCAACAAAATTATAAACTAATTTGATTTCTTTTTTCTTGCAACAGCTATGTATATTCATCCAAGACTTAAAAAAAATTTTTACCTACGTTCATAGAGGGGTACACAGTTCAAATACAGTACTCTTATCTGTTTCAAATTCTGATCAATTTTAAATCAATATGAATTAATCTATCACTGGTTTCCAGCAAAATTAAGAGACCCGTCAGTGGTACAAGTGTTGGCGCTCAGACTCCCACAATGCGCTAGCAAGCGCACACTTGTTCTCCACCTTGTCCCAAAACATGTCAGCGCTTGTACAAAAAAAGTTATCAATCTGCACCCTAAAAACAAGAAAAGCTCATGCAATTATCCCTAAAGTAACATTCTGGAGTTTTGATTCAAAGAAAAAGCAGAAACATCCCAAATTCATTTGCCCAGCCCCACCTGTTACAGTCATTTCTACATTCAGAAAGGACAAGAATAACAGAAAATATAACAACCCGTTGCTTGAACTCTTCACGTTAAGCTATTAGCTAGCAATTCTGTTTCTCTTCTTCTCTGCTAAAGGTATCCAAAATCCTACCACCTTTTGATTTTATTCAAGCTAAGGTGGTCATTTTTCTCTTTCAATATCCCAGCAAAAAAAATCCTGAGCTGATCAGGGAAAAATAACGTGGTAAGCCTTCCAAGAACAAAAGTACTGTGTTACTCTGCCCATAAACACTGTAATAGGAACATCAGATTTACCACACCACATCTAGCAGACTGGTCATCTAGTGACTGCTGGTCCTATCTAACTTGGCATCCCATCTGCCTGTCATTAAAACATGGTGCTTCAGAAAGAGCAAGGACAAAAACTGTGTCCTGAGCTAACTAGAGCCTGGGATCGGGTAGGAATTCTCTCCCTGACATCAGGGTCAATGTGTCAACACCTACCAACCTTTCTAGCCAAAAGATTTAAGCACAGCGCTCCTACAGGAGCCAATCTATTCTGCTGTTAGGTGTTCATCACCATGATAACAAGCATAATATGATTACCCAGACAATTTCAATGTAATAGTTGACCAGATATTCACTCAAGAAACAAGGGATACTCCTTTCCTTGCTACCCTCAGGAGCTCAGGATTTGAGCTTCAATTACTTTCACAGATTGGGCAATGAATTTTACTTATGTAAATCCCTTCATGGTTCTCCAGTAATTCTATTTTGAATTCACACCACCTTTTCCCACATCTCTTGTCAGCTCTCTCAAATATTCTGCTGGAGTTTCAAACTCCAGAGTAGATTCATTTTTCTCTTCTGGCTGGTGGTACAAGATCTGCTATTATCACCTTGCCTGGCTTGTGAATATTAATTGGACTACAGCATGAAGTTGGCCAGGGAGAGCAATCAAGCTCCAAGGAGACTAGAAAGTAGACTCTTTCCTTCCAAAGAAGAATTACACTAATGCCTCAGCATGGTATTTGTGATCTACACAAAATATCCATAACTCAATTGTTTGATGACAGAGACCAGAAATAAACATCTTACAGCCACTCTGAGCAGAAGTAGACTGCCCCATGTCCTGACCAAACGCTGCCGTGACAGCCAGCCGGCATCAGCAGAGTAATTCCCACTGTCTCAGCTTGGTAGGCTCTGTTTGGAAATCCTTAACTACTAAAACATTTTTCCATAAATTGGGGAACAGCTGCCCTGTACCACATCAGAGAAGGCTGCAGTTCGCTGAATTGAGTCTTGTGTATCAATTTGTTAAGTTTATACAGGCTTTTGGACTGAAAGACATTATTATAGGAGGTAGCACTACTGGAAATAACATGGATTTCATTACGGGCTCCTGCGTAGCTGGGAAAGAGCTAATCTTCCTTGATGAGGAAGACAGAAGCTGTTTTAATTCAAGAGGTTGACCTAGGTGAAGTTCAGGCCGAGACTGTATTTGGAAAACTCTCACATCAAGCCGGACACAACCCTTTCAAGCTCAGTGCCAATTCTACACAATGGCTTGCACTGCACTCTCCAGCAGTCCTTAAAGGCACATTTTGTATCTTGGCTTTTGCTGCAAGCAATCAAGAAAGAATGCAAGAAAACAAAACTGTTTCCCAAGCACTGTTTGCTGGTGCCATAATTAATATAATCAAACAATTCCACAAATTGCTTCCAATTGCTGGCGTCACTTTCATGTGCAGAGCCAGACTTTCAAAGAAGGGCCCTTCTTGTCCTACATCCTTACACTGGTAACCCTCGCTTCACACAATAGTAAACAAGACCTCGCTAAATAGTATAGGGTAATTTGTACTGTAATAGGTCCCCAAGGCACCATGGACACAATTTGAAATGCCATCTAATTTTTCTTTTTAATTAAAAAAGCAGTTACTATATTTAAACACCACCACAAAAAAGTTCAGAGGGGACAGACTGGAGTTTCCCACAGCTCTCCGAGAGTTTTCACAAGGTCAGGAAGAGTTTTATAGGCTCAATTGGTACACATTTTTTCTTTAATTAGTCTGCCATACCCTGCACATGAAGTCAGCGTCTTGATTATCAGGCTGATATTTTTCATATTGCTAAATGGAGCACAGACTGCAGGACCATGCCCTATCTATCGGCTCCTGAATGGGTATATCAACGCCATGCTTCCCTACACGTGCCTTACCTACCCCTTCCCTCTCCTCTCTTAGTCCTCAACTTGCCATCTACACCAAGGACACCCAGCAGACCACACTGCATTGAGAGTGTGGAGTTTTATACTTCTCAGTTTCCAGCAAGATGATCAGGATTATATTATCCCATTTCCCAAATTTACATAACATAACTACATTTTAACCTTTTTTTGGCAAAAATAAAACATAATAATTGAACAACAGATACAAATGGACCACTGTCATCTAAAGCTACATAGTGCGATAGCCTACTGCACCTGACAAATGCCCACTGTGCATCATACCATTGCTCTGCAAGCACCTCATTATTAAGTAGCCTACACAAACCCACAGATACTTTAGAAGGGTATTCACAGTTCCCACAGTGGGTTTTCTGAAACACACCCTTTGAGCCAACATACCCTTGAGCCCCTAGCCACAGCTCTGAAATGAAGTGACATACTTGAGATCTTCATTTCTTGGCTGGCTGGCCATATGGCAGTATGAACGCATTGAGAGGACCACACCTGACCATGTTTTATAGGCCAATACATGTTTCAGCTGCTGTTACATTTGTGCCACAACCACTTGTTGGCTAAGCCCTCCCAGAGCAATTCCACTAAAGAAGGCGACTTTATACTTTGCCCTCCTTGAGCATAACTGTGACTTGCATGCTTTACACAACGGTTTGTTTCTGTATGCCAGAGACTAGCTTTAATACACGTTACATATGAAACTTCCAGTGCACCACGACTACCAGGTCTAGGCTACACAAATTTAGTGGACACACAATACGACAGACCAACTTGCAGAGCTACAAGACAACCACTAACGTCATGTTTTTGTCCTCAAGTCCAACGCTGTCCCATTAGCCTAAAGGAAAGGATTTTCAAATTAATTTCTGCATGAGCTATATATGTACTTTCAGTACATTAACAAGGCTGCAATTATGCCAGCTGATGTATCATACCAGCAATGATTCGTAAACTCTGTTTTCACCTCATGGCCACTCAAGGTCCATGCAGTCATTGAGGTCATGCTACTATACTCATTCTCCCAGCAGACTGGCAGGGAGAAGCAACTCTCCTGGGAAGAAAGAATGCAAAGACAGAGCTGGTTACGCCTAACCTACTAATGTTGTGCTTTTAATCCATGTGTTCTTCAAGCTCCCTGAAGCAAAAACTGAGTGAATGGGAAATGTCCAGCACACCACAGGAGCAACTGTGGAAAAAAACAATGGAACGAATAAGGACATCAAATTATTAATACAAATATATGCAATATAGTTGGAAACGTAGACAGGCTCTTGTTACAATTCAACAATAGAAAAGCTACAGGCAGGTCAGCGTGAAATAGCCAAGACCATTCAAAACAGTCAAAGACAGAAGAGTGTCTTAAAATTGCCATTATTGTCACTGGACCTTTAAATAATACTCTCACAGGAAGGGAGGGAGGGAAAGAAACACACAGACACCAACACGATGAGTAGAATTTAGGAGAGACTAAGACAGCTGTTGTACAGGACCGACTTTCACACATTTTACTGCGGTGGTGGTCCTTGCTGATTAAATCCTCAAATCATGAGGGACAAAAATTTGTAAGAACGTCCCAAAGAGAACACTAGATATGAAGAACTAGATCAAGGAACCACGAAGCATAGGAGCTTTCACAATTTTGAAACCTGTAGAATATCGCATCGGGACTAAATTTATACCCAGCGAGGGAGTTCTCAGGCCACAGCCACTCAGCAATGGGTCAGAAGAGACTTTTTGTCAGTATCCTCATACCTGTAAATTCATAAACAAGCAAAACAAACAACACTCGCACTCTGTGTACTAAGGTGAGCAGAAACAACTGAAAACATGTTTTGAATTCAACACAAGGAACTAAAATATCATCAGCCTGGTGAAAAGATGACAACAAAACCAGTACCAACACGCAATCTCTCCTACAGCAGCCTTTCAGAAACGCGTACAATGCGGGGAAGTTCAGGTTAGCAGATCTGACACAGAATCAAAGGCAATTCATTACAAAGCGGCTTCAAATGAAAGTGCTAGATCCGCAGGCCCGTCTGTAATCCTCCCATCTTGCCTGCAGCTCTTGATGTGGAGTAGGCACCACAGAAGCCAGTTAAGCTGGACCAACTCCGCTGACGTATCCCAGGCATCTGCTGCTCAGCGCTGGTCCAGAGTTTAAGTTTGGCGATATTCATCTTCCCCTGGGCTGCCTTTATAAAGCAATCCTGAACAATGGGACTTCAGAATAAAGAATAAAACATTTAAATTTTTTTTTTTTAAAAAACTTCTAGGCAAGGGCCTTTAATGCGATTAGAAGGGGGAGGGGGATTGGATAGCAGCTTTTTCTTTTTTATGTTATGTATATTGTGTGTAAACAAATATGCAATTTGCTTTAAAAAGATAAGGCGATTAAATTTTTATCGGGCTTGTACTCTGTTGTCACCACAACAAAGAGAATTAGGAGGAGGAAAGAAAGGCCTTTTTATTTGAATTATGCTCTTACCAGAGGTTCTCTACAGCACAGCTGTAAAGCCACTCAATGTTCTCCAAACAGGCCCTTTGATTGCATTTTATTCAACTTGTTTGCATTTGGAGCAATCGAAAGGAAAAGAACGCTCCACATTTTGATGTCTTAATGTTCCTTAATACCTTCTTTAATTTATATTAAGCTTCTTAACTAGGGTGATGAATTCTTCAAAAACAATAAAGACCTAGTGCAGAAATCTTTCACACACCATGAAAATTGAAATTATAATGTATTCATGGCTTTTTTGTTACGAAAAAAACATTATTTAGAAGAAAGATTTAAAGCATATAAAAAATCCTTAAGTTGTATGAAAATTACTTGATCCACATAAATAGATGAAAGTTCAAACTAATTATTACAGGGGAAATAAAATGTTTTGGGAGGTAGAGGAGAAGCAGCAGGATGAGTATGGTGGGCTACTCTGAAGTTTTCAGTCTTTTAATAACCTTCTAAATTCCTTTGCTGTGGTTTTCTAGAAAAAAAAAAAAGGATGCTGGAAATTTTTACCAAGAGAGATTGAAATATTTGCCAGTTCTTCCTCCTTTATTATTCATATATACTTTCTTCCCTAAAACAGCTCTTCATGTTCATGGTTCCACAGTGTATGTCCCTCCCAACACCTTTCACAGTCCGCCAAGACCAACAGCACACGCTGGAACTGGTGAAGGTTGTGATGGAGCGTGCAAACAGCCACAGATGCAGCAGCTTCACGGGGTACGTGCTCCTGGGTGAGGTTCCCAGATTGAAGCGCCATTCCCAGGCAGATCGCAGTCAGAGGGGAGGCAGGCTGCATGACAGAAGCAAGGGTCATGCCATAAAAAGTACAGAAGAGACCAGCTGAGGGACAAGGCTGGATGGGTTTGGCTTTGCAGGCACTATATGTTTTCCAGTTCCAGTATACTCAGCCTGATTAAGCTACAACCACTAATTATCTGCCCCGTGGTACAAAACGCACCCTCAACAATTCTAGTGTTCTTAAAAATCTCTTCTGCAAAAAACGAACACAGCTTTCAGCGAAAGCCCGTTATGGTACAAAATCAGCCTTAGCAAGGAACATGCAAAAGAGCACATTCTTGCTTTGCTTCCCAACTCATCTTCTGCTTCACAATTTTATGTTCCAATACAACCTCTTCAGTTCTCAGCAATACACATGCCTGTGCACGTGTGTAGCTACAAACAACCCCCCTTGCTCCCCCTTTTCCTCTGCAAAGAATGTCCAGTGGAGAAAACAAGGAAGCCACGGCTGGCACTTCTGTGAACACCAGCACAGCGCCGAGAGCTGCGCTACAGTCACTGGGTGCACGGCTACTACAGCAGCAGAGAAACGAGCTTCCTAAACGAATCCCAAGCTACATCAAATAATTTGAAACATCCTTGAAACAGTATATTTGTAAAAGAATACACATCTTCATCTGGAATGATTGTTGTTTTCTGTCGACATCCTCTGACTGCTCACCTACCTTCCCCGAGTCACATTTTTAAGCGAATTTAAGGAAAGCTCAAATTAAAACCTCATGATAAAGCCTGCCACATTTACAAAACGCTTGTGAAAAATCGCGCTTAGCTGTACCAGCAATCAACTGGCCACAATAGCTAAAAAACAATTAAAAAATTCACGTGCTGCATTTACCATTAAGCAAAACAATGCTGATCTTAATCTAACACGCATGTACCCTGGTGAAATGACACCTCCCCTCCTGAACAGGGGCACACCGTGCAGGCGCAGAAGCATCCAAACCTAAGAGTTTCAGAGCGTGTATAGATCACTGCAGCAAAACTGAGAAACTGCTCTCAACCAGCGTCAAGAAATTGCAGGCTGTGTCAAAGGCGGCACAAAACAGCTTTACAAACCACGCCATCGCCCTCTGCCATGGTATCGTGTTTTCTGCTCGTCCATCCCACAAACTAATTGCCGCTTTTGCGAGAAACGGTACAGAGAGACAAAGCAATGCTGAACCAGGCAGTTATTCAAACACAGTAATTATCTTATAAGAGGTAACGCCTACTGTATCCTACCTATTAAAACTTTCATCTGCATTTTTTTAACAGAGCAAGCAGAAAATTTACATATCCAAACCAGTGTTTATGTATGTAACCAGTTATAGAAGTCTTGACTGCTGTATCTATGAAAGCTTGTGCCTTTAAGCAGAAATGATTCATGAATTTTAATTTGTTTTAAATGTTGAAAAATTCCATCCAAGTAAATTGAGTCAACAAGCCAGCAAAGGATGAAGACATGTATCTGGTTTTTATTAAAAAAAATAAAAAAACCTCAAGTCTATACATTTCTTAGTCACCCACAAATCTTCTAGCAGTGAAAAAATATTTAGCAATAACCAAGTTTCCTGCATTTCTTTTAATTAAGACACTATGCTTTTCCCCATTCAACACATGCTGGTTGAGCACCACTGAGTCTTAACTGATTCTTTGTATTATTTAAACTACTATTATTTTAAAATGCTCTTATAGAAATGAATAAGCCAGTGATTTTAGAAACTGGGAAAGGGAGGGAAGATTTGCAGAACAGAAACTCTTCTTGCAAGCTGCTTCAATACCATTAATCTCAAAAAATATAGAGAGTCATCAGACCACCCTCCAAATAAAGACATTTTAAATGAGCATCAGCATTATTTTTAAAGGCATAACTTAACTATATGCCCCCCCTCTCAATACCATGACTTTCAGTTCAACTTCTTCATGCTTTTTCTCAGTAACTGCAAAGATCAGAAATAAACCTTTGAATCCAAGGTTAGTATTTGCTAGTAATTATTTTACAGTACTTGGTCTCCAAATAAACAGCCACACGGACAAAGCGGAACTGAGTCAAACCGCCGTATGTTTACATACAGGGACAGACGGGCTAAGTCAGACTTGAATCGAGATAGCCCGAGTTGCAGAGGTACAGTGACACAGACCTAGCACAGATTAGGAATTTAATACCTCTATCCATGCCACAGGGATACTTCCATTTTTCTAGGCAACCACCCAAGGGCTGGGCTTCCTTCCTCATTACACTCTTCCTGGGGCACAGACTGTTCTAAAACTTAGTGAAGAAAAGTATCAGAAAATGCAGGTACAGCCTCTGTCCAAGCCCATGGAAAGCAGATCATATTTAAGGCTGAAGGAGATTAGCTTTCCTGAGACATCCCTGAAAAAGACTCTCTTCACCTTTCTGAAATTTCCAGGTGCTGATACTGTTTAGAAATAAGATGGAGGCAATTCACAAGGCTCAGATGCATAAATTAATAACAAGTGCCCTGATGCCAGGTGGCTAGCTGGAAAAGAATGAGTTACAGCAACCTAACTTAGAAGATTTCCACTACCAACGCCAACTTGTTTGAGTGCCTGGGTCAAAATTTGGCAGTGAGAGGGAAAAGGTTTGCAACTTGTATTTCAGGGTGTCAACCCAGAGCCAGTCCAGCTCTGCGGACTGATGACTTGGATTGAAGAGTTACTGCCTATTTCCAACACACCGACTCACTTTGACTTGCCTTGCAAAAAAATCCAACCCCCACAAATAAATCTAGTGTTTCTTGGGAGCGCAGCAAAAGGGAGCACTGAAGGAGAGGAAAATTAGATTACAGAAGACATAATATGACCAGCCAAAACACACAAACAAATTAAAAATAAATTAGCCCCATTACCAAAACCACAACGGCAGCATCTTGTGTCACGACTGTTTGTTTCATTGAGTTTGGGTTCTAGCACAGTCCATTTCAGAAGGAGTTCTCAGTCTCAAGCTTTATTTTTCTTGACAAAAAATTGTTAAACATTTGCCTTGTACTAACATATCAACGTTTACGATACCCTTAGTCAAAGACAACACAGGAACACAGCTCAGCCTATCAACCTAAACAACTTGTGAGCGACCCTACCAAAGCATGAAACATCTTTTGCCCACTGAGTTTTGCTAGTATACTGGGTTTTTGAAGGAAGAGGAATGAAAGATAAAACAAATTCACACTGAAACTGCGTTTTCTCTGAACTCTCTTCTAAGTCTTCTTCCTAGGTCCCATTATGATACCGTTCTAGCCAACTCTGCACTTCTCAGCATCTAAAAAGACGACCAATAAAAGGAAACAGAGTGTCCCTTCCGATACCCATCTGTGCCTGTGTTCTCTATTTAGACCCCCACCTCGGGGTTTCAATTCCCTCCATCCTTACTCTCTCGTTAGTCTCAGCGGTCCTGATGTCTCCACTTATTGCTCAGGGCAGAGCTGATCAACTGCAGGTTCCGCAACTGCAACCAAGCAGCCATTTACAATTCCAACAGCTGTTACTGATTTTTGCAGCAGAATCATGGCAAATCTGCGGTTCAAACCCTCCCCTCCTTACACAGAGGGAGAAAACAACAAGAACAATCACAAAAATCCCAAGGACAGGGAAGGGACTGGGAAAGCGCCGTGGATAAAGGCACAGCCCTGGCCGATAACCGTTTTGCCTGCGCCAAGCTAGCAACATCAAGACTGTTATACCACATTAAGTCAAGCCTGAGGTCCTATCTTATCCAGGTTCCTTCCTTCCCAGCAGGCACCGGAGAAGGAGGAAGTCTGCAGCGCCAGAGCATTAAGTCACATTCTCCTTGTAAAAGGTGAGGTAGGTGCCCCACAGCCGCCAGCGCAGCACAGAGCCCAGGGTACTGCAGGAGGACCCGCATCTCCGTGCGGGTTGATACGGATATGCCAACCCCACACTATCCCCCCACCCCGCTTCGTTAAGGCACTTCAGCCTTCACAGATCACAACGGAAGCAGCAGCAGCCGCATTCCCTCATCCTGCATATTGATGATGAGGGAACTCATATAAAAGTGCGTTTTACTTGCAGTTCATCAAGGCTACAGATCTACAGTAAGTTTAGTTTATCGCTGCTAAAATTCAAACTCCAGTAAAAACTCTGAGAAGAAAGAAAAGTCAGAGTCTTCACAAAGTCTACCAGATGCACTCCCCTCCAAATAGGTTTAAACAATAAGTCTTAACAAGATTTTCCTCAGGACAGCTGTCCTTTTATCCTTTGGAAGAAACATGGAATACCACGGGGTAAGATAAGAGCCCAAATCTTTGGAAGGAAACCATCAGTTTCGCCCGAGACACACGTGGGTGGTTAGAACGAAGCAGCATCTTCAACTCCCTCTCAAACCAACCAACCCATCAGCCTCCATGTCTTAAACGCAGACACTTAAGACAACCCATGTGGTACCCCAGTTCTCTGCTATGCGCAAGAAAAGCAATCAGCTTGCAGAGAGGAATGAACCAGCTCTATTTCACGTCGGGCAAAAAGATACTGAGCAAGAAGCACGTCAAGATAATTTCTGCAGTAAGTCAAAAGTAAATAATATACAGCCATTACTTTTAGAATTTTGTTTCATGTTTGCATGTATTGCCTTTGACCTAACACTTTTTTTAAAAAAAGACAGTAGAAATAAGACAAACACACAGATGAGACCTGCTCAACTTGCAACTCCAAAGTATACTTTTAGTGAATTTCATTGGAACAAAGAACGAAAAAACCTTAACATTAGAACCACCTCTTGGTCGACTGTGCTGACTTCTAATGAAGGTTAGTTTGCGCTCTGCAATCTAAAATTATAATGGACAGGCCACTCTATTCCCACCTTTTATTCAGCCCCATTTAACTACTCCAAATATACACTACCTAAATTTGTATACTCTTTAACAGTAGTTAATCTTCAATTAAAATACCTAGAGCAGAAACTAAGATAACTGGTTTAAAAGGTAAAAGCTTATTGACAAAAACGTATTCTTCATATTGCTTTTTTTTAATTCTGCATATTAAAAAATGTCATTTTTATGACTTGAAAAAATCTTCAGGAATAATGAAGGCTAACAAAAGACTGAAGAACAGTAATTTAAAAAGCTCCATATGTAGCATCCTGATTACTGTATCAGTCCCATTTCCATAACGAAAGGAGAAGTCACCAAACTGCTGCCTGTCCTTTCTGGTGACAAAGAAAGGGCAAAGAGGACAGCATGCTTTCAAGGCATCATCCTTCAGGCTCTAAGGGAAGAACAAGAAGTCTCCTGCAGTACAATATGTGGGTGTCAGTGTCCGGCACTTTTCTGGAATACGGTAACCCCAGCTCTGGTGGTCCCTGCACATGTACTTAATTTGGAAGCAGCTGGGTTCAAAAGTTTATCCTCACTTTTTGACCTGCAAAGGTTTAGCATGTGGGTGTGCGCATGAGTGTGTACATCATACCACACAAGCTGAAGATGTGCAGCCACAATGTACACAGTGTGTGAGTGTTTATGTGTATGGTTTTGCACGCAGAATGTATTGCATGTTTTTAAATACCAAAATGTTATCCAATATACACCAGTGATGTGCACTGCATGAGTGTTCAAGCCTTCCCAAGCCACAGGTGGCCAGTCTGCCTTTCAAAATTCAGTAAGCTACTGGATTTTTTTGGGCATAATTTCAAAGGACACGTTAATGAAAGAATTAGTTAGTTGCAATACTACCTAGATGGATAGAGTAGGTTCCACTCACTTCATAGAGAGTGCAACAACCAAATCTGCAAGTTCGACCAGATTAATGTCACTAACACACCGACCACAGACATACCTAAGTAATGGCTACGATAGCCAGAGAATTATCTTCACTTTTATAGAGCTTCTCATCACAGACGCAGCGAGCAAAAAATTTAAGTGAAGCAGGGGTGAAGGGAGAGAGGCAGGAAGATTAGAAAGCACAATAAGCCTGGGAACCTCGGAGCACACTGAGTTTGCAAGTACCAGTGACAAAAGTATGGTCAGACTGGTGGAACAGTCAGAGCTCAGAAGAATTAATGCGTTCTTCCAGCTGAGATCTGAATATTTTCTTGAATTGCGCTAAAGCACTCTACAGTTGCAGGCAGAAATACCTGATCTTGGCACAAAGGATATATTTTTCAACCGTTTGTCATTTTACAGCTCAGATACAGAAGCAAGTTAGTGCCTATCAGCTGAGCTTCGGCAACCGCGAATATACTCCTCAGCACATCATATGCACGACAGAACATCTTCACTGGGATTTGAAAAGAGATCTAAGGTTATGAATTTATAGCACATTTGTGATGGGGCTTGAGCATTCAGTCACTAGCACTGAGATAACAAACAGCAACTCATTAATCCACAGAAACGCGACAGTGTAGTTGAGTGCAATAGTTTTCTCAGCACTTGTATTATTTTGAAATCTTGAATCAATTGTTTACAGAAGCTCTTCACTTGTGTTCACAGCAGTAAGTGCTCTACATACCAGTGAATCTTTAATAATTCCTAATGTGCAGCATGTACAAAAAACTGGTTTGTTTTATTTAAACAATAAAAACCAGCACACATAACAGATAAATAGTTCATGACTAGAAAACACAAATTTTCAAATAGAACAAGCACTTTGAGTTTGTTGATAAAGTTGGAACCTTCAGTCAGAATTACACAACAGTAACTCTCTTACAAACCAGTTCCAAGCACAACAGGGGGAAAACACTTTGTATGCAATACAAATCAAGTGAAGTATGTAGGCATAATGGCATAGAAAATAAAGATTATTTAACAGAAGAGCCCATACATCAGCAGCTGAAACTGAGAATTAAAACATAAGATGGTGCCCCAGGGGGAACACTTAGCACAAAGACACTACAGACAGCAAGTCTATGAAGACCAGGCTAGTTGACCAATGCCAAAAAATGCAAGTCTCTCTTCAAAAGTTCCAGGGACATAAAGTGAAAAGTTAATGTTCAGAGCCATTCTGTATTTCAAACTTTGTGACCTAGAAAAACAATCCAGCCTTCCAGGGAAATTTCCAGAACCCTTTTATTCATTGCATTAGCATCGGATCTCATCCCCTAAAAGGTAAAAAAGTAGAAACCCTCCAAGAAAACAAAAATTGTATTTTGTTGCTATACAGCAATCACAACATTCAAAGTAAACACTTCCTTTTTATTTCAGTGCAATAGTACCCACCTACTTTAAAAAAAAAAACAGACCAAAATAATAATAATAGTCCCAATGTATTACTAAAGCAGATTATAAAACTCACTGAGCAGTGAGAGAGACAAGCAGGCTGTCCGATACCATGCAAGCCCCCCAGGCTGACAGCTCTATGCAAGGGACAACAGCGCTTGCTGCTGCGTGTAGCAGGGACAGCACAGTTATTCTCTCATAAATAAATTCGATTCTACCTGTTCTGTAAGTATAAATTGGGAGTAACTCCAGACATTCAATGGTTGAAACGAGAATACAACTGAATCAAGTAACTGTTGCTCATATCAAGGAAAACAAAGGAACATGTAAT
The DNA here is from genome assembly GCA_013398295.1 of Chionis minor. Classification (NCBI taxonomy): domain Eukaryota; kingdom Metazoa; phylum Chordata; class Aves; order Charadriiformes; family Chionidae; genus Chionis; species Chionis minor. Next base: position 1,697,378 of record VZSF01003148.1, on the reverse strand, counting down.
GTTATGGGGTTAATAAGGCTACAATTCTTTACACAATACCTTGAAATACACAGCTCTTTTTGAATCTGAAAAATATGTAGCTTTTCTTCAGTTTACAAAGTGTCATTGTTGATGAAACAGTCTGTTCCTTTAAATTTAATCTTTAAACAACTCCACTGAAGTCTGCAGATCTATTTCCAATTTTACAAATTTAAAAAAAAATGCTTTTCATGGAGATGTAGTTAATGAGTTTAACATTTCATCAAATATGCTTTTGTTAAGTGCTGTTGAGCAGGCACATTACTCAAGGTCATAAACTTTAAGTCAAATCACAGGCAACTGAGCAGCTCCTGCCCTCTTTCTATGCTCTCCATGCCTACCACAGAAGGCTAATTATTTTACAACAAAACTTGAGACGTGTATTGTTTCTCCCCAAAGCTGTATTTGTTCATTGTTTCACTATTTTTGCTTCCAGACCATGAATTCATGTCCGCAGTTTGTATTTTCCCATCAGAACCACAGTGTTTGATCCATCCGTACACCAACGAGAAGAATAAATTTTAAGGTAAATTACATTCTTAAGAAGCATTAACTTTTGATTGATGCAAAATTTAAACCACAACAAAAGAAAACGTAGATACAGAGTTCAAAAGTCAAGTAAGAGTCAGAAGTATCGTTCAACTTGCCTAGGCTGTGGCTCTTCCAAGGTTGCTGGTAAAAAAAAAAAACCCACAACACAAACCCAGACACCTCTCAATCTATTTTTAAGAAAATTAAGAATGATGTCTACTACCAATTTTTGTACCCGCACCCTCATCACGGCTATTTTTTAGCCCACAGTACATTGAGAAAGTAATTAATAACTACCTGTATCCATTTCTTTGACAATGTAGATTGAGAGAGAAATTTTCTACCTTTTGTCTGTTATTTTGAGAAAGAGTCTGTAAGAATCTCTGGTATGTGTACATTCACCCTTTCAATATTTTTCTCCAAAATCATTCACAAGAAGGATAAAATCCTGCCACTAGCTCTTCTTTTCTTTATAACTGGAAAAAAAAAAAGGTTTAATATAAAATGGCACATGACAAGCTAACAGCTGTTACTACCATTGCATTAAAAGTTAGAAAGGATAGACGTAGTCAACAGAACATCTTCCTTAGTAGAGCTCTATAAGGTACCGTCACACTATACAGCCAAAGATCAAGTGTCACCGCAGGCAACAGAGAAGGGCTCGTGGAACTTTGCCAGTTACATTATCTTGCTGCAGCAGGAACACCGATGTGTATCAAGTGCTTTGAAGTGGGAAAAGTCCTGTCACAACACGATCAGAAGGTGCCAGAAAGAGTGTGAAAAAACTTATAAGATGTATTTGCTAAAAACTTGATCTTTTTGTGTCCTTACAACTACAAGATGCCAGAAATCAAGGAGAACTGTTAGATCGTCTAGGGAACATTTCAATCTAATATGGGCTATTTCCTGAAAGTACATTTTTAGTTACCTTACCAGACTGTTTTACAGCCCTCATGATTTAGGTAACCACCAGTTTTCTTCTGAAGTTTAACTCCCAACCTAGAATGGATCAAAACACACTACTATGACAGGCAATTAGAAGAATAAATCATTGACAGTCAATGGCAACAGGCTGCTGGCTGACCTGATAACTAACCTAAAAATCAAACGCACTGCAAAAGCTCGAGGAGATGGTCTTACACCAGCAACACACCAAAACCGGAGTCCTCTTCGGTGCACTACCATAAACCTGCTGGCAACTTACTTAATCTCTCTAGACCTCTGCTCTGCATCTTCAGAACACAGGTAATACCCTCCTTCACCAGGGTAAAAGAGAATAAAATCCATCTGCTTTCAGGCACTAACAGGAGGACCACCACTACAAAATGTCAGGTGAAAGGACTCAAAATAGTTCCTATCCTTTATACTCATACTTACATAATAAATATAGCCATAAAATCCACATACAAATGTATGAAAATTCAAACTGTCCAGCTTTACCCAGAACTATGCCAGACAAGAACTCTGCATAAAATGCATATGCTGCCAGAGCTCAGCAGTCTTCTGCAAAAAGCCATTCCTTAACCTCGTTGCCCTGTACTGAGAAAGGCACAGACTGGGGTGAGTTATTTAAGCATCCAAGCTGTTTGAATTCATTCTTACATCAAATACATTACTTTTGTCACTTCTATGTTTTTTCTCTAATTATCAGTGTAACATTTGCAGAAAAACAGTCCTGCAAAAGTAAATAGATTGCTCATATAAGCAATAAATTAGATGGTTATAAAAGAGCGAGGATCTAGATGTCCAGAAAGCCATGTTTATTACATCAGCTCCATTTTTAGGACAAGTCCCAAGATGTGCCGACATAAAAAACAGAAGTCATGGAAATATAGAAACAAAAGTCTGAGGGTATTGTTTAGTACCAAAACAGATATTTCTATTTTTAGGAAAAAAAACCAAACCAGCAAAAGTGTTGCTGAACTGTGACCGGTCTGGAAAAGGGAGTTCCCCGACTATATAAGATTTGTCAACCTCACCCAAAACAAAGCAAGTGGGGTTGGTTGTTTTTAAAATCTGCTAGAACCAAGTGACCCTGTTAAGGGAGTTAAGACTTTATTCTAGTCTCTTTGGTTGTCCTGAAGCTCCTATTTTATTTCAGTCACTTCTCCAGCCTAGTCTTTCACAAGAACCTCTGAATCCAACCTTTAAGTTATTTCCTACCCTGCGCTCTTTTCCAGTATGTCTGAGGAACCAGCACTCACAGGTACTGGAAAAGAGGTTCCTGCGCTTTGTGTGCTGCACAGAAAGAGCCTCAGCCCCTGAAAAACTTGGGAGAAGACAAAGGATGCCATATACAACCCCATATGACAGAAGTTTGCTGTTCAGGAAATCAGTGATCAAAGGTAGCGCCGTAACATACAACTAAGCAAATGAAAAAAAAAGAAATAGTACGCTTCCCTTCTAGAAACAACTGTCTGGTGAGAAAAGAGGGGAGACCAGCAACTGCAGCAGGATGCAGTGAGCCAGTACCATGAAGCAGTGTTCCAGGTGCTAACAGCATTCACTTTTCAGGACCTGGAACACATGGGGATCACACACAGCTCTCCCAGGAGCAGCCAAAACCCACACGTTGTCTTGGGTCAGCGTTGAGCAAAAGCCCGTGCTGAAATTCATTAAACCTCTTTGGACACAACACAGTGAAACTGAAAGGCATGGATGTTCAAACCGCAGCTCTGTCTTCCTCCGAACACTACATACAGCATTCCTTTGTATAGCCTTGGCTGCAAGCCCACTGGTTTCACCACTGGAGGCTGAGACGCGCTGTAAAGCTTTATATTTGTGGAAGTATATTGAGAAAGTGCCAGGACATGTCTGAAATGCCACCAGCCTGTATCATCTTAAAATCGCATGCAACATTATGAAAAGATTGACAATGAACACGCAAATAAAACAGGTCTAACAAACCCAATTTAATAAAGGAAATAAATTTGTAACTACTGTAATTTTTCTCCTTTCATGATGACCAAATACGGTACACTGGATCAGCTTTCAGCTCTCGGCAAGGCTGGGGGGAAGGGGAAAGGCTCCTTTAACAGTTGGTCCCATTTAGTCATACAAAGCTGGAAGGAGGCAAAAGGGTAATAATTTAGCAATGAAGAAACTCCAAAGACCTAGAAAAGCATGGCAGCCTCCAGAGATGCGGTTTGCCAGAAGGCTATTTTTGGGACGGATAGGGCTACAAAGCTGCTATTAAGCTTCAATCCTTAAAATAAGCCCATAAACTCAGAAAATATTTATCTGGAAGGGTGGCACCCCAATAAAAGTTTTATGAATGTTTTAAAACTGCCCTGTGAAGGGGCTAGTCGCTCAGTCACCTCCCTCCCTCCTAAAAAACAACACATGCAAGAAAGTGGCCCTACGTGGCAGGTTCCCAAGCAGGAACGACGGGGCAGCCTGAAAAATGGCTCCGCACCTCCCGCACCCCTCACACCAAGCCAGCAGAGCACACACGCGTCCACTTGCCCACCGCCACCGGGACCCTGTCACAGCCTTCCCTCTGCCACCGCAGGAGACGGGCATCTCTGTAAGCCATCGCCTGCCCCTGCCTGTCATCTCCTCTCTGTTAGTTATCACCTGCTGGGCGAAGGGGGGAAAATAAATCAGTATATATAAGTAAGGGACACCATGGGGAAATACAAAACCAATCTGGTTTTAAAGTTCATATTTCTAAAAGCATCTTGGACCCAGAGGTTGTAAGAACATGCAGTTCGTGCTCCTCAAACGAACTGGTCACTTAATTTGGCACTGGCTTACAGAGATGGACAATGGGCCAAGTGTACAGGGACAAAAGAAGTCCACTTTGGACTTCCACACATCCCATTTTTGTTAACGCCTAAGGCTTAAGAGGAAAATCAAGCTGAAATAATGCAGACAATGACAGTCAACTGAAGTAAAAGAACATAAAATTAAATTTACGAAACTCTGTGTGAAGCCTGGAAATGCCAGACAGAAGAGGGACGCTGCTTCTCCCTCCTACCACGCATTTTTTTTCTCCTTTCCTATCTCACCATCATCACCAAATCTAAAACTCCACACAAAGCTCGTCCAAAGGAAGCTTGGCACCTTCCTCAAAATCCAGGGGAGGAATAATCACAGGCAGCAAATTCAAAATGGGATGGAAGATAAGAGCCGGCGACCAAAGAAAAAACTTTTGGCAGCCAGCCAGACTCTCACCGGTCACATGCAGAATTGTTTCCACAATAATCAGGTCCAATTACTAGGAACAACTTTCAGAAAAATGTACAACAGTTTGTTCAGTCATTCCGCTCTTCCTATGCAGCGCCACCCTACGTGGGTCCTTTCACTTCCTTTTCAAGTAAAACATATATAGACTCGAAGCCAACACAAAACCCACAAACAAAAATACCCCAACCCGGTGGCAGAATGGAGCCACCCAGTCCCAAGGGCCTGACACTCTCTCCCGCAATGGAGCACCGGGGACTCCTTGGTCCGGCAACGGAGATGCGAGGCTGTGGCCCGCCCAGGGATGGCTGGCAGGACAGATGTTCCCTGTCACCAGTGTCATGTTTGTGTTGTTACAGATTTTTATTTTTTTTAAAGGTATTGTGTTACTCCATCTATCTTAGTGATTGTCCATCTTGTAAAATTCTTTCAATGATGTTATTTTCTTATCTGCATTATCTAAAATTATTTATACTATTATAATCTTGGTTTCAAACACTGGTTATAAACACTGTTGCAACAGTTATTAGACAGCGACTCACATACATGCCTACAGACACAAGATGAATAATTTACTTTATGACCGCTCTGAAATGCTGTAACATGATTTTGTTTCCCCAACACACTTCTCTACCAAAAAGGAAAAGGCGACTAGAGGGACACGATCCAATCTGCCTTCCCCCAGGACCTCAAAGCAGCAATTTTCCTGAAGATGGCACAACGCTGTCCTGTATTTGAAGCCTTGTTGGCTGCTTCTTTCTGGGGGAGCCGAGCAGTTGCTGAGCCAGAGCTTGGCAGGAGTAAGCGCTCCGTTAGATTAAGTTTCAGCATAATGTTCTCGATAGGAATCGGAGCACCATCCCTAAAGTGCAACGGGAGGGTAAAACGCCAGCCATCAAGACGGATGGTTTGTTTTTATTTTTATAGAGATTTTCTAAACCTCAACTTTCACCTCTTAGCCCCCTCCCCCTCCTGTTCTCAGTCACCTCCAATAGCCCATCTGTCTGCTTCATTTAATAGAAACCTGTATTTCCTAGCTAATGGATGCATTTGGCTAAGAAGATAATCTCTTTGTGTCCGCTTCAGTTGTCACATTCCTGTTATCATATTAATACTGATTAAATATGAAACCGACCGCTTAAGTCAGACCCCACACATTATTTAAAAACGACAAGATGTTCATATTTTGTCTCGGCCAGCAGGGAAGTGGCCTCCTCCTCCCACTCCGAACACCTCACCTTCCATCCAGCTGGGATGCCACCCATATGGATTTTTACAGGGCAGGATACTTAAATAGCACCGTCTTATTTGAGAGCACCGGACAAAGTTCAGATTTCCTGAAAAGCTCTAGGACTGGTAAAAACCTATCCCAAGAAAATGACGACATTGCAGGTCAAACAGCATGACGCTGGGGGCTACAAGAGGAAGGGTCAGTACAGATTTTAGTGCTCTCAGAAGTGTCCAGTGGCAATTCACAGCCCGCATCTGTGCCTGAGTTTCACTCACCTGTATGCAAGGATATTTCACAAGCTGTGATATAGGTGTGCAGCTACTTTATTAATGTCCGTTTGGGGTCTGCATGGCTACGGACTGGAGGTGCTACAGAAAAATGAAGTATAAATCACCAGGCATCAAATCAGTGAAAAACTAATTCAACAAATTCTGGGATTTAAGCCAACTTCATAACATGTCACATTTTCAAAGCAGCCAGTCATGTGTATGATAAAGCACACCTCTAACCCTGAGCAAAGTCATCCTCAAATTCCAGAACAACTCCGCTCATCAGAACTACACTGCAAGAAGACCCAGGTGAATTTGCGCTGTTCCTTTCTCGCTTCTCATGCGACCATCACAAGTCTCCATGGAGGAAGAAGGCTGGGATACGATAGCCATGGAAATGAACCTCACAAGACACATTCTAACTCACAGTATTGCTCAACACGTAGCCATCACTAACATTTAAATAAAAATTATTAACATGGCTATGTATTTATTCAAGGTTTATCCTATTGAACTTAATGGACTACAACTGCTGTTCAACAGAAGCACAAATTAGTAAGACTTAACCTCAAAGTTCTGGTGAAATCAGTCACGTATGTCAGCTATTTTTCAAAGATGCAATTCAGTAAGAGCCTAAGTTACATGTACTAGTCATCTTTGTGTGCAAATATCAAGTCTGAGATTAGAAGCACAGTAAATTTGTTACATATACTACACGTGCAAATTATTTATGAGATACTGAAGACAGCCCCAGCGTTCCAGCCACTCTGATCACACCCACCTTCCCTAGAGAGGAGGTACGAGCTGCAGACGCTACACTCACCCTGTACCATTCCTAAAAAGGGATGCGACACCTCCTGAGCGACTTTGGAGCAGATGAGGTTATACCATGGTCAGGAAAGCTCCCTGGGGATGTCAAGAAGGCTAACCTAACCTTCTGAGATCCGTATAAACAAACAACTGAACGTGGAGAGCCTTGAACCGAGGGACTGCTGTTTACCTAACCCCTGAACTCCAAAAGACATCAATCCCTGCCTTATTAAAGAAATGCATACTCTAGCCAGGCATGCCTGCTCCATCAGCTCTCTCCCGTTCACAGCTTCTCCGGGGTCGGAGGAAGTTCCAACAGGCCCCATTCCATAAATAAAATCCTTCTGGCTGATGAAAACTAAATTGTATTAAGACTGGCTCAGACAGCTTCAATTAGAAATAATCGGCAGGGGTGGACTGAAATACCCTCCATCAATTTGCTTACAGCTGGTCTTTTCCTCCTTTTCCATCCCAAACCAATTCTAACTACCTGGTTCAATGAAAGTAGCAGGGAATCCGTAACATGCTTCCACTTATTAGATGTGTAATCCATATGTATTCCTGAAATCAAAACCACATCTAGCAGAAGAGTAAAAGCTTTAAGTACAGAGAGAATCAACAGCTCTTTAACAGGCGATTCCTGACCATCAGCAAGCAAAACCAGGAAACTTCAGATTCTGAGTAACACAGACCCTTCCCCCGTGTTTACAGGATTTCTCTCTCCCCTTAACCATCCTAAAAGCAACTGCTTGTGTATATTAGAAATCCATCCTTTCTTTATGAAAATTATAGAGATTAAGGTTATTCAACCAAACTCATTTGCAAAATTCTACAGCGCAGTCTCCTTAGAAGTATCAGTATTTTTTGTGCTTTAATAAAGAAATTTAAAATCTGTTGTTAATCTACCTATAATTTTTTCCAAATGCCAAATAAAACTGATTTTTTTCCCTTATGCTTATAAGAAACACGTTCTAAATGAGAATCACTCCTGCTTTTGCCCCAGCGTACATTTACTCTGAAACCTAACCACGTATTTAAGAGTAAACACTAGTGAAATGCATGATGACCAAGTGGACAGGAATAGTAGTTATTCTATTTTTATAGGTGTGAGAAATTAATTTGATTTTTCATAGGAATATATGGGCAAATATTAAAGATAGACATATTTTTGCATTTTCTCCAAAACCTTGCAATTTGTATTTGGCCTTCATATGGCTTAATCAATGGAAAAGGGTTCTTAAAATACTCAACTTCTTTTAAAAGGAAGAGGGACTCAAGACAGAACCTGGGTCATTAAACCCAAGCTTAACATTCACTTAAAGTAAAAAAATAAAAATGTTGATAATTTACTGAATACATCAATCTTGCTCTAGATGTGCACAATTTCGAGACAGAAAAATAAAAACCACAACCAAACCCAACCACAGTATGTCCACAAAATACTTACTTAGAGCATAACAAGACAAATAGAAGGAAAAACTAGGGGAAAAAAAGTCAGTGATTGGGGAACCGGGCATCAATTGATGAACTCCACATGAACTCCAGAGGGACTACAATCTTTGTACATCTTCTGAGGGGGTACTTGTGAGAATGGTCGATTGTAATGAGCCATGAAAAGAAAATCCTCAGTTCATGATGCGCAGCCTGCTCCTGTCAGCAGGAACTTGCATTCTTTAGCACATTTTCAGTCCTTGAAAACATCTTTCTCGTGAGCCTGTAGCGTTACCTGGCACACGCTGCTTGGCACAGCCCATGTTACCATTGTGCTAGCTTGAAAAGATAATTCATTGCAATCATAAAGAAAACAAACGCATATTCTTCGTGTTGTATTCACATTATAATACCAATCCTGATGAGCTGATACTTTAGGAACACCCAGGCAAACAGTCCCTTGCCTAACACATCCATACATTAACCGGTCAAATTAGAAAGAAGGAATGTTATTCTTCTTTCAATGATGGAAAACTGAGAAGGTAAACAAATGCGTTCAGAAGTAAATACGTACCTGGAAGCAAAACCATGTATTGAATTAAAAATCCTCAGGCGCGCAGCAAAAGACTGTACCATGCGAACAACGCTCTTCATTTAAATACAGTTTAGGATGAAACAACAGAGCGATTGAAGGGATGGCACAGGTCCATCTGCTTGGCTCAGGGTTCTGTAGTTGAATGGCTGGTGGCGGAAGGGGCTGCAGGAGTAAGAAAAGGTAAAGGGGCAAAGAGAGAGGGAATCGAGTGGGGAGAGGAAAGCAGAGAGAGATTAGGGTAATACATCAGAAAAATCAAACTGGGTAGCTCATCAGTTGTAAGAGGGAAGACCAGGTTCTCTGAATTACCAAATCATCTTGATTTCCTAATGTGGAATAGTTGGGGGGGATGAGAGGGAAAGGGGGGGCACACCCAAGTGCTCAGAGGTTTAAAAAAAACTATTATAATAAAATCCACAACACAAAAGTACAGAATATTGGATTCTTGTGATTGAAGTCACAACCTCAGATATTAGACGAAAGACTTTTCTAAGCAAGACAATGGTTTTCTCTGCTTTACCTATAACTTTTATTCCAGGTGTTAAGTACTTTTAAATTATTTTCTGCAGCTTTTTAAAATGCAGTAATACTGTAGTTATGGGCAGGAAATACTTTTGTTGCTTATGTGTAGTATTATACAAAATCATGTTACAGCAGACACCCCCCCTCCCCATCAAAACAGGTCTATTGAAGCACCAGTTATTTCCTATTCTTTATTAAACATTGAAATCCCTTTGTGAAAACACAAACCAAAGACTCCTTTACACAGACTTCCTTGAAATCAATGCACACCATTAAGAACAACTATTATTTTTGTCCCCAAACTCAAAACACGGATCAGCTTCTCAAGGTTAACGTCCTCGTCACACAACAGTTCTCATATCCACCAAGCACTGGCCACTGTTGCGAGTCAATACTTCAAATAGCCTACAATTTGCAAACCACAAAGCTCTATGCCTCCAGGAAGCCCCTGTGGTGTATGTTTTTACTCAGACTTCAAAAAGAGATCAGAACAAACGCTGGTGGAAAGGGAAGGTGAAAGGCCCAAGGGATGAACGATCAAAATCAGGTAAATAAGCACAAACAGTTTACAGAAAGGGAGAGAAATTTCATTGCAAGAGGGCAATCTGAATGCATGAGCTGCCCTTGTGGAGACATCTAATAAGATCAAAGTTAAATTACGTGAAGGCTTGGAACGTTAAGTATTTTCCACCCAAATACTACAAAGCCACGACACAAGCGAGGACTGTAACATCCAAAGGCAGCAGCATCCCATTTAGCACACAAGAAAGCTGAAATGAAGATGAAGGGAATAATTCCTTCTTTGCTATTGTATAAACGAACTACAGACCTCGGAACACAACCTAGATCGCATGGCTTCCACTTCCTTGCTCTGCCTAAACAGGAGGGCTCTTGCAGACAGCTGCCCACCAGAAGCCGGACGGAGCGAGCTCCTCCAGCACAGCCTGCCCTGAATTCCCACGCTCCACCTGCACCCGGAGCACTTCACAGTCATCTCCCACCAAAACAAAGTAGCCCTTCAAAATAAAACTCCGCCTTAAACACCCAAAAGGAAGTAGAGACAGCAACTATAAAATGTGCAAGTCACCAGTACATTTTTTTTGACCATTTAACAATCCATTTAAAAGCACCATGTTTTGGCGGTTCAGAGCCATAACTGAATCCACCGGGATCCTCTGAATCCCTCACATTTAGCTGGACTGACATCAACTAAGTCCTTAGCAAGAAAAAGACATTTCCCTCCCAGAAGGACAACACTTAACTGAGCAGCAGTGAACTTCACCAAAACTGATAGAAAAGCTAATTTTACATTTATCGGACATAGACGTTTTGTTACTCTTCAGAAGAAACTGTACTTGGTCCCTTCAGTACTTTTTTCCAAGGGACACACTGAAGCATCCCAAACCTGTAGTGGAAAGTATAAGGGTTCTTACGTTGAGCTAGGTGAGAATTAAACCAAAAACTGATATTCCCATTTGCTCTAGGAGAGATAAACTACTACAGGAATTTTTTTTTTTTTGTGTTCTCTAAGGTTGCTCAGCCAAACTGTATAGACACGTAATAAAAACACTGCTAGCTATATTCTTTCTCAAGAAAAAAAAAAGAGACGTTTTTAAACTTGGAATTACAGCAAGAGTGAATTGAATTTGCAAAATGAAACACCTACAAAGGACAACAAAAAAAAACCCCAGAAGGTAGCACATGCATCCTGCTCTTGTGTGCAGGATGTGCAATACACTGAACTTCTGGGGTATTTCATGAAAGTAAGAGTGATCGTGTTGTTCCATGCCATGTTCTAATCCAAACTGTTCAGCAGCAAAAATCCAGTGAAGTCAAAATTAAACGCAGAAGACTGTCTGTAAGGAACAGGGTATGTTGTCTGTAATGACTGTAGCAAGACATCTCCACTTAAAGAAAAACAATATCCGAAATGACAATGCCGCAAAAAATTTAAAATTTGAGTATAGTTCTATTCTACAGTTGTAAGTTTATGCAACTTTGCAAGTATCACATATGTAGAATAGGGTAGGATCACTTTTATAGGGGAAATAAGCTTGTTCATTTCCTCATTTTGAATATTTTGCTTTGCCACCCACCAACATGGTTTTTCTCCCCTCTTTTGCCTTCAAAAAGCTAACCTACAGTAAAAGAACTCCATTTAACAAAGGATTTCCTAAGCACGTTAGGCAAGGCTCATGACAGCCGGATAGGGGCAGTTTACAGAACAGCAGAATGAAGCCGAAAGAGATTAGATAATTTGGAAAAGGTCACTGGATAAGTTAGTGGTGATGCGATGGCAAATACGAGCTCAGAACATGGCAGCCTGCTCAGCTACATTAATTACAGACACATCCTGCCAGCGACCGTGCAGTAGGGTCTGAGTGGCTCACAGTTGCTGCTGTAATTATTCAAAATTCAGCAAAGTAGCAGCTCTAAATATGTAGGATGCTGCTTTTCTCCCAGGGAATGCAACTTTCCACGATAACTACATTCCCCCAAAATAACAAAGCCTGGATTAACTGGAAAGACTTATGACCACAAGAGACCCTACGCAGAAGTAAGGTTGTAATACAGGGCAGCACGACTAGCTCCCAGTTTTACCACAATCTCAAGATAAGTACACTTTTTTGAAATCCCAGATCTTAAAAACATGCAACTGTGTGCAAATCTCAGCTTGTTTAATTTATGTATCTAGCTCTTGTGGCTTAGGAGAATCTCATATATATGGCCTGAGTTTATCTAAGAAAAGAAACAATCTTTAAAGGATGTATTATTTTTTTTTTTAATAAAAGAAAAACCATTCTTTGGGGGCTTACCATTGTGAGTACTTTGGACAGCTGACTACCAATGTCACTGCCAACTGAAATAACAACTGTTCAGTTTCAAAATACTTGTAAAAACCCACAATCGTCTCCCAAGCTCTCCCCACACTATCAGATCCACATTTTATCCTCAAATTAAGATAAACAAATTCTAACTACAGCATCTTTCTATTTTGCAACCGGGATCTGAAACTTAACTTTAGGATACTAGTAGAGCAATTGCTGTTCTTGAAGGCAAAAAAGGAAGCTGTTAATTAGCATGCACTTGAAAAAGACTATTTTGGCAGCTTATTTTTCTGCAGCCTCCATCTGCAGAGGGCAATCTCAAGCACAGAGATGAACTGGATTTTCCCTTCAGGAGCTCACAATACCACCACCAGAGGATCCACGGGTCAGAAACAAATCCTCTCTCCCCTACACACCCCTACAGCTGCCTGAAAATGCTGGCAGAAATATCAGAGGGCAAAATAAGCTGTAACTGATATAAGACTTCAGAGACCAAGACAGACAGGACACACACGACAACAGCAGAGGCAGCAGACTGGAATAAAGAACAGAAGCAGATGGGAGAGAGGGAAGAGCATTAGCAGAAACTAGTCAAAGTGAAGGAGGGCTTGATGGAGATTGGAAACTAATATTAAGATAAGAAAACGTAAGTGATCTCCAGGTGGGGTTTTTGGAGACCCTCCCCTGCCAAGTAGTAGAGGTTCTACAGAACTAAAGATACCCATGTTATGGTCAAACAGATCTCCTCTGCTGGAATTATTTTCCTTTTCTTAATAGGATTTTTTTTTTTCTTTCCTGAAATCACACTAATACTTAATTTCGTATTTACAGCAGGACTCCAATTAAGTGCAAAAAATAAAGGAGTTGATTACTCACTGAGGAAAACAAAATAGTACAGGACAACAGGTCAATTATGAAGCATCACCCAAGACCAGCAACGTTTTCCTTGTGTGTGTCAGTGCGGGGAATGCAATCACATAATTGGACCTGGTATTAGAATGCATCTGGACAATGGAGAGCTAATTAAGATATTCTCCTTTAAATTTCAAAGTTTTTACTTGCTTAACTTTGTCACCTTAATACTCTTGTCTTTTCAAAGTAATTTTCCTTACATTGAGGCAGCGCCTCCATCCTTATTGCTTTCAAAATACAAACAAAAAGCTCACAAAAACATGCTTTACAGAGTAGAAGCAATAGAAATAATTACCTAAGCACAAACACAAAAGCCAGCGAAGCCCAGAGTTAAACCTGGGTTTGCTTTAAGGCTAAGCTCATGCTACTGCAAGCGTAAGGTGCTTTTCTATTCAGGGTAGGCAGAAGGGTTCAGGACACGTTGCTCTTCGCCACCATTCAACAACTGGTCAGTGTGATATGACTTATTTCTGAAGACCACCCATAGCCCAAGCTTCAAGGGGAGCGCAATGGTCATTGGTGTACATGGTGAGTTGGGAAGCAACACAGATCACAACACATGCTGTAGGACCACCAATGGTCCTTACATTACGTTAATGATGCTTTCCTCTTGCACAGATATAAAAAGGGTCTGTGAGTGGGGGAGAAAAAAAGGCTCTATGTCATTCTTTTCAATTACCCAGAAGACCAATGTGTAGCCTATACTGTACCCAAAACAAGGGCTTACACAGGAGCTGGACCTTTTTCTTCCCCAGAAGCACTCAAACACTATGTTACCTGGTGTCTGATGATTTATCACCCATGTCTGCCTGGTCGCAGAAGGATCAGCACCTGCTGAACAGATGCTCCAATGGCAACTTGAAATCCAAAGAAGAGTTTCTATCTCCCATGGGCACACCACCTACTCTAGCATGCAATGGCAGGCTGCCTCTGAAAGCAATCTTACAATAAACACCTCACCCTTCAAGGCTTGAAGTTCAGAGACTCAATCCTGCAATGCTGCCATTACGGTCAAGACCAGGATCTACTGATACTAACACGAATGAGGCAGCCAGCCAGTTAGTTAACACTTTTCTTGACATCTGTTTTCATTCAGAAGAAATGTGGACAAATCTTGACTTTGATTCCAGAAAAAGAACACTCCAAGGTCAATAAATCTGGATATTCGGCTCCAAAGGCCAGTATGGGCTTAGAGGATGCCACCAGTTAAAAGGTAGGCTTGATTCCTTCACGCCAACCTTTTTGTATCACTGCAGTACAAACTCCTAGTTCCTATGTGGTCACCAGGACTTTCACATCACCACAGTTTAATCCGCTCAAGAGGGGATCATACAGGGAAGTGATGCTTCCCTGGCAACAATCCTCTCCCAGCCCTTGTCCATACTACACTAGCCAACTTTCACAAAAAGGAGAGTAGGAGATTTATGCTTGAAGTACCCCTTAAGGATTTTGGGTTTTGTTTGGTTTAGAGGGTAGGGGAAGAGAGACTGTGAAAGAACAAGCAGAGCTAATCTCCAGCTTTTAAATAAAACGCAGCTACACAGATTTCTTTGCCCTTGGGCTTTTGTTTTTCCTCTTGACTGAAATCCTGCTCAGCCTCACCTGATACTGACAGGGATGGCAACCCACCAGACCATCGCAGCCAACAATTTTTTATTTTCTTTTATTAAAAGAGGAGCCAGGCTGGGCAAACATGGACATTAAATATGCCTAAATTTCATTTGGCCTAAGAGAAGAAGATTATCCTATTTTAATGCAACACAAGCAAAGAATTCCAAATGTCAAGATCTCCCACAAAAGAAGTATGCTACTTAGTGACAGGATGTTTAATTATTCTCAGTGCAATGAAAAGGCTTAGACTGCCCCATTCCTGCTGATGTCAGTAAGGACTGCCCTCCAAATTACGAAGTTGGGAATATGACATTTATCTCCAGTCAACTATTTAAAGCTTGTCTCCTACAGTTGTCTAAAAACTTTTGTAACTAATATTCCACAAATGCCAGCTATCCTGGTGTATTGAGAGCTACCTGAAGAGAGTGAAACACCCCTTGAATAATAATAATAAAATATATCAAAAAGAACACAATTATGGTATTTCTGAAGGGGGAAGTTATTGAAAAAATGTGAGCATTTTACTGTTGCATTTTTCCACCTTTGCATAACAAATTTCCCTCATGCTATTTAAACTCTATTAAACTTCCTTGCTTAAGTGGAGTGCTAAAAAAGGACTGATTTGAATCCCACTTTTAAACCAGAATTTTTAACTGGAATTGAAGTTACAGAGAGTAGAGCTGCTCACCCATATATATCAAAGCTTTCCCCCTGTGTCATTAACCACTTTGCGAGCCACTGTGGGATGCCATCCAATCAAGAAAGTAGATGGCAAAATATAAAAACACCAAACCACAAAGACCATCTCCACAATATACTAAGGGAGAAACATATTCGGCATTTCCGCCCTTAATTTCACATATAAGAATAAGGCACATTAGTTAACTTTTACCACTGTAAGTCACCTTATACCTTAAGTCACCAGGATCCCAGAGGCATTGTATCCCCTGCACTAGGGAGGACATCCATGCTATTACTTCAGAACAAGCTTTTACAGCAGATTCAACTCCTCCACTGCGACAAGCAGTGGAAATAGTGAAAAGAACTTTCTCTCTCATATGCAATAACACTAATAAACACAAGGTAAAAAGTTACTGGCAATGAAAGACAAGATCACAAACAAGTTTGTCCTCCCCTGTTGTAAGAAACTTAAAACTACCATTATCCTGCAGAGGTAAAAAGAACATTGAAGTTTAAAGCTCGTATTCTAATACTCTCATTTGTATCTCTTCTTATGAAAAGCGCACCTTTTATTACATTTAAATTTGCTCAGTTCAGAAGTGTGTTCAGCTGTTACAACTGTTAGATATGCACTGCTTCTTTCACATTAAGAAATAAGGTAGCTTTTAACTCATCTCACATATAGCCATTTTTACTGCATAAAGTCGAGAAGAAAAGAATTGCAGTCAAACACCCCTCAGTGTCTAAAGATGAACTAGCAACTAGGCAGTAAAGGCAGACAGAAAGGAAAGTGAACTACGCCCGAGATATCACATATGCTCCAATTAGATTTTAAAAGTCACTACATTTAATAATAATTAAGCAGAAGACAAATGCAACATGCCAAAACCAATGAAATAGGCATATCTAGAGCAAATCTTTTAAAAGATGTCACAAGACACATCAATAGATCATGATTTTGCAAACCACCAGAATTTTACAGGATCAGTTCTTGGGTGAGAGACAGAGAGACAGTTCTTGGGTGATTTTTAAACAAAACCCACCATTAGTACTAAGTTATTCAAACAATTCACTGAACTTTCCTCTGAATTTGTTATCAACTGGCATGACATTCCTAGGTGCAACGTATGTTGAAATAAGCATTTTCCAAAGACTACCGTTGTTAGCTTTTGTCTTCTTTAGAATGAGACACTTAAACATACAGTTCCTACCTCCCTAAACTTGTTCTTGATTTCAAAGGTAAACAGCACATTTCACTCATTTACTTTGACCATAACACAGTGTTCCCATTATACAACTAAAACAGCCGCCACGTCACCCACCTCAGCAAGAAGCACTTCATCAGTAGCTCCCTCATACACACACAAGCATAACTTAAAAAGCACTGTAGTTTAAATTGCCTTTCAAATCCTGCTTGTTTCTTAAGCAGCTTGTTAAACTAAGCAAAACTCTCTTATGAGTTCAGAGATTGTGTCCTCCTTTTTATGTATTTGATTGTACAACCAGCCTGGAAAGTAAGCATCATCCTGTCGATTAACACACCTTGAAACTTCTTCCCCAGTTAAAACACAAACAGCTCCACAACCTAGCCCTACAGAACAGCAGATCTGCCAGCAAATACCTTTTTTTTTTTTCTTTAAAAAAAGCTGGATGCTGCCGCAAACAGTCTAGAAAGTAGGTTATACCTTGTCATTCAAGCAATAAAAGCATGCCTGAACACAGAAACGAGATGAAAAATACATTGTCCTTCTAACTTCCCACCAGCCTGATGCCTGTTTTACTGTGACACAGGCACGTACTCTCAAAATGGAACTGCAACTTCTTCCTCTGCACAGACGGATCTGGCAGTGCAGGAAATCTCTGCTAAATAACATCGCTCAATAGTCACTTTGCTTTATTTCATGTTATTAGCTTTACTTCTACCTCCTTGGACCACCCTAAGGGATTCTTCTCCATTATGCTCTTCAAATACTTGCAGATAATCATATCTCCCACTTAGACATCATTTAGCCAAGTTTCATGCGTTTCTTTTCATCTTCTTTTCCTCATAAATCAATCCCTTCAGCCTCTCCAGCATTCTTATTGCTCTTCCCTGAATTTCTTCCAAATTGCTGACATCTTTCAGCAACTGAGGAACTTCCAATCGCATGCTGTACTCTAGATGTGTTTTTTGTACTCTAAAGAAAGATAATTAAGCCTTTTCAAGAAATATTAATGCTCCAAGTCTGGAATAAATATAAATCAGAGATTGCATTTTTTTTTCCGGAATGGATAGTAATTATCCCCATTTCACAGAGCAGAAGAGCAGAGAGAACTGTCTGACTTATTGCTGCACACAAGCCCTGCCAGAATAAGAAACAGATCCGTGTTCTGCCATTCCCAGTCGAGAGGTCTGCCAAGTTTCAGCCCACAGACGACGTAAGACAACGTTCCCAGGCTGTGATCTATAGGCAAGCACAAGACATTTCCAAGTGACTATGGAACACCACACATGGGGAGCCCAACGTTTGCTCATGTGAGCCGCCAACGGTGCTGGGAAGCTGTTGGCACCAGCGGGACCACGTAACACCCTACAATGTGCCCTGGTCTGCTCTTACCTTGAGCAGCGAGGCCACAAGTCTCTGATATCTACCAGTTTTTATTGCTAGGTAGAAGTTTGTTTCTAAAACCATCCCTCAGCTATGGCATCAGGTTAAGCACCCAAACAAGTTCTTCCATTCAGAGGTTAAGACTGGTTCTAAACGTGAGAGAACTGACTGACTGCCAGGCTGGGGCAGTCCAAGGCAGTTTTCAACTCGCATGTTTCCTTCCCTTCCCTCCCACTCCCTGACACATTTGCGAAGGAATTGCAGGGAAATAGCTTCAGAAAAATTAGAAAGAGCTCTTAACAAAAGAAATCTGTAAGAGAGACTACATTAGGAGAGGCGAGGCTGAATGATGGGGGGAAGGGAGAGAAGAGTCTGATCAGTTAAATTTAAATAAAAAAAACCACCAAAACCCCACAAACAGGATGCAGACACATTAAAAAAGCAACACTGACCTAACAAAGGAATGTGAACTGCAGTTGACTTAAACAGCATCACAGCAATAGCCCTCCCCCTACACACAAATCTCTGCAACTCTTAAAGACACAGGTTTTTAGGCCCTTCCAAATTCTGTGGTTCTTTCCCCTTCTAGCCACACGTCGTTTGATACTCTTAGCTTGAGCTCGTTTAGCTTATTGCCTCTTCTTTCCAGACATCAAGAGTACCCAAGTTTGACCCAGACTAAAGCAAAGCAAACTAAGTTGTATTATTCTGCCTACCTTAGAGAGGTATTAAACTCTAGTATTCCGCTACATATTCTTCTGATTGAAAGAACAAACTATAAAGGATCCTCTGTTTCATGGTCTGCTGTTAAACACCAGAAGAGTAAAACCAAGATTAGATAACAAACACCTCAGTGAAAGGTATCATTTCTTCCCACTAACTCAATATACAGAGCAAAAAGCAATTTTCTAAGTCTGTGCATGATTTTCTTAATGTGACTGCTGGGTCACGATTATAGTTCCTGCTTACATCCACAACAGTGATAAAGACTCCTTATTAGGCTTCTCCCCGTCCCATGAAGAACCATTTCCTCCATACAAAATGTAGAAACGGCAACATAAATGCCATCCTCCTGTTGTTCTTCTCTTTCATCGTATTTTTGCCTCTGGCAAAGAAAAGCTACTAAAACCACTACATTTTTAAGCAAGATACCATCTTCATTTTCAGCTTGAACCCTTTTCAGCGTTAAGGTCATTTACACATCATTTCACCACCTACCTAAAGGTACCTATCTTAGTGAATGCTTAAAAGCTTTTCTATACTAGAAAATGCAAAATATACATTTATCTGGTGCAACTTCTTTAAATATACACTGTGCTTGCTAATTAGGCTCTCAGACTTATTTGCAAAGTCTAGCATTTGATGACAAAACTGGAATTACAGCTTGGATAGAACACAGGAGGGGTTTTTGCCTAGTCAGAAATTCTTATCTTGTAATAGGAAGAAAGGAAATTTACAAAGGGTCAAGATTAGTGCAGTTGCATCAAGCCTTAAGTTAAGTGGAAAACAGCCCATCTTCAGCAAGAAATCAGGAAACTTCAGTTTTCTTTGTAGATCAATCGCTATGTGATTGTTTGCTGTCACAGAACATCACGATTTCTTTTCTCCACTTGTACAGCGGAAATAATCTTGCTCATCTCCCTAAAGAGGGCGGAGGATTCACTAGTGACAAATGGGCTGAAGACACTACAGAAATACAAAGTAGCTCTAGTATCGTTAAAATCTTATCCTACTATCTGAGTTAAACGCAGCACCTATTATTGCCTTTTGAAAAGGCTCAGAACCACTTTCATACCTTAAAAGAAGGGTAAAAAAAACCTGTAATGACACTTATAAACTCTAGCACCCATCATTCCCCATGCTCTGACCTAAGGAGGCATAAATCCTTGCTGTAATTCACCAAGGATAAAAAATACAGTAATATATATTATCATAAAACCAGAAGACACAAGCAATAAAACCAACCCTCTCAAGATCCCCCAAAACTCATTTATCAAGCAGTTTCTGCTTGAGGGCAAGTTAGGTAATAACATGCAGAATAGAGCCAATTTAAGGAACTTGCATCCACTATACTATATTTAATAAGTAGCTACAGGTAAAAAAATATTGCAGGTTTGCTTTACTTTATTTGTTCAGAATGACTCCGGTGCAAATCATACCTATATTGAAAGGAGAGATTTCCACAAATCTTTCTGGGCAGAACAGGATTTCTATGTTACTGACACTTAAGAAGAAGTCATTTTGAGATCCGAGTTTGTTGACGCAGGGGACGTGGCTTCAGGCCGTTCAGTCTCACAACACAAGCCACAGCCACCATTATTTAATTAGAAGAGATACAATCCACCACATAGTCAGTGGCCCAACTGGATATGAAACTATTTCAAAGTTCAGCAGACTACTAGTAACACTCAGACTTACAACATGGGAAGCAGCTCTATGCTGGACATAGATTAGTATTTGTTAGCCGATAAGCACCCACCTGGAATTCGGATTTTAAATTTGCCACTTTGTCCAAAACCACCATCTATTATTCCATCTTCTCCTGTAGATAGTTTCACTTTTAGACCCACGAAAATCTGGATGTTTGTTTCCTTTTTAAACAACGAACGACCGATCACACTGTAATCATCCATCACCTGCAAAAGAAATGGGGCTTCATGAGTCTACAGTCTAAAGCAACAAGAAAAAATATACCTATGAGATACACTAAGTTTGGTCACTTCTACCACCCTGTGCTTACAAAGTCATTTACCCCCAGATGAACAAAACTCTAGACGAGTCATCAAAACTTCTAATTTTCCGGCAGTTTGTACCTAAAACCACGGAAGACTTTGTGAATTAATATATTTCTGCTTTCACTTCTTTCTTATAACATAGGAAGAACAAAACCTGCATGAGAATATGCTGTAAAGATCAGTTAATTAAAATCTCTTTTCTGCTTTGAAATGCTCCCATGAAAGTCACTTAAGTACCTACACTCATAAAAAGTTTATTCCATTACTTATCCTGCAGCTAAGTACATTATCACCTACGTAAACATTCTGTCTCTTACCTCCAGACCTGCACTCCCAACAGCTACACTTCCAAAGAAATGACAGAATTACTCAGTTTCTAAATAGAGCCTTTAAATATTCACCTTTACACACAGGTTGATTTAAACTAAAAGCCTTATGACCATTGTATGCAATTTTAATTTCAAGGTTTGTAACCCAGTGGGAAGAACCATTCCAAGTTGAATTCTTAATTAAGCTATCAGGAACAAGAGGCAGCAAGGTTGGTGGGTAAGGCAAGATAAACAACCCTTCCTTAGGCATTACAAAGTCTAAGGTGCAGTCAAGTGAGCCTAATCCTGTAGGTGTGAATATCCCTGTATACTTAACGCCTGGAGGTAGTCTACCTTGTAGCCTCAGCAAGAACATTTTTATTTACTTATCAGAAAAAATAAGGGGATATTACTTAAATCTTTTCAAGTTTGGGTTGGGGTTTTTTTATTGGTGGCTAAAGTTGTGGTTCTTCTTCATATCTTCAGAGCAATTTTTTGATAAACCTAAGAGTTTCAAAGACTAAAATGACTTAGAACAGTAAAGAATTATAACCAATTTTGAACACTCTCTTTTATTCAGTTTAAATGATGGCTCAAAGTATTGCTGTTTTCTCAAACTATTGCTGGTTTATTAAGCTACTCTCCCCTTCCCTAAAGCCTCCTCCATAAACAGCAGGGCTGATACCAACTCATATCCCTAGGATTGCTGTTCATTATTTTGTTACATACTTATGCCTCCATTTTAACACCAGTCTTGGAATGGCAATAAATTTAAATTAAATTTAAAGGGGTTTTACTTGCTCAGCTATAAACAGCCTTGAAAGGGCTGTGCAATATCAGAGAGCATTGGCAGAGCCCATCCTGTCCCAGACCATGCGCAGGACGAGAAGTACCTACAGCCCTTCTTCCTTCTCTCTCACAGGAGCTCTGGCTGCCCCATCGCTGGAGGTGTTCAAGGCCAGGTTGGATGGGCCTTTGAGCAACCTGGTCTAGCAGGAGGTGTCCCTGCCCATGGCAAGGGGGTTGGAACTAGATGATCTCTAAGGTCCCTTCCAACCTAAACCATTCCGTGATTCAGTGAGATGACAAGAGCTGGGCACAGACTCAAGGCTGTAGGGCAAGAGCATTCAGATGCCTCAATATTCACTGCCTGAACATCCAACATCCCAAAAGGTCATGTTTCTGTGGTTTTTTGGTGTGTCTCTCCCATCCTCTCAACAAGCACTGCTTCAAAATAGCTTCTGAACCATTAAAGGCAGCAGCACTGCTTGGCAACCTCGGATTTAAATTTAAAACTGAATAATGTCTTTTACTTGAGCCACTGACAATAGGTGGTGGTAGAGGGGGAAGATAAGCTTTCAGGCACACACTTGCCTTTCTTCGGGACTATCAGAAAGAAAAGCTGTTAATTCCAACCTGAAGCAGCACTTACATTTTCAAAACCTTTTTAGTTTTTCCAGTTGCATCAGCTAGTGAAATAAAAACATTACTTCTTCCTATAAATCTTTTATTCCTAAAGCAAGAATTTCAAAACTGAACATTCCCCTCTCCTCCAACACTGGCTACACGCTTCTTACCCCTGTGTTTGAAATACAGATGGTCTCTTACACTCCCGAGAGGATCTTCCATATATCTATGTGTTTTGTAGTTTCCCCCCCAAAAAGGCACAGGAAGCCAACTTTAAAGACAACATAAACATCTTTTATTTTTCCAAGAGCACTTCAAAGTTATCTTTTAACTTAATTAAAAATGGAATTACAGGGTGAACAATCATCCTAGGCTAGCACAGCTCAGTTTAGAGCCTCCCCAGCAAGGCTGTCACAAAAAAAATGAGAATTATTTCAGTGTACAGGCATCACGTACCTGTGAGTAAACTGGTAGCAATAACCTACAATCAATGACTATGACAGTAACAAAATCTATCACCACTTAGGTATGCTGTAGTCATTTAATACCTTTTGATTTTAAACCCCCTCATCTTTTATAAGTATTTTGTAAGTAAATGTGCTTTCTAGGCTCTTGTTCCTGTACACACAGGTTAGGAAAGTAACCGAGGGCTCCAGCTGCACTGTTCCTTTCACTCCAATGGTGAACCTGTATAAAAAAATCCCTCCTTTAGCAGATCGATGCATTCTGCTCATATCACCATTATTACTGGGGCATCTCTATAGGCCATTAGAAAAACAACTGCTTTAGGGGTGCTGAGATATAAGTGATTAGTGACTTGCCTGAGTGCCTGTTTGAAATGAAACCTTTATGACCCAAAGTCTCAGTCTTATACACTAAATACTATACATCCCATCCCGTGTCATCCATTCCCCCCCAGTTAACGTATCGCCAGTCTATCCCTAAAGACGACTAATAAGAGAACGCCCAACGTAACAAGAACAAAGATTACTTATCAGCCTTTGCAGTAAAATAAATGGGTGGAGGAGAGATAATTGCTATGAAGAAAACCTCATTTTCTCAACTTTAAGACCATGTTAGAAAAATAAAAAGAAAAAATTTTGGTTTAGTCTTACTTTGTAAAAAGGCACAGAAATGCATGTTGTTCTCTCCAGCTGAAACTCAACACTTCCAATTACTTTACCAGCAATTTACCTCCAATTGCTGGATTTTAGGTTAATCCCCTTTGAGTTCTCAGAACATCTACAATGGCAATCACTTTGCCTATTAGCTGAACAGCCTTTTGGGAGATCTTTCTGCTTTTCTCTCAAATGCTTTTTTTTTTTTTTATAAAATATTATTAACTTAAAAAGCCAAATGCCGCAAAGACAGTAAGGGATACGCAGTCTGCTCTGAAGCAGCAGCAAGGGGCCTAGCAATGAGGGCAGACTAATTTTATTAACTTCAGGGAAACTTCAAAAAGCTTTAGGGCTTTAATGCCAGACAGAGACGACCCCAAAAGTCAGTTTAAGTGCTGCATAAACAAAGGATTAGGGCAAGAAAAAGCTGAAGGCTCCTTGCATTTCTTGTTTATATTGTCATCTGACCTAGTAGGAGTGGGAGAGGGTTGCCTCTCTGACTTTAATCCCCCATGGTGTACAGTGGCGTTTCAGTTCACTGACCTACATTACGATAATATTTTTTTAAATTTATGGGCAGAGGTGCAGCATCAAACTCACTTAAGGACTTTAAAAAAAGAAAAGAAGCGGGGGGGAGAAATACCCAGAAGAGAAAAATTTTCTGGCTGGTATCGTCTCCTCCTCTCACTTAGGTTAGATCAGCAGCTTAGAAAGGGATTTCAAGTTCAAAGGGACGTCTCTGTTACTCTTGTTTTATGGCTTACACCAGAGGACACAATAGCACTGAGTTTATGAAATATCCCTTCCCACTTGGCTTTTGTGTTTGCAGGGAAAAAAATAAACAGCACTTTATAACCATAGGTGAAGTATGTGCATTTCTGGCACATAACGTTTTTGCTAATACCAAGACTCTTCACAGAAAAAATTAACCACCTCACACTCTCCATCTAAGCAGTACTGACGCTACCGTGTATTGTTTGCAAAACCACAGTTAATGTTACTTGTGCTGGCATTCAGTGCAGACTAAAGTAAAATTCCAAGGAAAAATAACTCTGCGATTTCCCTTTAAGCAGGAATAGCAAGCTATTCTGTCCAGCCTGTTAAACCACCCTCATCTTTAAGATAACTTGGAAATTACTGTCATCTGAACACTCTCTCAAACAATCCATCACACACATTTTGAGAGCACATAACTGTGTCTTAACGTGCCTGTAGAAAAAAAAAGGGGATCAGAACAGAAACACACAGGAGGAAACAAAGTGGGGCCAGCATAAGATGGGAAATAAGAAACGGATTGAGACAGAGAAGGTAAAAGTACTGAATGTTAAATTCTAGAGAGACACAGAGAGAAAAAATAATCTTCTCTGATTTAATCTAAAATTATATGCTTTTAAATAAAAATAAAACTTTTTTAAAAAAAGGACAGAAACAGGTCTGAGGATTGTTCTCAAACTAATAGATGGACCATTGAAACCAAAGCAGAAAACTACAGAAGAGGAAGCAAGAAGAACCTATGTCTAACGCGGAAAGTACAAAGTATTTTTATTACTTTTTTGTACTTTAGAAAAAGTACACTTGAGACATCTTCATCATGATCAGTGACAGCTCATTTATTTCTAGAAAACAGTTTTGAGCACTTTCCATTTCTGTGTCAGAAATAGGACTATTTTGGAGGTTGCAAACTCCCGTTTCTCTTTTTTTACAACATGGCTTCACACACTGAGAAAATTATGGTACATGAGGCCACAATAAGGATGAAAGAGAAACGATTTCACTGACAATTGTGCTTGCAGCTTTTTTGATCCCACAACGACTGTTGTACCTCACAGTTTGCTATTGAGAAGTAGGTGAATGACTTGGTACAAAGAATGAATGATTTGGTGGTCAGCCACACAGTTTCTTTACATCAGCATAAAAGTATTAAAGGCTTTTCTTTCTGCAGTTCCCTCCAGCACTAGAAGCTTTCTGTTGCGTGCCAGGCTCCAAAGACCTTTTTTTCTCACCACACTCCAAGCAAACAAACTTAACTTCTGGCTTTGAACTTCCATCCAGGAGGAAGGAACAGAGATGAAAAGTTCATCTCCTTCAGTACTTGATGTCTCATTACTGCTGTTCTAATACAGCAAGAAGCCATCACGCAGACATCTCCACATATCCACTAACCTTGGTTTTCAAATGTTCACCCCATCTCTCCCCAGCCTATGTTTCTTGTATCTAAGAGAAATCTTCCCTTCTCTGCCCTTCACTTCCCATCTCAGCAAAGGCACAGCTGTCTGAACTTCTAACAATCGGGCAGAAACACCCTTCCCTTTGCTGAGCACTTTGCCATCACTATAACCTAGTGAAAACCAGTACAGGACTGTAAAATTTTAGTATTGGCTCAGGACAATGAATAATAACTGCATAACCAGACCAGTTTAGATTTTAAAAGTTCTATACATACCAGTCAGTGTTCTCCAGGCACACACAGGGTACAAACAGGGCACTAACATCATTATACACCTGTACAGTGCAAGTTCCCTTCGGTTCTATTTGAAGTTTAGAAGGGCTGAATCCCCAAAAAACCACAGGCATTAGATTCCTGATATAGCCTTGTTCAGAACACATTCATTTTACCAAGTGAGAAGAAACCGGTTGATGTCGTGATTTTATTAATTCTTACATCAATCTATGCTGTATTCCCTTTACGTAAGAAAAGCAACATGAACAAAGAGGGGAAAAAAAGGAGGCTACAGACTGTCACTACATACGTCACTGCGCAGGACCTCCAGCTCCAGACCAGCCAGCCCTGGCTTGAAATGCTATAAAGATTAAAAATCCCGTAATCCTTACTATCCAAGCACAAACCAAGAAAAAGGCTGTTCTGCAGAGCAGAAGATCTGTAGATGCAGGAGTCTTGACCTGGCCTTGTAAGGAGGACTCAGAAGATCACGAAGCTGGAGAGGGCTCCTCCCATGCTGTGTGGTTCCAAGCAGCCAGGACTCTGGTGGTATCTCCATGACTTAAGAACATTCAGACGCTTCCGTCAATTATTGAAAAGTATTTTAACTGTGGCGATCTCAGGTTCTGAGATCTTAAATATCCAAAAGAAAACATCAGTGAGACCCAGCAAGTGTCATTTGGAACAGTGCATAGATGCGGCATGTAGCAGTAGGTCAAGTACAGTGACAGTAAATTAATTTGTTTCTAAAGGAAACCGCCCACAAATAGCTTGAGGAGGGCAGGGAGGAACAAAGAACAGAGGCTTACAAAATCCTCACTGGAAATTAGGCAGGCAACAAGGAACAGGCCTGCAAAGAGTTGCCTGAAGCAACTGAAGCGGAGGAAGAGGAGAGAGCTGACTTGATGCAGACCTAGACCCCTTCTGAAGGCACCACATGGACATACAAACACCCCAAGTCTGCCACCTCCACTAACGATCTCCAGCTCCAGCGTGTGGATCCTCTGCCCAAAGCCCAACAGTCCATCACCTCTCTTGGCTGTTTCCTTCTGCCACTTGGTTAACAAGGTTTGTGGCACCAAGTGATACAAGCCTGTGCTACACTGCTAAGTATTTGTAACTCAAATCCTAGTGAAGGTGGACAGTACAGGGATGGTTACAGTTCAATAATACGTAGATTTAGTTTTACTTTGCCTTTTTACTTTAAAAATGCCTAGGAAATTACATTTATATAAAACCTAAGTTATTTAAGTTGCAGAATAGGGGACTTAAGAAGTTAAGAAATGCCAGATGTCCATACAATCTTATTCCTGTCCCTCTTTGATATGCCCCATGATATATTCTTAACGTGACCACATCCAAAAAAATTTCACAGGAACCCTGCCTTATTAAGTGCACAGGGTAGAGGCACAGGGGAACAGAATTAATGTTGCATAGGCAACTGTAAATCTGGTATTTCCTAACTTTCAAGTGCTTGATTTTGCAACCTAAGTAACATTCTTAATTTATTTTTGTATCCAATAAATAAAATGCTGTATTGGTTGCCTTGCTGACAAACCGATTCCCCCACAGGTGACTCTTACACAACCTCAGAAAAATCAAGACCAGCTGTCCATACACTTGTAAGACCCAGAAGCATGTCTGTATTTTAAATTTAATAATATAAATAATAACCATAGGTGTTACTCAAGCCTTGCGAAATTCTACTACCCAGTCATGTGGAGCAAGCCATTCTTTTCTTGGTGAGTGAACAAAATACCAGTCTTATCATATGAGTAAGCAAGCAGATTCTGTGACTTAGCTGGTACACTTCTATGACAAGTTTATTCTAATGTGTTAATCCATATGTTGTGTCAGTCAGTAAACATTTGCTACTCTTGTCACAGCACTCTAACAGAAATGGTATTTCTGTTTAACGAGCATGCAGCTCTCCCTTCCCCTTTTCCCAATAAGCTTCTCAAACTCTTTTACTCAAAAACTAAACAAAAGCCAATAAATAAATGCATCTTTTATATTCCTATTTTACAGTGCATTTTAACCAGCAAATGTGCTGTGCACTTTTATTCACCTGATTGCCTTCATCTCCGTATTATTACTGTATTTAGCATACCATCAGCAGCCAAGCAGAACCAAACAAACTCATGTTCAGACTTCAAAGCAGGAAAAATATTAATTGTGGCGTCTGCATGTTTATGGTAGATGGAGTGACATCCACCCACTTCTCCCAGCCAGAGTCACAGAAGGTTCTGCAGACAGCCCAGGTCACTGCCTGTGCCTGCCGGCAGCACGCAGGCGGTTCTCCCCGCATGGTTTGGGCTTGTTACTCACTTTGTGCCCGTATTCATCTGCACACCGTACCTGTCAGCCAGAAAGCATCGTTGCCTGGCTCATGCAGTGCCTTACTTGTTGTCCTGCTGGAACTACAGTGCCACTCTAAGAAAATGGCAGATGAAACATTAGCCCTAGTAAGCCCCTGAAACATCTTTTAGCTAGAAATAGGTTAGATGGAAGAATCAAACTCAGTAGGTAAAATTTACTTTTCTTCACTCCTAGCAGCACTGCAATCCTACAACGGAAAATTCAAGAAACAGTATCTCTGTGGCAAATATTCAAATAGCGTCCACAGGGCACGACACTGCAAAACAAACTCTGGTATTACTGATAAGATATCTGGCAAGGATTCAGTGAAAAAAAGTACCACTGTTGTTCACACATGATCCACTAACTCAAATCTTTCCAAAAAGGAATACTCTGGCACTCCCATATTAACTTGCCACCTCCCCGAAAGTCTGGTCTCATCCCTTAAGTTAACCACACTGGATGTTCCTGTTCACTCACAGGCAAGTTCATTTCTCCTCCTTTGTACCCTCCTTTGGCAGTTTGGTTAAACATGTGGCTGAGCTACTATGAACTTGACACGTACTCTGTAAACTAAATGTTGGGGTGTTCACTCATAAAAAGCCAGAAAGAACTCAAAGACAAAATATGGCTGATAATTGTTCCAAAAAAATGCCATTTTCACAACTGCTGCTTTTCAAAGTGTCTAGCTCCCTAAAGGACATTCTAGGTTATTACTGGTCATTGATAAATTTAAATATTATTTTCTCGAACTTCCTGCAGTTGCTTAGTACCGCTTATCTCCACAATACCTCATCCTTCTTCTGAAAAGCCCAAAAGAACAGTTAAGCGACCTTCCTTTTGACCACTCAGGTAACGCACTTGCTCTCATACAGTTCTTGTTATCCTACTGTAAAAGAAGAGGAAAAAATCCAACGCTTTCTCTTAAAAGATGCGGAGAGATAAGCTTTTTCTCTTCCATTCAAGCTTCCGAAGAGATGCGCTAATAAATATCTTGATAACTTACCCTGGCTTTCACATCTTGCTCCTGCAACAATAGTTTCCTCCTTGGGGACACTTAGATGGCACCAATATTCAAACAATTAGTAACATGTTGTTGTTAAGCACTAAGTGATTCTTCCAGCCTCCAGAAAGCAAGTACACTAGCTACATGATGGCCTCAGTCCTCATAAAAACAAGTTTAGTAAGAAAACTCACTATCTAGCAACCTAAAAAAACTTGGGAACAGAGTGGCTAGGAATAATGCTACAACATCCCATGGCTGTGACACATGACACTGCTGAAGAAACAAGTGCAATGTGATCACCATTGAATAAATAAAGCCTACCAGGAAGGCAAATAATGAGGAAAAATACACTAGGAACTTTGAAATACGCAAAGAGAATTAATTCTTCTTAGTGACAGAGGAACACAGAAAAGCATCTTTAGGAAGGAGAAGCCTGTTCTCACAGGAAAACATTATGCTATGCTTAAAATGGGGGACAATCACAGCTGAGACACGCATACATTTTTCACTACAGAAGCTTGGAAGTGCAGAAGGTGCAGCCTGCACTGTGCTAGCAAGGCAGAGAGTTTTCCTCCTCCTTTTGTTTCTGCCACAGAGCTACTGATTTATGAGCATCCTCGACAATGGGACCCTTTGGCAACCATCTTAAGATAAATCCTGCTTGTGCAAACGCTTTCAAAACAGGCAGAATATCTGAGTCACGCAGGAAAGCATGATGCACTTCTGCCGTTCACCTTTCAGTTGAAGCTCACTGCGCTGAACCTGTAAGTCCATGGAAGCCAAAGAGCAAATAATGTGACAAATATAAAGGATTTATCCCAGAAACTGAGTAACTGCTTCATGAGTCAGACTGGAATTAATCTACAATGCTGTGCACAGGTAAAATTCAGAGAGGAAGATACTTCAGAGATGGTGTTAGGATTAATACAAGTGTCACTGGCAACAGAACTGCAAAGAGCTGACTGGTGAGCAGCTTATCTCCAGAAGCATCAGACCAAGGACAATAAAATTGCTGTTTGTCTTCATAATTTGTCTCCGACTCCAGGGGCTACTGACCTACAGTTTAGCAAGCCCATGTTCACAGCCACCACCACGTGTGGATTCAGAAGGATAAACTTTCTTCACAGTATCTCATTTTCTCTTCCCCCCCGCCCCAAGATTTCCATGTCATGCTCCTTAAAGTGACACTGGTGTTCACAATAGCACTCTCGGCCCTGCTTTTACGTTTTTATCAGTACAATCCACTTGTTGCCAACCAAGCTCTTTTTCCTATCAAAGCACATTTGTCAGGCAGCGAAGGTTTGCAAAAATAAAGTGGCCATAGGGCAACAGTCTTTGCCTCCATGTAACCATGACAGAAAGATGTTCCACAGATCCTTCCACTGAACTTCCCCCCTCTCTCGAGTCCTCTTTGCAAGAGAAAACTGGACTGGTATTTCACATCATTTTTAAAGTCATCAAATTAAGCAAATATAAACCCTTTGCCAGTGCCCTCTTAGTTCTGAGATAATGTCAGGTTTTGATTTTCCTTAAAGCTAACCCTTAAAGATTTACACTAACCCCAAAACAAGTCTGGTCTAAAGCAAAATAGAGGCATCCACACAATTCTACAACAATTCAAAAACACCAGATAAAATCCTAATTCCAGTTTGAGTCATGCAACTTTTTCACAACCAAGACGCTATCCCAGCATAGGTGCAGACCCCAAAATTCCCCATTCTGGTTAGAAGCAAGTTTCCTGCACCACACAATCTCGGACAACACCGATTTAACCAAAAACGTTTTAAAGCCAAATTTCCCAGATACTACAGTAATACATACCTAAATAAAGTAGTAAGTCAGCAGATAAATAAGCAAGGATGTGAAAAGAGAGGCTCAAGGGCAGGCTGCAGACAGGGAAATTCAAGATCCCGGTGAACAGCAGCAGCAAGGCTTTCATTCTTTCTCTCCCAGTGCTCCACTCAAGTCTTAGTGTTAAAGAGGCAAGACAGCAAAAGGAAACAGTGAGTGGTACAAAAAGTAGTGCAAGGGTACTTGAATTTTTGTAGAATATTTGCCATCACTTGAGCAGATGAGAAAAACCAGGAAGCTTAGGTGCGACTTTTCACTAAAATGTACTAATTCACAACCATTTGCTAGTGTAAGTACGATCTTTTTACCTTTTTAAAATATGGTATTTACCCAGTTCATAGATTTCATTTCTACATGAAACAACAGAAGTATCTCACTTGCTCTTACAGTGCCAAAAAAAAAGTCTTTGAGAATAAGTGTTCTTTTATTAAAAAAATAAACCTTAAAATCCAGGGGAGGGCCATGCACAAGAGGCACAAAAGAAAAGTACTGTGATGCTGAAACTTAATGAATTTAGAATTCTTACTACTCCGTCAGTGCTCTGAAATTAATCAGAATAGGAACAAAAAGCCAAACCATAAATGCCTGATTTCTCTTGGGTAAACTGGTAGTTAAACAGCAGGGAATTTAATTCTAGCGGCAAGCGGGGGGCTTGGGAGAGCCCACATCAGATTAGCTGCAGCGTTTTACAGATGGATACTACTGAATTCCCCAACAGTCCAGTTCGGAGAGCAGGTTTCCATCCCGTGCTGAACCTGGGAAGGTGGATGTTACACGTCCCTGCCTCCCTCCCAGCCTTTCAGGAAGCTGCGCAGCTATTTTTCCCCAGCAGTACTCTCTGGAGGAAAAGTTCACTTCTCATGAAGGTGACGTGTATTTTTTAATTATTATTATTTTTTATGCCTCCCCAGGGAAGGTGAGGAGGGGGGAGCTTCCTTGCTCAACGGAGAAATTTTCCTGTATCAGTGCCAAGAATAGACACCCTAAATTCAGCGATCCTAATCTCCAGCCATCCATCAGCAGCAGGGTGGGACCAGCTGATTCAGATTTTCTATTAGCTAGCGACTTTGTGTACTAAAATAAGTCACTGTACCACCCAATTGTTCCTGCTGCTCTCTGCAAAAGCACAGACTTAATAGTTGCTACCTCAACTAATGCTCTAAGTACTTCCCCAGCAGGTCCTTTATAACTGGCACAATCCTCTTCCCACCCACTTGCCCAAGTCCCTCTGTGACTTTACATCACGAGCTTTTCTTACAACATTTGGCCCACTATCCTTTTGGCACACATCAGGGAAAGTATCCATGGTACCACAGGAGGCAGAGTCTGAGAACAAACCTAACCTGAAGACAGATTATTCAGTGGCAACTGTTCGTTTACAGAGCCAATTAGTATTCATATAGACAGTGATCAAGGCCCACATATAGGGCACACTGTTTCACAGATGAAGTCAGGATAAAATAATAAAAACACTAAATACATATTTTAAAAAGCACAAGAAAGTATCAAAACAGTTCACGAATATCAGCCTAATATATTACTCTGTTGGTCAATTATTAAATAGCCTACATTCATCAGTTATCTTCTAGACCAGAAAACGTGTAATTTCATTAACATTATTCCATTATTTACACAGCAAAATCAGTAGCAGAGTATGTAAACTTCAAAGGATTTGATAATAACACTAAATAAAAACAATTAAAAATGCACGACCAAGGCTAACAGTAAACTCCGTTAAGCCAGTTGGACAACTCACGCTCACGTCCATCATAGTCTGCAAGTTTTCAACTCCCGTACACCAGTGCTACACACTGGGAACAAAACTAAAGAATCGGAGAGCAGTTCATTTCAGTTAAACAAAACACAAAGCAGCATGTGTTTCCCTGAGTCACACCATCTTCTGTTCTCATTCATATTCCTACTGCCACAGAGAAACAAAAGGAGTTGGTAAGCCACGTCTTGCTGGATATTAGCGGCATGGGCCACATAGTGGCGAGTAAACTTTTAGCAGAGACAAAGGCAAATGTTTCCTGAGTTCAGATAGCTCTAGAGTATCCCAAGAACTGGCATCCAGACGTGCACATTTGGTCTAGAGCTTCCCTGCAGCTTAGAGTACAGAATACTTTGGACCTGTTCTTCTGGTTCAACCTCACTCGCCAGCCAAAAGAGAATGGTAGCCAACCATTTCAAACAAAGCCAACAATACACCTGCAAAATTTTGAAGAGTGACTGCTCATTTTGGGCATCCCATATAACTCCTACTAATACATAAAAAAAAATTCAGAAAACTACAGACAACCTCCTCCTAACTACCTGCCTTCCTAGAGACAAAATCGGCATCCAAAAAACCAAAACAACACGCTGGTCTATAGTCCCTTTGACAAGAATAGACTCCATAGTCAGCGGTGGAAATTCAAAAGACAAACTTTTTTTTTTTTAATTTAAAAAGAAGCTAAAACAGCAACATAGAAACCTCAGAGGAGGTAATAGGAATTGCCCATTTGATCAATTAATGTAGCAAGGCCTTTAGAAAAGAACCTCACCAATTCAAAATCATGCCCTGACAGGGATCTTGACTTATTTTTTACCATTAAATTAGTAAAGCAAACGAGCAAAAAAGTATTCTGTAAATCTGTATTATAAGAAGCATAGTAAGGTATGCTAAGTGTTCAGTCTCCTATAGTAAAGTAAGGCAAAATATTTTGCAGTACTCAACACAGCTTTATGGAATTTTGAAAAGAAGGAAGAATGTTAAGCGTTTTGTCCAATCAGATGTTGGATAAGGAAAATAAAAATTAATAGTTCTTTATCCAAAAGTTAATGAAATACCTACCACACTAATGCATCAAGTAAACATTTGCTAAAGCTTATATCAAGTCTGCTCATTTAGGGGCAATTAAGCAATTAAATTATTTATATATTACACATCTCCACGCAAACCATTCATCATAAAAATTCCACTATGGGACGTATGAACAAATGCTTCTCCACTGATTACTGAAAGGTAACCACCACTAAGATCGAACTTACGACAGCAGCGTAATAATACCAGGCCACTACAGAAAGTGTATCTATCCACGCTAAAGGGACAGCAAAAATTCCCAGTGATGTTTTACTCTAGATGGTAACTCCTCCAGAAAGGACCTCTACACTATAGCAGGTTAACACCTGTGTACCACAGAAACAACGTTTAAACAGGGCTCCAGCTTCTCCATGTCAGGAGCTTGATCCCAAGTTCAGTGTTCTGTAGCTCTGCAAGGCATCTTGGAGAAGATTCTTTTCCCATACTAAAGTAAATGTTAATAATTGAGGTTCTTATTTAAAAAAATGTGAAAATGTGTAAGTAGCATTATTTGATCTCATGCTACTTTTTATTTGTTTAACATTGTCTTTACATTTCCAGTGTACTGCAGAGTAACTGTGTAAAATATGTCAATAGAAACCTGGAAGTTTTGTCAACTGGGAAGAAAACAGATGAGCCACTTCGGAAAGTAAACAAACAAAACAAGTTTGCAGGAAGAACAGAGTTGCTAAACATCAAAAGGATCAATGAAAAAACCAGCATCAAATTACTCAACACAGCATTGAGCAATTTTTAGTCACTTTTAATCAGTGATTTCTGACTGTTTGCAAGCAGACAAGATGTAATACACTAGGTTTACAAACATAAGAAAAATGTGTATAAAGACTCTGGAAGACAACAGTGAAAGTTCTGTAGGCTAACAATATTTGTAGTTACCTAGAACAAGTATTTCCCCTTCCCACGTACAGCATTAAAGAGACAACTCACCCTTTCCACTTGTCCTTCTTTATGCTTCAGCTTGTACACTTTCAACTTCGGAAGGAAACTCTCCACATAGTTCTTGTCTTCCATGCCTTGGAGCAGTACTCCATGGAACGCCAGCCTGCAGGTATTGGCGTGAATATCTGTATCCAGCTTAGAGCCGATCACAAGGCACAGTTTAGGACAAGTGACTGGTTTTTCAAACTCTAGCAAAGCCCACTGTTGTCTTGGGAGCTGGACTTCTCCTGCCTGGTCATTTTCTTTGTTCTCCTCTGAAGAATTTGAGTCCTTGGACAAATATTCCTCTTGATAAAGGTAATCTTTTTCAAAATCAAAAACATTTTCTTGAATTTCTTCGTTGAAGTTAGCAGGGGCTGGACTGAAAAACATCACTCTTCCCATAACTGTTTCATGGCCAACCGTGATATGGAACTTGGCCTTAGTCTGAAGAGCTCCTCGAAAATACTGGATTTTCTTCAGGGAAATTATTGCAGCATGAATGGTATGAAGTGATTCTGGAGTGCAAATTAGGCCTCGTTCTAGCAGTTTAGGATCAAACTGGGTTACACAGATACCCACTCTGTCACCCTGCATAGCATAAGTCACAGGAGTATGGAACATCTGCATGGACTTGACTTTCTTTGTCACCTATTGATGAAAGAGCAAGAAAAAAAATAATAATTAATTGCACACAAGTGCATCACAAGTACAAAGCCACATACTACATCCTGCTCTCTTGTAAGATGACTGACCTAGAAGACTCCGCAGTTTAAAAAGTAGAAAGCGCACAGACTGATAACACACCCTACCATTTAGAATTACAAAAAGTTTGAGCTTCTTAGCTTATATTCTACTTCTGTTCGTAAGACTAAGGTTATCATAACCATGATTATGTTGATATTTGCATCATCTGTGCTGCAATACACACTACCTGCAAATCAACAGATATTGCCACACCACGGAATAGCTTAACGTACCCCCCCAAGCACCTGCACCATTCAGAAGCGTAGCACTACCATACCCATCCATGCACCCCTTCGAGGAAAATTGTTTCATGCACTTTTGACTTGGTTGAATTCAACTGTACAATTACTCAGAACAAAAAAACCCAAACTTTCCTTACAATGTATTTGTACACCACCAAGCACAATGAGATCTTGTAAACTATCACTGCAAAATCACAAGCAATACAAAAATCCACCATCTATGACATTCCACATAAAGAGTCCTTAAAGCTTTTTTGCAAAGATTTGAATATTCATAAATACATGGCTGGCATCACTCTTGCTCCACCTGTTAGGATTATCGTAGGAAGAGTGCAGCACTGGCTACTGCTTACACTTAAAATGTATTTAGCTCTTCCCAGATGCTATAGAAGTTTGACCTTAATGAGCTTACTATCATATTAGTTATTTCAAGGAGTTCTTCAGGAGAAAGAAATAAGCTTTTAAAGATGAGTCTAGGCTCATCTTGATCAGACTAAACCAGTTTAGTTTAACAAGGTTTCATATTTTGGCTTTTCTTTCAGTTCTGACAAGCATCCTTTAATTAAAAATTCTCCCCCTGCCCCTAGTTTGCATGAAATCAATGTTTTTTCTGATAACATGTTTATGTAGCCACCTGTTACATTCATACTAACACTGGATACTTAAATAGGTAACCACTCTGCTTGAAGCCCCTATATTAGATATCAAGTTTTTGATACTGAAATGACATTTTTTGACAATAAGTAAATAAATTTATCTCCTGAATAAATATTAAGTACTTGGGCAAGACTCCTTAGTACCAAAAAGCTATACACAACATATTTCTGAAGGGCCGAAGCCTCAAAATTCAGATCCAAGAACTGAATTCTCCATAGGAATGCTTTGTTCCAGAAAATTTCTTTAGTACATCTTTATCAATATACAATAGATTCTACTGTAAATGCATACAGAACATTACTAGAATAGATCTCAACTCTCGGTATCATTTCTTCTTCTCTCTCCCTCCTCTTAGTACCAATTCTACAGCTATCAAAAAGGTTCATGTCAAATGCTACTGTGAAATTCCTAGCATTCAAGCCTTGAGTATCCATCTTACTCAGGTGGAACTGTTCTCAAACAAATCTCCAACCACTGCA
This sequence comes from Chionis minor, assembly GCA_013398295.1. Classification (NCBI taxonomy): domain Eukaryota; kingdom Metazoa; phylum Chordata; class Aves; order Charadriiformes; family Chionidae; genus Chionis; species Chionis minor. The sequence continues at coordinate 1,660,037 of VZSF01003148.1, read as the reverse complement.
TGTCCCTTAGCAGCCCATCTTCTAATTCTGGCCCACCCCATTTATCTTCTAACTCCTGAAAGTAGGAAACGAGAATACACAAGCAGTGATGAAGGGAATCCCAAACCAAAGGATTGGACTCAGCAGATCTGGGCTTTATCCTCAGTACACGTCACACAACTTAGAGCACATCACTTAGCTTAGACAACTTGGAACAGTCTAGACAAGTTAACCTTATTAATTTTAATCACAGAATCATTTACTTACAGGATAATACTAAAAACAGCAGCTTTTTTCGTGCATCTTGGATGCAATGCATTAATGGAAACAAAACCGGTTTTCACCTTTTCACAAAGCCTGCTGCTCTATATGAAGGAAAGAGTACTTGGCTTCAGACAAATCTCTGCATGCCTATTCCCAACATCACCAAACTAAGCAATACTAAGAGAAAACCATAGCTAAAAAAAGAAAGACTCAGAGGGGAACAAATTGCAGAAACTTAGATCAAAATAGAGGAGTAGATGAAAAGTCTATTGGCTGAACTAAAACCTTCAATAACTGGAATATAAAGAGCCCTCCAAATAAGTCAGCAAAAAATAGTCAAAGGCATGTACAGAAAGCCGATTAAAAAAAGGGAAAAAAATATCTAGCAGCTGCACAGCTTCTGGAAAACAACAAAAAAATCCTGTATTCCTGAAATCACCATTATACAAAATAACAATAGCCATAAGCTTCACCACTACAAATACTGTCCACGTTCCCTGGATCTCTGGCTGCTAACCAAAATGAAGAGAAACATTCTTTTTCAGATTCTAGTAAGCTATTATTGCAACATTTTCCAAAATCAAATACCATATCAATGTCTGTGGATTCTTGGAGAATCCAGATTACGTGAAAGGACATCAAGAGATGTGTTCATGTAACTCACTAAGGAACCTGGACCAAAATAGTTCAGTATTATCTTAACTAATGTCAGACCAGACTTAAAAGGGTATTCTAAATGCTCACTAGGTTTTTAGTTTCAAGCATTTTAGTACTCAAATATACACCTGTTATCCCTTTAGCCAAACCTCGTAGACAGTACAACCTACTGAGGTGGATTGGAGCAAAGAAATTTAGTATTTACCTCCATCTCTTTATTCACTTCCAAGGTTGTACTCCTACGGGCTGGAAGTGCGATGGCCTGAATCAAACCCTTCCTTCTTTCACTCACTGTAACCTACGCCTCCCTCTCCAGTTTCAATCATTGTGATAGTTACAACACTGGTGATACAAATAATGTTTAAAGACAGAAGGCTTTCTAAACATATGTGTTTCAAAGAAATAAACGAGCACTACAAAGACGGAAATTGCCTTATGAAAAGTACCAGACCAAACCATAAGGGTTTGAAAGACTTCTGTGATTTTTAAATTAATAATACTGGCAGTAAGTCTTCCCTCTTCTACAATTGTGGACAGGGTGAATAAACTGACAAGAACTAAGGAATCTTCCATCTCCGTCACTCTCCAATACAAAACTAGAACTGGAAGACACACAAAAAGATCTAAACAGTTTTCTACCTTAAACGGAGCCACAGTGATATTTTTTCTTTGTTATTACTATGCCAATTTATGATATTACTTTTTAGAAACTACCCACCTAAACAGTTGAGTGAATTTATTACAGAAAATATTTGCTAGTCTCTAAAACAGTCTACCTATTTTAATCTCAAATATTTTTCACAGAACTCATATAACATTAAAGCATAAAGATTGTATTTCAAAATACCTATTATTGGGTACGTATACGTACCCTATATGTATACTTACACATCTTAGCTTTTACTTATGGATTTATGAAACATTCCTCAAAAGCATTATGTCTGTTCTCTCCCCTTAAACTCAAATGATTAGGCTTGATGCAGGAGGGGGTAGAGTGGTGGGGGTCAATCTCTTCACCCAAGTAACAGGCAATAGGACAAGAGGAAACAGCCTTCAATGTGTGCCAGGGGAAGTTTAGTTTGCTTATTAGGAAAAATTCTGTCACTGGAAGAGTTATCAAGCATTGGAACAGGCTGCTCAGAGAAGCAGTGGAATCTCCATCCCTGGAGGTATTTAAAAGACAGGTAGACGTGGTGCTGAGAGACATGGATTAGTGGTGGTTTTGGCAGGGTCAGGTTCATGGTTGGACTCGATATTAAAGGTCCCTCCTAAACTTAAATGACTCTCTGATTCTATCTAATATACAGCCCATAAATAAAAATCAGAAAAATTAGCAAGTGCTTTTAAAATATTCACTTCACACAATTAAACTCTTTCAATGAGATTTGAAGTTCTCAACCATGGCATACAAATCTGGCTTATATTAGAATACTAGCTATGTTCTTCCACATTTTCCAGTGTCAAACTACATTAAAAAAGAGTATACAGTTGTAAAGCATCGCTTTAAAAGACAAAAAGCTTGCTTTAGTTCCTACATGTAGGACAAATTTTGCAGTGAAGTACCAATACAAGGGTATTTTCCAGTGCTGCATGAGGCTTTAACAGGATGGCTCCTGTGAGTACATTTCTTGGTGGTCCTCACAGCCTCCAATGCAAGTTTCAAGAAAAGTCTTGGATCCTGACTAATTCTCTTTCAGAAAACAGTATCCTAGTTTAAAAGATTTGTAGAATCATGTAGAGCTTTTCCCCCCAACCAAAGCAGATTACCTGTGCTGTTGCCCCCAACTCACTCATAGGAGAGAAGCTCCCCACCCAGCTGCACTCATCCAGAGCTTTAAGAGTCACCCCATTCCTGTGTAGTTGGGTCCAAGCTTTCAGACAAGTCTACTTATCCTCAGACACATGATGGGAAAAATACAGCATTACTCAACCTATTGAAAGTCAGCATTTCACACTGACCTATCCAGTACCTTGCAGATGATTTAATCAGCCCATCTATATTTAAGTGTAAAGAGTTTTCCCCTTATATTCATGGTATCTATTCCTGTATCTGAAGTTCCCACATGCATATCAGAGGACAGAAGAAAAGTAAATGGGAAGAACAGATTCAAGACCATTCCTCTGCTTCCTGCATGTTCTCAGTTCCAAAATCAACTGTAAAAGGATTACACCACAGCATCTTAACCAAACATAAACTCTGTTCCAAGAGCATAACATATGTAGGAATCAGAATCCAACCAGAACAATGCTAGAGTGAGCTTAGGTGATTGGGGGAGGTGGATTAGATCACAAGAGAACCGAGTTGGAATTGCATCTCCTTCAAAAAGGTCAGATGTGGAACCAGCAGAGAAGTGAATCAGTGAGTTGATCTGCACCCACTGGATCAAGTAACAAGAGCCAGGGGAGCTTTAAATCACAGACTTCCTCTTTGCCGAGCCAACCACGAACATCAGTACAGTATTTCATTCCATTTCACCCTGACCCCGACTGACAGACGTTCGCCCATGGTTTAAAATACTCCAAGTGTAGGGTTTTTTCTTCAAGAGGATGAAGTATATAACTAAAATTCATCTTTGTTTTGTCTGGCCTTTAAAATACAAACCTGGAAGCACTAGAAAGGATGCAACTGGCCCTCGGTTTTAGATTTGTTGCTCTTATACATACCTCATTTCCCTATGTAAGGGATCCCCACAAGTTATAGCACAGCTCTAAACTTTCCCGTATTTTCTTTAGCCTTACAGAAACAGAAATCGCAAGTAGGGAGTTGGGGCTGGATTGCTCAAGTCCACCCACCAACCAACAAAATTATGTTAAATACTTCAGAGCATTGTGTCCTGAGCAATAGGAATTTGTAACTGAAACCAGCTACAACCAATACCTTTGGCAATTCTTTGCATTCATTTCAAGCATCTAGTTTTTGTCCTCAAAATGCTGTCTGTAAAACAACTTCTATCTCATCTTCTCCATGAAAATAATGCAAGGCCCTTTTTAGCAATCCTCTACATAGAAATGTATTTTACTCTCTAAGGAATTGGGTATTTAGACACAAAAAGGTGTACAACATTGAGTACAACTTTAAAGAGACAGACTTTATTGCATACAAGCAATGAAGGTAAACACGGAAAACTTGGATACCATTAAAAAACTTATTAACCATTAACAAACTTTGCTAAGAAATTCACTCACGTGTTGTTTTCTGATAATGGCACAAGCGAATTGATTATATCTCACATAAATCAAGAGCCATGTGTTGAAATCTTACATCATTTGCAAAGGGATTTGCTTCACTTCAAATTTTATTTGAATAATCACATTAATGTTCCTAAAGCATTATGTAAAGGTCTATAAAAAAAGAGTAAGAAAAAAAAGAGCAAAACAGAAATCAAAAGCACCCAAACAGTTCAGCCCTTGAGATAAACAAATGTATTCAATAAGAAAAGAACCCGTTTTTTGAAGACCAAAGGAAAAGCCCACGAAGATTTTCAAAGCAGTTTAGTACAGACTAATAGGAAACAGGATACAGAAAAAGTCCACTAATGAGTTCTTCCCCTGATATGTCAGAACTTCTTTTCCTTTATTTATCCAACTTCCATTAAGTTATCAACCATATGCCATTGCTCATAGCTTCTTCAGATAAGAACCTAGCCATCCTGCTGCCTCCCAAGGCTGCGAGCGCATCTTTCTGAGATGAAAGACACAGCAACCATACTTCCCTGTAACACTGATGAGAAAATGCAAAGTTAAAATAGTTAGTCTTAATAATTTCTTAAAATACTGATTATAAATACAATATTTATAAAAGGAGTATTATATAAGTGTTATTAAAAAAGATACCCCACTTCAAATGCAGAGGACTCCACCTAGTTTAAAATGAAGATCACATCTCAGAGCCCAGCTGCTAAGAGCTGCATCTTTAAACTTACATCCAAGAACGGAGAGGGATGGATAAATGAAGAAAGCAACACTTCCACCCTGAGGTTCAGAAATACATCAAGAGCAAGTCTGCCTGCATGAGCACCCAAACAAGAAGAAAACCCTTGAGGCATGAACTGACCATCCATTGCGACAGAGTGCCAAATACAGGAAACACCACCTTAACACCATCCAGTAGAAGTGTCTGCTTACAGCTGGAGAGGAGCAGCAAACTAAGGACCAACTGCACAACCAAAACACATCCTATATCTGCCATTTTTTGAAAGCAAAGACTGCTTGCTTTCCTCCCTATTGCTCCACTACAAATCCAAATAAAGAATAAGGCATCTCATCTTCCTGCTTCCAGTATCATCTCTTAGTGGTCATGGGACATCAAGCTACCCTGTCAAAAAAGTGCAGCCCACTTGTCTGAAAGGCTATCACAACTTTCAGGTTTCAGCCAGCCCTTGTCTAAGCACGTATACTGAAACTAAGCAAAGCTCTAGTTCAGACATAAACCTGCTCTTACATGCAAGCAGATCTTTCCATAAATTCTCCTCTAAACACGAAGCATGATGAATTCTTTGCTTTATAAGGGACGGCCATTCACAAAGCCGAGTAAGCAGCAGTGCGTTTAGCGAAGGCAGCAAGCCACTCCGGCTTTACGGTGTCCAAAGCACACCTAGGCTGCAAAGGCACAAGACAGCAACAACAAGCATTCAGAAATCGTGAGTCAAGGCATCTGCCCTACTCCCATCTGCATCCTCTATCCAATGAAATAGAAAAATATTTTTAAAATTAAGATTTGGAATATTTTCTTAATTCTGAGACACCTTTAGGGTTTACGTCACAGCTCAGTGAGCACTCAGAAACATTAGTTCCAAATCCCCAACCAGGATTTCAGAACATTTCATAAAATGGAGCTAAAACAGGAGCAGGCAATAGGACATTGTTGAACAGCAATCACACAATGCAGACTTTGCCCACTGCTCAGGTTGTGGAAAGTCATCATCACAACGGCAGCTAGAACCAACTACAAAGAGTAGAAACCTCGAAGAGTCAGAAATAATTCCAAGTTTGGGTGCTGCCAAGATCATGTGGCTTAGTAACAATTTTCTGAAAGATCTTGATTATTTCTAGGATCTATTATTTGTACATGGCATCGCTTTGCCTCCCAGGTGGGAAAGGAATATAGCATCTAGAAACAAAACTGTATCACACAGAGCGATTCTTTTAACTTAATTTTTTTAAGTTTATAAGGGCATCACCATATGAACACTGTGGTGCTTATGTAATGCCATACACATGATATCAGATTTTATTCAATATACTCCTCCTCCTGATAAAATAACACCATAGCCTACACTGCAACACTGGAATAAAGCAATAAAAAGGGATAACTAAAATCACTTTAGCTTAATTCCTTTCACATCATCTAAAATATGGCTATGCACCCAGTAAATAAAGAAGCAGGTCAATGATCCTACTCTCGTGCTGCTCTAATACTGTCACTATAATTTAAATTGCATGTATGCTATATTCATGCACACAATCACAAATCAAAAATCAGCAAGTGTTAAGATTAAGGTTCTGCACATAAAGTTAAGTGACCTTCTGTGCCTATGCGTTCTACTGTAGCCTTTAAGTATTATAATCTCAATTTTTTTTTTCCCCCCCCTCAACAGAACCAAATCCATCCCATGCACAGGCTGGACAAAGCCCACTGAATAAGAAAGCTATCCTCCATTTCTTTACTTCTTGTGACTGAACTGCCCCAAATTCATTATTTACTGCAAACCATCAAATTCATACCGTATTGTGCATATGCTATCTTACTGGAGTATTTCTTTGGTAAAATTCCACCATCTTGTCACTCTTGCGATGTAACACGGCATTACACCTCACCGCAGAGAGGAAACAACTGCATGATCTGTCACAGTCCAAATTCTCAAGAAAAACTCTGCGTCTAATCTTTGAAACCAAAAGGCTGATTCAGAGCATTTACCATTTCACAGCAAATTTTCCTCATTTGCAGCGAAGCTTCCAACAGCCTCAACCATTGCAGCCAGTTTTCAGCTGGCACCAAAACTTCCCAAATCCAACCCATACCTCCCCAGCTGCCACATGAAAATGCTGAGAGAGATGCTTCCCAAGTCTTACTCAAGTCATGACTCCTCCCTGCCTCTACATTTTGCCACAGAATGCAGTCAGGCTGGTCGAGCACAGTCTGTCCTTGTAGTATTTCCCAGTAATTAGATGTTCTTAATACGCTCTTCATCTTCCACCCCTGACATCTCCACTACCCAGGATTCACAAGGGGAACACCAACAGCATTAAGTCCCGCTGCACCTTTGCTTCCTCTCTGCATTGTCTCTCCTAGATTTGGGTGAACCTGTTCACATCAGGGAGAACCACATCCCCCTCTTATTCCTCTGGCCAGAAGAGCGTAACATCCATACACACTGAATGCCTGGGGCTGTCAGTAGGGAAGAGATTCCCGCACTCTCCAAGGATATGTGGAAGGAAGCAGCAGCCAGACACCTATTTTATATCCTTTCATCTCCAAACGACTATCAATCTCAGGTTTTTTTGTAACCAAAAAAGGCATCTTAATATGTCAAGTATTCTTAAGTTAAGCGGTACTGCCTGTGCCATCTATCACTACAGATGACAAAGTGTGCATTTTAAATATAATGCCAATGAGTTTAGCCAGCAAGTATCTAAGGCAGAGAACGTCAAACCCAGAGTAGAAGTATGACATAGAATAAGCTTAACATTTATATACCAATTAAAATTTCTGCAGCTTATCAAAAAATATTTCAATAAAACATTTTTCAAAGGAAAAAAATCCAAAAAGAAGTCAAAAATCAATGCAAAATGATAGGTTAAAGAAAGGCTGTCTGGAATTTTCTTCTTCCAACAGAACTAACTGAATTCTTTTTTCCAAACAGATTTAGGTTTAGAACAATAATACTACTTTTATCTGAAGACTTCAAAGTCGCATGCAAAAGAATATATCACAGTAAACAGAGGGTTGAAGGTTTTATAGAACTTCTACTGGGATTTTTTTCTTCTTTAAAAAGAAATTTGTTTACTACCAGTCTTTGAAAAGCACAAAACGGAAGAAACTATAGGGTAAAGAAGTAAAACTTTTACGTGTAAGGAACATTTGGAGCTTTGTGAGAAGGCTGGTTTTGGTAGAATGTGCTACATGTAGCCCAATGTGAGTAATATTATATCTCAAATAAAAATCAGCCCATGAATATACATAATCCAAAAGGTAATTCTCCCAATCTCTGAAATGTAATGGAGCCACTCTAGATCACTGAGGCATGAATATTTACCGTATTCAGGCTTTACTGCTCTCGATCTGGGTTCAATTTTGCAAATTAAAATGAAGGCTCTGTGGATAGAAAGATTAAAGAAGAGCATCCCAAAGCCTGCCTGTTTCCTTGGTGTGGTAGCAGTGATCTGGTTACCCTTCTGTTAGGTTATTTCTTTTTACTTAATGGAGTAGGTCAAAAGCAATTGAGAGTGGAAAGAGGAGGTCATTATTGGGTCATAACCTTGGAGTTAAAGGCTCACTAAGGAAAACAAACACAGAGTGAACATAAAGCTGCATTTAAAAATAAAACCTGTAATGAAAAATAATATTTTCAGCTCTTTTCATTTCTATTTTGACAGGTCGAGGGGAAGTATAAGAACAAAGTTCTTTGCTCATTTCCTTCTCGTGAACAAAATTCTCCTGTCCTTTCTCCACAATAAGCTCATTAATAGAAGCCATGATTTATACAAAATGAAACAAAGGTAATGAATAATTACAGAGAGATCTGGTAGGCTTCATTAGCTGTAGCAAACGTTAACATTAATTGTCATGATTTGTACATTTTCTAGGAAATACCTGGAATATAAACACAACAGTACTTCAGTGCCACACAAACACAACTATGCACATCAGTACAAATTAAATGATACGGTACTACGCCTAGTGAATTCCTTCTACTAATTACAGTAAAAACAAAGGCTACCTCTGCTATGAGAAAAGAAAAAGAAATTACTATCAGCCAAGTATTTTTCGTAATAATCCTTTTTATAAAATAAATTGAGATATAAAATCTTTATATTAAAATTTCCTACTGAAAAAAATCTAAGTAACAGTGACTAAGATTACATAAGTAAATTTATATCCTCTGCAATGTACATTTTCCAAATCTCAGGAGTTGAGCCTACAGTAAAGAACAAATGGATTTATCCCTATCACCTTGGCAAATACTGTTAAACTATAAAAGGAACAAAGCAGTATGGCGCAAAGTTTAATATAGCACACCCAAATTCTAATGCACAGATGCATGCTAAAAGTCATGTTTACAGTAATAATTCCAATTAATCCATTCGCATGCAGCTGGAGGAAGAAGAGGGACAGAAGGGAAGAAAAATGGAGGAAAGAATGAAGATACTACATCTTTTGAGACTGGAAATAAAGGCAAAAAGTAGTGGCCATCAGCTCACAAAAACAACATTTATCATATAGAGGTGCCATATCTTATGGAATAAGAAATTCACACATTTTTGCCTTTGAGCTACACCCTGATACCAAAGGGTTACTGTGCTTTGAAACCTTCACCAACGGCCTTACTAAACGTTTAATATTTTTCTTTCTGCTTTCTTAAAGGCCCCAGATGTGTTCTTGCAGATCAAAAGAGACCAACTTATAAAGCTAAACGAAATCAAGGACTTTTGTTCCGAGGCATCGTTGCCGAACTAATTATTCCTGGATGTTGTTTAATGAAATAGCGGTGCCATATATTAAAACAGTTAACAGGATGAGTTGCGTGAGTTATAGGAAAGGTCTGATCTGGGATTATAAATTTAAGGTTTTCTTCAAAGGACATGAAACAAACTACTCACAACTCCCCAGTCCATTCTGTCACTGGAAGACTGAAATAAAGGAACCCAAAAATATATGAAAGCTGAAATATCATTCTACATATTTACCCTATCTAAATGATAGAGAACTAAAGATGGGGGAGTTAAAAAAAAAAATCTCCTGAGATTCTTTGAGATGGAGAAAGGAAGATCTAAGTTATCCTGTCTATTCCCTGAATACTACAAAGCACAAGTTAAAATAAATAGTGGTGAAGTCTTAAGAGAACCTTCATTTTAGCTGTACGTACAAAACAAGAAAGGACTCCCATCTTAAACAACCCAATCAAATAGTTATCAATGCAATTATTAAGCATTTTTATTAACAGGGAAAAAAGCGGGGGGGGAAGTGGAAGGTAAGCAAAGAGCTATTCCAACACGCAAATCTTGGCAGAATTTAATCTTTTACATTATCTTGCAGCCCCCAATATTTTTGGTAAAATGCTTATTTAACTCTACATTTACTTTACTGAGAGAACAAAAGACTCTCAAGATCCCTAAGGACATCTCAGATTAGGAAGGCAACTTTTCAGAACCGATGGCTCATATACATTCAGAAAATAAACACTTCACTTCCCTACTGATAGTCTCTTCTGTGTTTGTATTTTACAGCCTGACACCGGCCAGCCCAACACTTGACACCTAATTAACAGACCTAGGAGCTGGAGGTCCAAATATTGATCACACTAAATGGGATTAGTGCGAAATAAAAAGTTCAAAGGGTCTTGACCAAACTTCACCAGGCCCAGCTGTGACAGCTGCTATGAATTTGTGCATCCAGCGCCCCACATTGTTATTAAGAGGGGTCTAGCGCACAAGAGTATGCAGTAGCCTATGAGATCACAAAGGTTCACCTAACAATGTCAGGCTCTGTAACTGTAGTGACTGACTGAGGAAAAAATCCTCCTGCGTGTTTGCATAGGTCTTTTTGATTAACTCATGAAAAGGGTCCCTCACCTCTGATGCAACAAGCATTTACAACAGACATAGAGTTGCGACTTCTTTGCCTCTCAAGGATTTGTTAACTTGCTATGGAAGAGCTGTCCAATTTGAAGAAAAACCCTAGGCTTGATTATAAAAGAAATAATTCCCGATACATGCTGCAAGCATAGCTAGTATATTCTGACAATGACAACCTGGAGCTGTATTCAAACGATAGAACTCCCAACTATTATCTTCTAAACACACTTTCTATTTGCCTAAACCTCTCAGCTGTCATCAGGTGAATAAATGCGTCTACATTTTTAACACACACCCCCTTTTTAATGGCAATCCTACTGACATGATATTTTTTACGCCTTCCTCAAGATCCAAAGAAACTACAACTACCAATGTATTTCAGTATTTCTGAGTACCTGTGCGAATTCATTTCTTATTTAAAACAAGCTGCTTCATTTTCCAGTATCAGGTATCACAGACACCTGTAACAAACAGGGGAAACCTACTGCAGCTCTGGGAAGAGAGCAAATCCATTGTGCAGAGATGTGCAAGGACCACTGAGGCACCGCGAACACTCAACAGGATTCTCTCAGCTAACATGATGTTTACCAAAATATTCAAGACAAACTATGTACAAAATGCAATTTTGATTTTGTTGGTGCTTTTATTTATTGATTTGTTTTAGGATTACCTCTGTCAGAATATTTTCCAAAAAATTTGAGGAAGATCTGCTCTGAGAGTTTATATATCAACAATAAGGAAATGGTCATCAGTCAGGAGGAAGAGATGGAAAACAGCTGTCAATTTATAAATCATTTTAATCCATTATAGGTCTTCTAAAAGGAAGCTAAATGTGGTCCAGAAAAGCACTTTAAAAATAGATTCACTGAGGTTGCAACATGCATGGGTAACGGACAAGACAGCACTAGAGCCATCACACAAAAATACGTGATAGATCACCAACAACAGAAGCTTGGTAGAAGTAAAGAGGCCAACCTGAAGCCTAGAAGAGTGGACTGTTAATGCTGGCATGTAAAGGTGTTTCACACAGGCACACCCTGTGGTGTGCCACAGGGCTGTATGTACCTTTACATACAGCCCTGTGGCACACCAAAACCAGCTTTTTTGCCTTTTGTTCCTCTGGGGTTTTTTTCTACCTACTTATATCTCTTCTGCTAGATTTCTTTCCTTGCAGAATTGTCCACTTCCTATCCTGTAGGTTTCATGGCTGCTGTGCGCCCAGTCACACCTGCTTGGTCGACCTACACTGAAACACCCCATGACATTTCAAAGTACCACAATTAGGCTTCAAAATTAACATTCCAAGTCTGGAAGAAGATTTCACACGTCTCTCCTCTGCCCGCAGTCAGGACTGGAAAACTGCAGCTGTCACTCTCTCACAGCCTTGAAAGCTAGAACCTTTTCTTCTTAAATTAAAGTTGAAATTACACGTAATCCTGAGTATGCAGGCCACAAGCAATTCTTTGAGATGTCTGAATCCAGTCCAAAGGAAGCTTATCTAGCCTATCCACCAATGTAGAAGTTTTTCCATATTCACCATGTTATTTAGGATGGGGGGTTTTTTTTGGCCAGTGTATTTTTAAAAGTTCCATCAGATTTTTTTTGAAAGTACTTCTCTGTGACCAAGCTTCCTCATTTGCACATTTTTCCACTGTAGTCACTAGGCTCTTGCAGCTCCCATTCCCCCAAAATATTGGGGGATTAGGTACTTCTTCAACAGCACAAAACTGCATCATGACTTTCTCTCTCAATGCGTTATTATATATGTTGTAATTGTATGCACCCTCTCCATTTAAAGTGATTTAAGAAATGCCCAAGGACAATCCACACACACTATATGGAGATAGATCTCAAAAAACATACAAAATTAAAAACCACTTATTTAGGTTTGCTCCTTACTAAAATTTAGGAGAGACTTCTAGTATCAGAATAGCATTTTAAAGGGAGACAAAGGCAACAACTCCCAATTGGAAGTGCATCACTGTAACACCAGGAAGGTCCTGGTGCTCTTCCTGCAGCGTCTCTGCTAAGGAGACCCCACTGCACCGGCCACCACATCTACTGACTGTTCTTTGTTAGCCAAAACATTGTTCTCAAAAACCAAAACAGCATTTGCTCTCATCTTTAAGGGCAGTGTTACACAGAGGATAGCAGCTTTTATCTCCATGCACATCAATGCTGAACTTGGACTGTATATCCAGGAGTCTGTTAAATATAGCAAAAAGCACTGTGTCTTACTATGTTACAAGTTTATATTATTTTTCTAAAGATTAATTAATATTCTTTACAGTAAATGTAAATAAAGAAGATACTCATCACAGCAAGACTGCAAGATTCACTTACTTGTAATTTCAAGAAACTGGACGAAGATACAATTTGGGATGCATCCTTCAGTCCTGTATTTTATAAGTTTTTTGGCACAAGTCAAATGGCTTGAAAAGAAAATATAGTTCTACTGGAAGTGACCAGGTACCTTTATTTAGGAAGAAAAATGTCAAACTAGAAAAGGCTACAGTAAGTCAGGAGTGAATTTGAAACTAAGAACTGATCATAACATTCAAAAGAAAAATGTCAATGTTAGAAACTCTTGCTACTACGGCCAATGTTGATTAGAGGAAATTAAGTCAGGAAGAGCTGGTACAACTGGGTGAAGTTTTATCACTGTCTTTCAACAGGAGTGAGGGAAAAATAATTTAAACCAATGAGAGAGACCAAACAGAAAAAAAATAAATAAGAAAACCTTTTAACTTGGCCAATAAGCTAAGTTTCCAAAGTCACTCTAAGTAGACACTAAGTAGATGCTTACTACAGACTAAAGAGGCCTAGCTTCAAGAATCAGTAAAAGAAAAATGAAGAATATACATGCTTTAAAATACATTTATATACCACTTACTCTACACTATGTGAAACATATGTACATTTTGTAATCCTTCAGAAGACTAGATTTAGAGGAGAAAGAATTTTTAAAATAAAGTTTAACAGTTAGACAAAACGGCTGCTGTTAGCCACTTAACATTTTCATTTTTCTGTCTTCACTAAAAAGGCAAAAAAATACTGTACCACTGGAATATTCTCTGTTCAGTCAGTATCATCATTTCTTATATCCTCTTTGGAGATAATTTTATAACCACACCAGTGTTTTCTCCTTTTTCCTGCAAAAGGCAGGTACCACTTAACTGCCTTTGGGATTTTTTAATTTTATTAAAGTGGGATTAATTTTTGGAAGCATTTGGAAAACATTCCATCCCCCTTATTTTTCTAAAGACACTATTTAAAATCCCTAAAGGATGTTAATATTTAACAAAAGCATAGGGTTAGCCTATTAGAATATCAGTCTGACACATTATCTAAGGCAAAGACTTCTTTCCATTGCTTCAGAAAAAAACCATGAAATCCCAGCACCTTACCAACTGTGCAGTAATGAAAATGAGGTTGTAATGAATTCCAATCTAAACCTCAATAGTGGATTCCAATTACTGTGCTCGTAGGAGAAGTAAAAATATTGGCAAAATGCAACACCATTTTTTTCCTCATAAAGCAGTGAACAATGCTGCAGAAAACTGTATGCAGATGTAAATGTACAAAGAAAATCTGGTTCACACTCAAACTTCATTTTTTTAGTCTTGTTAGACTATACGAAGCGGTGAGCTCTTGCTCCTTATAGAGACAAGGGAATGAAAAAGGGATGCTAGTATGAGGCTTAGCAGCAAATAAATAGCTTTGCTGTTGTAAATTTCAGCAGAACCATTATTAGTTAAACTTAGTGGGCTTTGTGGTTTAATATACATTCAGCACAAGGAATTTTTCTACAAGCCTTTGGCTCCATCTGCTGACTTTTAATATTAAAAATAATTGATGTGGCTCAAAACGGTCATGCTTTTGGAACACACAAGTCCTCCATATTTTTTAAGTGTGGTTCAAAATGTGTAACTAAATACCCCAAGTGTGCGGTCTTATAATTTTGTCAGTTAAAACAATCTTGAAGCAACAATATACCAGCTCTGAGGAAAAGGTACCCCTCCATGAGCCTGGGATGCACAAGGGGTGAAGTAACTCTTACTTGGAAGACTGGCTGGAATGAGATTTAAGCAACAGGTACACATCTGGATGTTTATGTCACAGAATCACGCAGCAATTAAGCCCAAATCTGAGAAGAGAGATTCTGAGCAGACTAATAAAAAGAACTGAAGATCTCTAACACAGACCTCGTGAGAGCTCATCAGAGACATTTGCTCAACACCTGCCTGTGCTGGTTGCAGCTTCTCCCCTTTTCCCTGAAATGTCTACCTCACAGAAACTAAAGCTTGCTGTATTTCTGAACAAAAACAATAGAAAAATCTACTCTGAAGGTTCAAAAGCCACAATATTTGCCTGTTCCAGCTCCGATTTATTTTTCATTATTGCAGAATTCTGATCATTATCAGAGCGCTACAAACTCAAACTACATAGAATTCCCCCACAAAAAGTTGCCTGAGAAATGCATCTAATACGCTCCTTAAGCATAGCAGGGTAAAGTCTTAGACCCCAAAATAAAGAAGTTACAGTACTTCATTGGCTTTTTTTTAAAGCAGTTAAATAACTAAATCCATTAAATAAAACCAGCCTGATTTACATGAACACTGAGCTCTCGTGGCTGTAAATTATTTGAGTAGTAACTGGGATAATCAGCATCTCTGACAATCTGTTTTCCTTTATGACTAACTTCCAGTACCTGTATTAGAAAAATCTAACAAACACCACATACACACCCCGCCCCCAACACACACCTAACACATTCAACCTTCAAGACTTCCTGTGCCACCTATGCACACTCTGAAAAATACTTCCCTCTTGTTATCAACGTAGGAGACAAACAAAATCCCACTTACTCTACGTGTTATCTATGGGGCAGATTTTTTTTTTTAACATGACATTCATAGCTGCTACGTTAAGCTAGCAAAGACTTAACATTTGACTTACAAACACAGGTAAAAAACAATAGACAGAATCTATTTTTTGCAATGGGATTTAAACACAGAATGAAGCCTTAACTACATTAACGCTAAGATTAAACAGAATAGGAACCAGACCCTAAAGCTCACTCTTTATCACAGAGGTGTGAAAAAAGCTCATCTTCATACCTTTGTAGAAAAAACCCACAACACTTTCCTGAAAAGGAAATACAAAAAACCCTCTTACATACAGTACATACCACAGATACTGTAGTTGCCAGGAAGCTTCTTCTAAAGCTATTAAATGTTTATAATGTCTCTCCTTCAGAGCTGAGACTGAAGCCAAGGAATCCATTACAAAAGTAATTACTTTTAAAAACTGAAAACAAAACACATGAATTCAAATTCTGAACAAAGATTCCCAAGAAGTTTTAACAGTATATGAAATATTAGGAACATACAAGACTCATTTCTACGTGGTCACGCTCAGATACAGGTCCAGCAGGTTCAAAACTGTACTATACAAGGGTTTACATCAGGGAAAATTATCACCCTGAAATTTAAGTTTGAGAGAGGTATTAACAAAAACTTAAAGATAGAATCACATTTAAACATAGATTTACCATTCTGCAATTTGATTTTCCACAGGAAAACAGTGAGAAAACAAGCATGCGTGTTGTAAACCACTGTGCATAATTACAAAAGTTTTAATTGCATCATTGTATTCTCTTTGTCAAAGTCTATCTAAATCCTGGCTCAAGTAAAAAGCCCTGGTTGGTGTCAGCACAGCTAGACAATGCTGAACAAGTGAAAGGCAGGATTAAAACTTCACTGCTGAGCTGATCAGAAAGAACCTTGTCCATAAGGGCCAGCAATGTAATGTAAAACAAAAAGCAATTGTACATTTGATTTGTGGAGTTACACTCGCTATGCCAGATAACTAACATTAGGGATTCAAAGTAACATTAACTCAATCCACTACACATTGTGGATATCTAATGGTATGTTTTTACAACTGTTTGTAATGTACATGTCAGATGGCCTAAGTCTTTCTTGTGAGTCACACCATAACCACAAAACTATGCCTTAATGTTAACTTTTCTTTCTTCCTCCCTCAGTCTGATGCAGGCATTTGCTTTGCCCATCTCTCTTCCCACATAAATCCTTAAAACATCTTGATAATATTAATTAGCTTCATACAATCCCCATAGACAAGAATTAGAATGACCCTTATTTAAAAAAAAAAATCAACCGAATTCATCATTCTTTTGCTTTTTTTAATAAAAATTAAAACAGGAAGCTTGTGTAAAAAAAAAACCCAACCACACCACACAACAAAGCCTCCAAGCACCTGAAGATAATAAAAAGTAAATAGAACCCTTACATTCACATTTGTGTTTTTACTAAAAAATTAGTGTCATTTTTTAAAAATACTTCTTAACTTCCTGTCAAAAACATCCCTTTAAAAAAAAAAATAAAAGTCCTCCATATTTCTGATAGTCCACCAAATCAGTTCAGTGTCTACGTGTTTTAAAGAGGCAGAGGCTACTGAGGCCACAGTTGTCTTCCCTAAACATTCTTGTTAACTGTTATTACCTCTATTCCCAAGAGTAAACCCTGAAGTCTGCAAACATTCCCCCGCCAATCCAGATTTAAAAAAGAAATAAAAAATAATCTTTAAGAGCCTCTCCAAGAGCAGGGACAGAGCCTGTGATCTCAGAGAAAACCACTTACGTGTTGCCTGCACGTATCATACCCCCAGAAAGCCGATTTAAAAATAGAAGTTCAACAACCTGAGCAGATAGGATGAGTGGGTGGCAAAAGTGAAGAGGAAAACAAAGCAAGGACACAAGTAAAAGGAAAGACTTGAAAAATTTTTGAACTTTCTGTACTACAAAAAACTATTTGAACACAAACTTAACTTAGAACTTTCAACTAATCTGTTAGCACTTGCTGCAAGAACGAAAAGCAGACACATCGTGATTTTGACCGAGTTGGAGATTTCCACCATTTTCCCCACTATTTAGAGACCTGCATGCCTGAAAAATATTAACACATCAGAATAAATTATGTTGAACTTCAATCTTCTGTAGCACCTCAGGCTTACATTAAGTCTCACAAGAGGGCTCAGAGCAAGCTGGGACCTCGCTCGGTATCACCATATTGGAGAACTTCCTCCACTCATAAGAGATTAAAGACCTGCCCTTAGGTGAAGATCCTTAATAACCCCTGTAAGGCCCAAACTATCAAGTCACCTTTGACAAGACCCAAATGAAGCAACAATTTGAGGGTCCTTGCCACCTGACTACATTTCGTACAAACAATTGTTTCTCCCCAGAGAAGAACATCATATCAACAACAGAAAAGGAACGTTTGAAATACAGACACATTGTACAAAATATTATTCTTATTCAATCACCACCTGACTCCAATTCTCTCCTAAAACTTGATGCAAAATAGTCCTGGGTAAAATTTTGTGTTTAATTTTTACAAAAATTTTTATGTTTCCTTGCATTTAGACTAAACTAACTGGTGTTGCTTTAGGTTGGCTCAAGGCTAAACTGGGCACTTATTTTAGTGTTATTAGCATTTATTTCAGTCTTTTACTAAAAATACGTATTTTCAAGTTTCCCCTTACAATCCTCTTTTCTGTGGTTTTGTTTTGAGTGTTTGTGGTATACCTGCATATTACTCACTCCCCGAAGAGTTCAAATTATCATCAACTAACCTCCATGAGCAGGACCAACGTGTTCAACTAGGCAAAGAAAATGCCATATGAGTAACACCCATATTTCAAATCTGAACTGATTTATAATAGCACATATTGTTTTCCTTAAGCTGCTATTTAACTTCCTGCAGTCCTATGTACAGGTGTTGCACATCAGAAAACAACCTCTTCCAGGGATGGTTAGCATAAAAGGCTATTGAAATTCTTTATATAAAGAATATAATATTAAGAAAAAGCAACTACAACATAGTAACTGGAACAAAGAAAACAAAATCAAACTTATTAGCTGAATACTAAGAGCAGAAAAACTTCCAAAAGGTTCTGAAGCCTCACACAAAACCTAAGCACCTTTTTTTTTTTTTCCCAACAGAAAAAAGTTATCTGCATATGTAAGAGGCTCATTGCTTCCAATGAGTTGATCTGTTCTCCTGGCTGATTTCTGCCACCTCAACTGAAGGAGCGAGGCCATCTCTGTTATTCTGCTGAATCTATTACACACCCTATATACAGAATATATATTAAAAACCGGGTTGCCTAGACAGAAGACAGGTCAACTACTAAACCTCACTTTCACAAAGGCTTGATAGTTTTTGAGTCTACAGTTTAAGCATTTAAAGATTTATTAGCTACACTGACTCTTTAAAAAGGGTGTTTGACCTTTTCATTGTGATTTCTAAAGTGCGAAATGTTTATTTTTGATTATTTATTCATTAGAGAAGAAAGAAAGAGGAGCCAACTGTATTTTACGGCATATGCTTTCAAGCTAATCTTTACAACCACGAAGAGCCTGGGAGTCTGTAGCTTTCATTTCAGACAGTTGCAAAAGAAAATCTGTATCTAGGCATTCATATCATGTTCATCACAGTGCTATCTGGGCAGCTTACATAATTATATTATTCCAGCTGATACTGTAAATATTGGCTCTCTCTAGTATTACTTTTTCTTTCATTTCAAACCGCACCAGCTATTATAATATAAAGTTCTGGGAATACGCTAGTGAAGAGATGTATCTTACATTCAGTTTCAACAATACCTGTTATTGTCACAGGCGCAGATTCAGGTGATGAGCTGAACAAACATTTAAAGAGAAAAAAATCAATTCTCATTTAATTTTCATAGTAGTAACAAAGACTAAAATTAAGTTTTATAAATGGGGTCATCTCAGGAACACACAGTACAAGGCATGAAAGCCAGAGGACTTGCTACGGTGTTCTAGTAATACTTCAAGAAAGCACTCTGCTAATAGACTAATTATAGATTCCTGGGCACTTATGCACTCATCCATTTTCTTCTGTCTTTTGGTCAAATTTAGAATCTTTAAGTCTTGGTTAAACAGTATTTTCAATATTAAGATCCCTTATTTGCCAGTGCCCAGATCTGAGCAGAACTTGATCGCATACAGACCGTGTCTTGGTTAATGCAGCGCTTGCTGAATTGTTCTGCTTCCTAAAAGCCTGATCAAATTGTACTGTATATGGATGACCAAGGAAGAACAAAAAGTGACATTCCCTTCCTTCATTCTGGTTACTGAAATTTTGCCAAAGCCTCCAGCACTTGAACTTCAGTATTTCAAACATGATAGTTACTCGCTGCCCTAACTAAGCCTACTCATACTAAAGTTACATTCACAGCAGGAATGCAACGTGAAAGCTGTGTTTACCATATAGGAGGCTACCTTCCCAATTACTATTCAAGCGTTCCACTAAGATTCTTGCTCAAACGGTATGCGTACGTGCATGCGGGTCTGTTTTCAATTGAATTCGATTGAGAACAATTCTACCTGATAAATTAAAAGAAATAAAAATAAAGTTAATGACCTGGCAGCAGCAATGCTTAAGCAAACAAGTTATGCAAACAAAAACCAGCCATCCTTTGCTTTAAAAAGTTACCATAGAGTTTAAACAAAAAGGCATTTGGGTGAAAGTTTGTGATTACTATAGCAATGTCCATTAACTTAGTTTAAAACTAATCTTGAACCCCAGTGTACACAAACCCAAGAACGCAACACTTGATCAGTGGAGCCCCAACTGTTCCACAGGAAATGTTACCTACTAAGTCCCAGGATAACATGCATGGCTTTGTTCAGTTGCATCCCAGTCATGGCTCAAGTAGTCTTAAAGCCTTTCTCCTCCTCTATGCAGCGTACAGAACCATTCCTTAGAGTACCCGCTTTAGACAGCTCCAGGACTTCTTTTCAGATTATAAATGTAAGACATTAGCCCTCAGAAAATAATAGCTGGCATAGCCTGTAGAAGAGGTATCAGTTAATCATCTTCAGAAACTGCCCTTGAGGGGATACCACCACTCAACATCTATCATATCTTGTCCTTTCACGGAGACCCCCCTCTAGCTTCAGCCTACGGAAACAAGTTCACAAATACCATCCCAAGGTTTCTCACCTGACCCTGACTGATGCTGGTTTCCAGCCAAGAGGTACGAGGAGAAGGAAGTATACACAACTGCGCTGCTACTCAAGATTGCAACAGCAGCTGAGAAAAAGGAGAAAGGAAAAGCGTTTCTTCAATCCACAGCATAAGGGGGAATGATCGGTCACTTTCAAGAGCAAACTTTGAGACTGGAAAAGAAGCTAGAGATGGAAAAAGATGGAAATAGGCAGGAGAAAAAGTAGAATGAGCAGATGAGGAAAGTTAAAGCAATAGAAATAAATGTATATGTCCAGCTTAGTAGCTTACTAGATGTTTACTTTTCTTTTCAACTTTGTTTTGCAGTCACAAACCTACGTATTTGTTTATCCTTTAAATATATTGCCATGCCAATGCCAAATTGCTCACTAATAGCACATACAAGAACATACTCCATTTCTCCCCATTGTGGCACTCTTTGTACTGGGATACTGAGCTCCTCCATCAGATCCAGCAACCCAGTACGTTGGTAATTCCCAAATAGCTACAGAATACTGAGCACCACAGACTAATGCATGGAAGTTGCATCAACCAGCACTCTGCACTAGTCAGGAGAGGACACTAACATGGTCCTAACACCTAACACTAACTAGGTGGGAGAATGCCTACGTAACATGGGAACGTGCACACAGTCACTAGTGAAAATATTACACTGCAGCACCAAGACCAACCTCAGGACAACCAACCTCAGGACAAGTCTACCTGAGTAATTTTCCTGTTAGCCCATTGGTTCCCTCTTCTTCAGCTCAGTTTCTTTCCCACCTTGTATTTCGGTAACAACTTTCTTCAGCTTTTCTAACCCTTCTCATGAGACAAACAATTTACTGAAACCTGGATGGAAAAAAATGTAATTTGATTTATCTAAGAAAATTAGTCATTGCATCAGTTAAAAATATAACATTCATCTTGCATCATTTTGATCTCAGAGTTGAGATGATCCTATGTTTCTTTTTCATTTTGAACCCCACTGAACAGAGTATCGGTTCTTAGGCAATGACAACTCTGCACTTTTGAACTTCTACAGCAAAATTATCTGCATGGCAGTAGCACAAAATACACACTTCAAATTATCTCATGCATTAACCACAATCAGTCAGCATTGCCGATAACCCAGAACAAGCAATCAGTGTCACAAATACTGCAGAAGTTAGAGTCTACCTTAGAGAACACATTAGTGTTTCCAGCAACACTACACTTCCATGTGGAGCCTGGATCCCAAACAGTCATTTAAAGATGGTTTAAGTAGATAGAAGCAGTACAGAAGCTAGACACAGATCTCTTCCTTTTCAGATCCGCTGTAGGAAGAATCTTGTATGCTTTGGGTAATTTTTCTAATTCATAAGAAGGTAATCTGTATCCCAACTAACTCTAGCTGGCAGGGAGCACAGGGTACTTCCAAACCTTAAAGAAAAGCCGGAGAGGAATTTTAGTATTCGAAGAGTTAATTGGCAAGCACTGACTAGGCCACTTTTCTGCCTACAGAGATCACATTAGAAACACAAGCTCCAAAAATACAGTGTATGGTTTGGATTAGCACTGCTCAGGTTGGCTGCTCTCCCCTGGCTTCCTTCCCTTCTGCCCGGACCAAGTAGAAAAAATTTTGAAATTCCATGATTATACATCCAGCTCCCTTTCTATTACGTCTTATCCCTGGTCCTGAATAAAACAAACCTTAACACAAAGTCCTTTATCTTTCTCCCTCTTTTTACTGTACCTACACGATGCTTAATAAAAAATTGCAAGCAATATGAACTAAACCACTGTACTTCAGTAACAGGTAGTGAAAGAATAGCAACACACAAATCTCTTCCTGAGCGTTTTTTTTCCTGAGCCTTTTTAAAGTCTGAACTAAGTAGAAATATTTTTTTTTAAATAAAAAATTAAAGTGGTTTCTGTTCTTTGGGGTCTTGTGGGTTTGGGGGTTTTTTTGAGGATATCGTCTTGGTTTGTTTTTTTTAAAGTGTGAACTAAAACAGAAATAAAAAAACAAAACCAAAAAAACCCCAACCACACAGTAAAAACTTAGAAAACCATACATTGAAGATGAGGGAACTGATCTTTACAAAGAGCTCAGCATCTGCTGAGCTCGATCTCATCAAGAGATCGAGCCAAAAAGATTGGAGAAGTTTTTATTGCCAGATCTAAATTTCATTCCACAGGCACTGGATCAGGTCTTTAATCCTTTACTTAACCACAAAGAACTGTGCTGAGGAGTTTAATTCTTCCAAAACAACTGATAATATCCTAAATGTTGAAAACTGAGTACTTTTCAGTGTAAGCCAAATCCTGCATGTTTTGCTTTTAAGTAAATGCCACAGCCGATGCAAAACCAGTAGGATTCACACTGATGTTTTCTAGGAAAGGAGAAAATCTCCAAAAAAACACAACCTGTGCTTTAGAAGTGGCAGACAATTAAAAGAGTTTAATAATTGTACCGAATTAAACTGCATGTATAACATTATGCATCTATGTGTAATTTATTGATTTAAGATTCTTGTATTTTATCACCCACATATTTTAATATGTATTATGAACTGCTTTTTCACTATTTTAGCAGTTACATTTAATTGATTGTCCCTGCCAAGCCAGTTTTCTGAACTGTCCTTCGCAGCATTTCAATGAAAAGGCAAGCTACACTTCTTCCACAGCAGATGAACCATAGCATTTTAAAGGCTGTTTCTCTCTGTATTGGGCAAGAATAATGCAAGAAGCATTGTAAAAAAACCAACACCAAAAACCACAACCACAGCTGTCGAAACATCCTCTCAGAAAATTTAGCAAGGGTTCCATCTATTTGCAGTGCAAAAACCAGTCAAGATATCCTGAAATTTCAAAAGGGTATATTATGAAGCCCAAAGAATGCAAAATGAAGGAGTGGTAAAAACGTATTTAAGATTTCACCATGAAAGTCTAAATACAAGTGTTTTCATGCTCCAATTCAGTGGGATTTAATCCAACTTAGTTTTCCAAGATTTAAATGTTCTCTGACAAGAAGTAACCACGCAACACTATAATTGTGCAAAAGCGCTTAAATGCACTGAAATTTGCTTCTTACAATATTTATGTACTAAAGCTCACTAATCAGAGGTCTTGGTCTATCAGATCAGCTAAAGTACTCATGGGTAAAAGTAGATATCTGTTGTGATTTGAATAGCTATGGTGGTTTGAAGGAAGTAGTCTTGACAAATATTATTTGGGTTATTCCATCAGACACCGGAGAGTTTTTTTTGTTGGATAAGCCATAAAAACTAAAGAATGTTTGCCAAAAAACAGAGCAATGTTATCAAGCCAACAAAGCAGCTTACCAAAAAATATCTCTTTTCATATGGTGAAAGTATATGAAGCTTCACAGTATCACACTTACAAAATAACGCTTCTTAAAAGTTCATAAAGTTAATGTAATTTAACAGCAAATAAACCCGTGCCAAGACAGAATCCACTACTGGTTTAAACTGACACTCTCACTTACTAGGAGACGACTAGATAAACAGAAGCAAGTTTCTCACAATTTTCATATTTGATGTCTCACGTGACCTCTTGAAAGTACATCAGAGTACTGAAACACCTGGATGACTACCCTCCAACTACAAGAGAAGCATTTCATAAACACGCTTGCACATTTTGAGATTGAAATGCTCAACGTTAGTAACAGCAATTGTCTACAGCAAACCTCGGGGATGGTGAAGGTTGGACCTAGTATGAACATTCCTATTCCCCTTTAATAGTAACAGGTTGACCACATCTAGCAGATCAGAAATCTGACAATGTCTAAAGAGGCACCTCCCAAGGTCAGTCCAATGGTTGGGTGTCCACATGATTTATTACATAAAGAAATAACTTTGTACTGTGTTACGCCAGATTCGTTATTCAGCTTCAGCACAAAGCAAAAATCCCCACAATCCCCCACAGATAAACATCAACATAACCGTTTATCAATAACACAGCTACTCAGCCTTCAAGGCACTCATGAACTTCTGAGAAAACACAGTACAAAATGGCAGCGCACCGTACTTTTACATATGCTCCAGTGAAGCTGTTAACATCCACCAGCCATTCAGCTTGCACCAACTTGCTCTAACATTTGCCGGTAATTACATTAAACAGAACAGATAGGAACTTGAATACAAAGTAAGAAGAAAAGTTTCTGCTTCTTACAAGTCCTGGAAAAAACCAACAGCGGTCTTTGTACTTGGCTGCCACCTACGTGCCTTGTGGCTGCTTTATACCTACAGCACTTGATCACAGGTAAGGCGACGCTGAGTCAACATGTTCAGGATAACCAGATTTATATCCATTAACTGTATACATCTATCTCTGCCTCCTCACTCAGTTCAGGCTTGACCTCTCCTATGCTCTTTCAACAGCTCTTAAGACAGAGAGTGCGATTCTTATTAACCAACCCAGAACATTTTCTGTGCTGCAAA
The DNA here is from genome assembly GCA_013398295.1 of Chionis minor. Taxonomy (NCBI): domain Eukaryota; kingdom Metazoa; phylum Chordata; class Aves; order Charadriiformes; family Chionidae; genus Chionis; species Chionis minor. Next base: position 1,634,836 of record VZSF01003148.1, on the reverse strand, counting down.
ACATCTTTAAAGGAATATTAACATATTATCATCTGTTTTACTCAATCTTCCAGTATTTCTAATGTGCTTGCAAATGTGCAATCCGAAGCACTAACACACTGGGTAGAAGGAAGATCACATACCATACAACATTTTGCATTACTTTTTACACAAATATTATTTTTATTGTTTTAAGACAACCAATAATAGGAACAAAAGTCATGGTTTTTGCCTTTTCTGCATCGACTAAGTTGCTGCTGTTCTTAAGCTGCATGGCTTTTTTTTCACCTGGATAAGGAAGGCAAAGATAATTCTCCCCCACTGAAAAAAACACTTTCCTTCTTCGATTAAAGCATAGTACAAAAAGACACAGCAGCACTAGAATTTGACAGTCATGCTCACTTCAACTAAATTCACTAAACAAAATATACTTAAATCAATATTTTGAAGTGATTATTGCCAAACCTATCAGTAAAATAAAATGAAACTATATTAAAAAAATCCTTACTATTCAAACTCCAGGAACCTTTATAAAACAGAAATAAAAATGTCACAACTTGTTACAGTTTATAAACTGGAAGACTGTAGACATTGAAAGGCCACTGAAATAGTCTTAAAGGACATTCAGAATTCCGCCAACACTACGTTTTTCCTGCGGAAATCTTGGGTTCATGCTCTCCGAGGTAGATTTCAAGTGCTAGTGAGCAAATACTACTAACTCAATTAGATAGTGAACTGTTTGCTGTGTCAAAGCTTTTTCCCAAACACATATATATAATTTTTCTTTTTGCTATATGGATAATCAACCCCAGATGGCAATTTACATAGGCAACAGCATAAAGGAATCCATGCACTGCTGGTGCTCTCAGCCTCAATCAGAGCAAGCATGGGTGTTTGAGAATGTCACTGTTTATTTTTAATTGCTGTGTCCCTCCTTTGTGCAGGTTCAAGCGGTCAAAGATGTCGAAGTCCATTAGTAGAACTGGAAGGTGATGCCACTTCACTTGGTGAGAGGGTTCCTCAAATTTAAAAAGCAGCTGGTTTGTAATGTCCCTAAATGCCCAGTGGGCACCAGCTGTCAATCTCAGTTACCATAGGGTCAGGGCAAAAAAAGGTCAGAGAGCATCATAAACCACTATGTGTTGTGATATGTGCTTCCTCCGTTACCCTTGTAGGCCTGAGAAAGGTTTGACCTTTTATAGGTATCCTAACCCAACTCCGCACAATGCTAGCAGGGGCAAGTACAACACAACTCAAACTTACAAAAGTTGCTTCCTTTTATTGCGCCTAGGTTTCTATACCTGTACATCATCAACATGAATATTCACAAGCTGCTAGTGGCAGAAACAAAATGCAAAACTCTGCCCACTACTATTATCACTCAGAGGTTTGGACACATCTTCTATTTCACACAAGGCAGTGGAAGGATTAATTCATTAACAGCAACTGAAAATAACTAAAACTGCGAGAATTTGTTAATGCCATAAAAGCCAAATGATCTGGCTTCTCTTTGTCAAGGGCCTGCTTACCTGCTAACTTGCCTTTCACTTCATTGCTCTCCCAATCACTTGGGAAGAAAGCATCTTTTAAAGTTCCACTTAAAGCCTTTCCTACTGTCTTTTTAAATGGCCATTTGTAATATGCAAGTTATGCACTATCTTTTCTCCATCTTCCCCTTCATACAGGTTCTCAAAGAGCACACTAATTCCTAAACATACTTCTCAAAAACATTTTTGCACTATACATGAAGAGCTGAACAGTCATTTCCAGATATAATCTAGGTTTTGCAGTCTTTCTTTGCAAGAAGTAATTACTCTGCTGTGCTTCACCCCCATCTGCCAGAGAGCCAAGCAACAGAAGTTTGGCCAGCACTATGCCAAAAGGAAAGACGCCAACCAGCTACGCAATGGTCCTCTTGGGCAGGAGCCATCGCTCAGCACTCCTACCTACTCGTCCCTCCTTGGGCCCCTTGTGCAGGCAGGCCCAGAAGAGCAAGCAGGACACAAGAGAAGAGGAAAGCAGAAGAGGTTGGAACCAGAGCAAAGCATACTCCCTGGAGGAATTACAAGCATGGCTCCCAGAACAGACTGTGTGCTGCAAATGAGAACACGTGCAGTGAGGAACGCCACTGGGAAAGCAGACACAATGGGGTACAAACCATGCTCAGCACTTTTATGAGGAGGACAACGTGATATAAACTAGATAGCCACAGGTACCACAGAAGAGTCTGACCAAAAATTAACTGTCAGTTATGACCAAAATATTTCAGGTGAAATCAGACTGCCTCACTTAGTCCTTCACCTGTCCACAAAGTACAGGCGAAAATGAGAAAGCAGTGCATTCACTCAATGAGAGAACAAGGTCCTTATAGTAACATGACTTGAGCATAACACTGACAACACCAAAAGGGTCCCATCTGGGCTTGTTCAAGCCAAGAGCTGCCCTACTCCCAGAACATAACCGGCCGGGTCCACTTCAAGTGGCAGCTACAAAACAGTCCTCAAGTCTTGACTCATCCTGGGCAATTAATAAAAAGGGAAAGTCCAAGCAGTCCAAATCAGCATCTGTGAATTGGGCTTCACCTGTTCCAAGCATAAAGTCACCTTGTTTTCTTTTAAAGGATGAATATATTATAAGAAAAAAACCCAGTAACAACAGTTAAACAGTTCAAAGGCCACTGAAAGGCCTCGACTTTCTACAGGCTCTCTAGAACACTCAACTGCAGTAAGCTACCAACTGCATCCTGGCAGTTCTCCCAGAACATGCTGACATCAATTAAAGCCCCAGCAAACAAAGAAAATGTGCGTCAAGCATTTCAATGACCTCTTCTTGTCATTCCCTTTGCTTCCAGGCATCTCGGGAAGCCTAGCTACTCAGGTTCTTCTGCAAGCCTTCTCACTGCAGCACATCTCAAATGAAAGTAACCTCACTCAAGCCTTGTTCAGTCCTTGGGCACATCCCATCTTGGGAACATGCCCACCTCACTTTCTGAATTTGAAAGTCTAACATGCTAATCTAGGCCAGCCTTCTCTCCTCTTCATTCAAGTAAAATTGAGCAAGTAACTTTAACAGCTGCCTTATTTAGAAATCTCTGTCTCTTCCTGTTGTAAGTTGGCTTAGAGTAGAGTACAAAAAAACCTCAACTAGACAGACATTGAAAATAATCGAATAATGTCTGATTGGAGGAGAACACTCCCCTCTTTGTTGAGTGTGCCTTTCTACCAGGAAAGCTAGGGGGAGGGGGTGGGGTGGGGGAGTGAAAATGAGAGACTCACCTTCAGGGCAGGAATCTCCACATTGTCACCAAGGCTAACAGAGCCAGAAAGAATAGTCCCTGTCATCACCGTGCCTTGACCCTTGATAGAGAAACAGTGGTCAACTGCCATAAGGAAGTGTCCCGAGGGGTCTCTTGATGGCAGGTAAGCCTGAGACTTCAGGACCTGAAAAAAGAAAAGGAAAAAAGATAAAAGCAGCACCATGCCTGGGTGAAAAGTCATGACAGTCATAGAGCAAAAGGCAGGCAAGCGGATGATTGATTGAACAGGCTTGCAGTTTTACTGATGCCAGGCATCTCCCAATGAGCTTAGAACGCACCAATGTCAAATTAACTGTGCATGCCGTAGAGGAGATGCGCACTTAGCAGCAGGAACAGTTCGATTTTCTGCCTTAGAAAGATTTGGTGCTGCACATTTAGCTTGATTAGCAAAACTGCACTGGCAATAAAGTCGCTGCCAAACTCAATATAAACACTGCAGCAAAGTAAAGAGAAAAAAGACTCCTGTATGTCCCTGTCTGTTGCGTCTCCCCAAAAGCACAATTTTACAGTGCATTTTGCAACTTCAGCTCTTTTGGATTTTGTGAAAATGAACTTATATACAGATATTAGTGCCCCATAAAGCCCATCCCTGTCTCCCTCCCAGAAAAACTACTATATTGGGTTTTCAAAGTCAACTTCCCCTTCAGATTTCTGTTAACACTTCTTGGAGGATTAAACCAGTAAGAAAAATAGCTACATAAGTACCATTTTCTAGAGAAATTCTCCAAGTTTAGGATTTCTGTTTTGCTTATTAATACTATGTTTCTTAAAAGATAGCATCATAGACAGAAGACCTTAATTATAGAAATACAGTCCTGTATCCAACAGTGCTTCAGAGGAACTGGTTCACCCTTTGTCTCAAATCACTTTTGATCTCTGCCTCTGTTATAGCATCAGCATATAAACTTGGCACTGACTTTTACATCTGCTTTTAAGGTCAGAAACTGCAGGTTAAGCCCAAGTCATAATGGCAGAACAATGGAGAGAGTCTCTTATCAAGGACAGAAAGGATAATACCTGGAAGCTCAATGGCAGGGCTCACACAGCATTTGCCAGCTCTTCTAATACTAGGTCTCAGAGTTGACAGAAACAGCTGCAGCATGGGTATTTCCTCCAAAGGTTTTCACCCTTGGGAACATCCCAGTAAGTCTACCCAGAACCAGATAAGGCAGAACTAAGGACTTGCCTATCTCCACCTCTCTATACATTGGTGTGAGCAGCCTTGTTCTTGCTAAGTCTGTTCTAAGGCCATACCACATCCCACCCCCATGCCCATCACAGGACACGTGCCTGGGAGGAGGTACAACACTCAGTGCTCAGCAGCCTCGTGGAACATCCCACCTTTGTACAAGCCAGGCTGCCCTGGACCAGACATCCCTAAATTTTTTTGATGACTGGTGCTGCACCCTAACTTGAGCAATTTACAAGTATTTTAAACCTGGCAGCATCCAAATCAGACCTTGTCAAGTCTGCAAAGAATGATGCTTTGTTTTAGGACTACTTTCTGCTGTCTGGAAATTGCAGTGGTGCTTCTCCAGGGCAAAGATGCCACTTTTCCCCAAAGCCTGTTCACAGAAAGGGTGACAAATCTACTACAAGCTACAAACTGCTCTCAAACAGCTATTTTAAGTGTCCTGCCCTTCACAGTGTAAGCTTTGTGGCATTTGACTTACTGCATAACTTAGTTTAGTTTTTTGAAAACATGAGAATTTATTCTCTCCCACTTGCCACCCCCCCTCAAAAAAAACCACACCAAAAAAACCTCAACCTGCATTGCTGGAACTAAGTTTACCTGTGAAGCAGTTTGCTTAAAGTCTTCTCGTGTGCATATGAGCCTGATTATCATGTTAGTTATACAATCTTTTTTTTTTTTTTTTTTT